>SJYX01012684.1:131110-161226 GCA_006410675.1 Oreotragus oreotragus | reverse complement strand
AAGTCACTTCAGTCGTGTCCGACTCTGTGTGACCCCATAGACGGCAGCCCACCAGGCTCCCCCATCCCTGGGATTCTCCAGGCAAGAACACTGGAGTGGGTTGCCATTTCCTTCTCCAATGCATGAAAGAGAAAAGTGAAAGTGAAGTCGCTCAGTCTGTCCGACTGTTAGCGACCCCATGGACTGCAGCCCACCAGGCTCCTCCATCCATTAGATTTCCAGGCAAGAGCACTGGGGTGGGTGCCGTTGCCTTCCCCGGCCTAACATCACAGTAACTGCTGTTTAACTTTGTGTTACTCTTTATCTGGGTCCCTGGGCCTCCCTGCTGGCTCAGTGGTAAAGAATCTGCCTGCCAGTGCAGGGGATGCAAGAGACCCCGGTTTGATCCCTGGGTTGGGAAGATCCCTTGGAGGAGGAAACGGCAGCTCATTCCAGTATTCTTGTCTGGAAAACTCCCTGGACAGAGGAGCCTGGCAGGCTACAGTCAAAGGGGTCATAAAGAGTCAGACACGACTGAGCGACTGAACACATCTGGGTCTCTGATTTGTAAAAGGGATGGCCTGGGGGGCACGGTCCTGACTTTAGCTACTAGAAGGACCACTAAGCAGACAAGGAGTGACACAGGCCAAGCCTTCCACCCTGACACGAGGTGAGAGGAGGGCCAGGCAGGCATTGCAAGACAGATTAGAGTGGTTTCTCCCCAGCCCCAGAGTTCTGAGCATCAGCGGCTGCAGCCAGGCTCTGCTGGAAAGCAAAGATGCCCCATCCTCCTTCTTGCCACCTGCAGTGCCTGCCTTCCCCACCTCCCCCACGTTCCTCAGCTCTCCTTGCCACAGGCCTGGCCTGCTCACCCACAAACCCACCACATGGAGCCGCTCAGTCCCTTGTGTGACTTCTGCACTAGAGTCAGCTGGCTTTTGTTTTCTGGGTGCTGTCTGTATAGTCCCAGCAATCCCATTTTCCCTGGATTTCTAATAAGTTTTAGGAACAAATGATTGCCCTGCTTCCTGTTGGCTATTTACATTTTAATTGATTCATTTCCCCCCTTCTTCTACTTATAGTCTATGTTTGATATAGCAGATCCTTTCTCCAAATCAGTAGAGTCCCCTGAAAGGATGTTAGTAGAACTTCTGATTCTGAGTGAAAGCTGGAAACTTTGATGATCACCTCTACTTAGAATTTTACCTGTTGTTCCAGTGTCAGACACTCTTCTGAGATGAGGCTGGNTGTTTGATATAGCAGATCCTTTCTCCAAATCAGTAGAGTCCCCTGATAGGATGTTAGTAGAACTTCTGATTCTGAGTGAAAGCTGGAAACTTTGATGATCACCTCTACTTAGAATTTTACCTGTTGTTCCAGTGTCAGACACTCTTCTGAGATGAGGCTGGCCCATTTCTCTTGCCTTGTAGATCATTAAAACTCCTGTCCACTATCTCTTCCACATCTGAGCCAGACATGCATCCTACCAGGACCCCGAAGCCCCTGGCTACACTAAATATCCCCATTGCCTCCACGACCCCTCTGGCTTATTGGATGATCTGGGCTTATTGTTGTGGTCAGGCAGGGAGTAAATGATTCCATTCTGTTAGGCTGTGGTGGAAATCCCACCCACGGGGTTTCCCCGAGCCTGCATTCATTTCACTGTTGCCTGCTTGAGCGTTTGTTCAATTGTTCAATCAGATACTGGGTGCTTCCTGAATTTGTACTCTGTGCTGGATGCTGCATGAGGCACGGGGGTGGTGGTGGGGGGCTGGTGAGCAAAGCAGATATGGTCTTGATCTCATGCAGCTTATAGTCTAGTGGAAATACTGACATCTGTTAAATAATCACATAAAAGCTAAGTGGCAATAGCATATATGTGGCATGAAAGAAAAACAAAGGAGCCTGTGAGAGTCTAACAGGGATCTTGGTCTTGATCTCATGCAGCTTATAGTCTAGTAGAAATACTGACATCTGTTAAATAATCACATAAAAGCTAAGTGGCAATAGCATATACGTGGCATGAAAGAAAAACAAAGGAGCCTGTGAGAGTCTAACAGGGATCACACCCCAGGCCAGGAAGCGCACTGTGTCTTTCTTCGCTGGATTATATGTGTGCTGTCAGGGAGGAAGGAGCCGAACTTACTCGGGTGACAGCAGGTGGCTGGGGTTCTTTGTAGGCCAGTGTCTACACACAGTTGCATAATCACACCATCAGAAACCACACACCTAGGCTCCGGAGGAGGGCAGAGAACCCGGCTTCAAACGGAGAGTGTGTTCAGGGATTGCTATCTTAGTGGGCTCAATGAAACAGAAAGGCAATCTAGGCTTCACGTGACCAGTAGAGTTTTATCGTAATAGTCCACATCATCCTCCTAGATGCACTGTGTCCAACCTATCTTTCATCAGAGTTGACCTGGAGTGACTTCCATTTCGTCCCTCCCTCCACCAGGTCTCTGGGTTGTCACAACACCAGTGTCTGGCCAGACAAATCTCTAGATGGTCGTAGAAGGAAAGTGCAGGCCCTAGTTTAACAGGACCTTTGAGCACTGACTTTGGAGGCAAATGAGCCCAGGTGGAAGCCCTGGAAAATAACTTGCTGTCTCAGTCCAAATGCCCTCATCTATAAAATGGGGATAAAATGTTTACCCTATAGGAAAGAATAAAAATCAGAGGGGGGAAAAAAGTAAAAATATACATATATCTCTTAGTATGATTTATAGCAAGTCATAAGCACTCAGTAAGTGGAAATTATTAATATTGTTACTTCCAGATATTCTCTGGGGAGTCCCTGGGCAGTAGGGGTAGCAAGCACGGTGCAGTCTCTGAGCCCCAGAGGTTACAGAGTTGGAGATGCCAGCTACCAGGTGTGGAAGTCTTGACTGCACACGTGCCCAGTGAGGACCCCCACACTGCCCTCATCCTTGGGTCTCATTAAGTCCAGCAGACTGGATGCTGGCAGGCTGGGAACCTGTCTAATCTGAAAAGTTCTGGAAGAAGCCAGAAGTGTAACCAAGTGAAGTCAGAGGAGGATCAAGCAAGTCCTGTGGGTGCAGGTGGGAGGGTGGAGGCCAGGGTGAGGACACAGATGGCCATGAAGGGACAAGAAGACACTGCTGATCCCAGGGTGCCATCCTTAGGTGGTTCAACATGCAGCTGAACCGCTGTGTGCTGACCGCGGGTACAGGGGAGACCCTCGACCCTCTCTAGGAGAAACCTAGGAAGAAAGAGGGGCTGGGGACACTCAAGGGAGTGGGTATTCAGGGAAGTGTTATCTTCTCTCTGCTTGGTCCAGGTGGGTCCCTCCTGCACTCCCAGAACTCAGGCATAGTTAGACCCAGTTCCCCATACACATTGGCCAGCAGCCCCCAGCTCACGTTCTACTTTGATCTTCACACTGGAAGGGGTCAGTCGGCCTCCACAAGTCATGCTTCAATGTCCTGGGAGCTCATAGATTTGCCAGAGTCACAGGAAGAATCCATCCCTCCACTATGGAGGTGTCTGGCTGCTGCCCTGACTGGTACCCAGTTCCCAGGTGCCTGACTTGGCCTCTCTTAGTCTGGCACTGCCTCTCTGCCTCTCGCAGGTAATGGCATCAACATAAACTTGCCTCCTGAGCAGCTGAAAACCATCCTGGGGAGCTCTGCTGGGAGGCTCCCGTCCCTGCACCACCTCTGCATGCAGGGATCGATGCAGTCAACTTTATCAGGACCATCCATCCCGGCTTATTAGACAGCCACCGTTCTCCCCGCTCAGAAATGCCTTGTTTTTATCTTTAGTGGAAAATGGCTTAACTTTGAACAAGAATAAAAGTACAAAGGGAACTTTTATGGCTTAATTTTACAGGAGAATATGCCTCTTCTCAAAATGAGTAAGGGACCAGTCTGGCACAGCCAGGCTTTCTCAAGGTGTATAAATAGGGAAGGGTCGGTTACACCCTGCAGGTTCCTCTGACTCTCACATACCCTCCCCCTTCTCTGGGGAGGTGAGCAGAGACAGGGATAGACAGAGGCAGACACCAGAGCAGGCGGGGACGGCAGGCTCAGGGAGCAGAGGCTGTGCTGGCCAGACTCCAGCAGACACACGGGCCGGGGGAGATCACTGGTGTGTGAACACAAGAGGCATAGCCCTCAGGTAGAGGCTGGGGCTGGTTGTTGGGTAAAGTGGCCAGAGTTTGGAGCAGAAGCGCTGGGCTTGGTCTGGAACAACCCTCTTCCACAGCAGCTCTTGGGCGTGTGTCCCTTTGGCAGGACTCGGGATGCCCTGCTGCAGGCAGGCTCCTGTCCTCGGTTCCGTGTCCGGCAGTAATGATGGTGGGTGGGACCGGCACGTATGAGGACATCTCGTCTGACATGCTGGTCTTCCTCCCTCTTTTTGCCTCTCCCCTCAGTCTTGTAAGTTCTGCTTCAATGTTGAGATGAAGATAGGAACCGGGACGATGTGTATCCATTATATGTGTGTTGGGTGCTTTGAAACAGTAGCCTCAGTTTATTCAGCAGATGCTGGCTGAATGAATGCTTGCTGATGACCAGAACAGTGCCAGGCAGAGCACGCGCAGTCGTGAACAAGATCCTTGCCATCAAGAAGCTGTGGTCTAGTCCTAGGATGGCCAACCATCCTGGTGTGCTTGGGATTCTCAGTGCTGAAACTGGGAGAGTCCTGGGCAGACTTGGACGAGTTGGTCATACGGCCTAGTCACCACTACAGTGGCGATTGGATATATGTGTCTTGAGGCATTTGGTGACGGCCAGGTGCTGGCTAGGAGAAAGAGGAAGTTTGCAAACTATTTCTTTAGTGAGAAGTTTTCCATTCATCACATAAGAGAGAGAAGATCCTGAACTCTATGGAGAAAACGCCTAAGTGAGCATTTCTCCTGTCTCCCTCTGTCCCTACCTCCATGTGAAAAGACATGGAGAGCAGGGGAGGGGCTTGCCCAGGATCACACAGCAATCTGGGGCACAGCTGGGTCAGTGCCTGGGTGGCTTTATCCATCCCTTCTCTCCCTACAAGCTAGCCCACCTCATCTTTCTTATCCTGCCCACCCTTCACCTCTCTACTCACGGAAACCCAGGTTAAGGTTAGATGCTGTGCAGTCTGGAGGAAAAGCACCTAGGCTGATCCTGGGAAGGCCTTGAGTGACTCCCCGGAGAGAAGGGAGGGAGGAAGGATTTAAGGAGCTCGGCACATTTGGCCAGGGGAGGTCACTTAATTATAATGCAGAGGATCTGAGAGCTGCTGGAGATGGAATGTGAGCGACTGGGGCCAAAATCCCAGTGAAGGAGAGCAGGAGAAGGAAGGACCTGCTGGTGAGAGGAGACCTGACTCTCCTTCTAGGGAGGAGGTTGATACAAAAGGGAGAGGGCTGAGATCAGTGGCACGCATGTGAAGCCTTATGCAGACCTGCCTTGTCTTATTGCATTTCACGTTATTGTGCTTCACAGATACTAAATTTTCTACAAGTTGAAGTGCTGTGTTTCATGTGATGGTTAGCATTTTGTAGCCATAAAGCATTTTTAAATTAAGGCATGTACATTATTTTTTTTTCAGACAATGCTATCACACACAATATACTATCATGTAATAGAAACATAACTTTAAATGCACTGAGAAACCAGAATATTCGTATAGCTCACTATAGGGCACTATTTGCCTTATTGCAGTGGTCTGGACTCAAACCTGCAATATCTCTGAGGTATCCGTGGATAAAATAAGCAAACGTGTTGGTGTAATTCTGGAAACCTACTATATGCCAGACTCTGATTTAAGGTTGGGAGCTAGCACAGTAGCAAAACAAAGTCCCTGCTCTCAGGGAAGTCATTATAGTGGGAGGAGACAGACATGAACACACACAAACGTGACATACTCTCCTAGGTGTTCTGTTATGTTCAAAAGGGTTGTCATCTAACAGCTGAGTTTGAAAGAGTCTCGCATGAAAAAATAGCGATCAGTAGAGTTTAGCTTGAAAAACTAACATTCCTGCTCTGCTTGGAGGAAGGTCATCAGGAGATGGATGCCAGACACGGCAGCTCAGCCCATCAGGACGGCCATGGCCGTTACCGGGAGAAGTTCAGCTCGCAGTGCTTATGCGGAGCTGTAAAAAAGAAAAGAGAGGAGTGGAAGGCAGTTAACCCTCAGCTCCGAAAGACAGTTGGGAAACACCTGAGGCTTTAGATACAGAGGCTCTGAGAACTCAGAGGAAACCCCTGGAGGTGTAGGAACAGACTAGGGTCAGTCTCATGGCTGGTGGGGCAGACAGCTTGAACTGATACAGTGACCTTATTAGGAGCTGTTCATTACACTTTCAAAAAAGAAAAATAAAGGTCATGTGCCAGTAGTCTGACCATATAAAGTGTTTTCTTTAACTGCAATTAGCAAGTAGGTTGTGTGTTAATATTTCTATCATGTTCCATTCCTAAGGAAAGGCCAACTGCTGGTCTTGATAACCATAAGTAAGCACTAGCCAGAAGAATTATTTGACTGTTAACCACCACCTTTTAATTGCTGTTATAACAGTTCTATTCACAACAACAACACGTTTTTTGAAAGGGTCTGATGAGCTTAACGGAGAAGGCAATGGCACCCCACTCCAGTACTCTTGCCTGGAGAATCCCATGGACGGAGAAGCCTGGAAGGCTGCAGTCCATGGGGTACCTGAGGGTCGGACACGACTGAGTGACTTCACTTTCACTTTTCACTTTCATGCATTGGAGAAGGAAATGGCAACCCACTCCAGTGTTCTTGCCTGGAGAATCCCAGGGACGGGAGAGCCTGGTGGGCTACCATCTATGGGGTCACACAGAGTTGGACACGACTGAAGTGACTTAGCAGCAGCAGATGAGCTTAAGGAGATATCCCAGCCTTTCTCCTTCATTCAGCCTTTCTCCCTCATCCTCCTCATCTCTTCCTCCCTTCACTGCAGTTACCTGCGCTGGCTCCCTCCATCACCTCCTCTCTAGTCGCAACACTGTCCCCTTGACCCCACGGGCCTTTGCACCTGTGGTGTGCCAGGTGAGTTTCTGACCCAGCCTCTCTCCCTCATAGAGCCCTTCCCTGACCACTCCTTCGGGAACAGCGGCCAGGGCACCACAGTGTCCTCTAACACCACATTACTTTTCACTGCAGCACGTGAATGAAATTGTATCATTTGTTTGCTGCCGTATTTGCCTGTTTCCCACTCCAGAGCACAAGTTCCATGAGGACAGGCACTTTGTCCTTGTTGTTTTAACTCTGAATGCAATACCCGCCTCATGGAAAAAAACTCAATATATTCCATTAAATACAAGAATGAATGAATTCTACACCAATCTGTTACCTGATGGCTTTACTCACATCCTAAGTATGAAGCAGATTTGGATGAAACCTCGGTTCTTTCCCTTCCCCCATTCGTTTTTTTCGTGAGAGAAAAAGAGAGCTGGAAACAGAATGAGAAGTTTCTGTAAATTTCTGGTAACCATAGAGATAGTGATTTTAGTTTATTAATCTCCTGCACTTAAGCAGGCTGGGGCCCCACTGTGATTTCTCCAAAATTGCTCAGCGCTGGTTATCCTGCTGCCTTCCTCATTAAGGAAGAGCAGGCCCATCCCTATCCTGCAGCACTTTAATTACAATGAGCAGAAGCCCTGTGCTATTATGCTTATTATTGCATTATTATGCTCACCTGACTGTACCTCCCACTTTGGAGCAGTGCAACACGGTCACCAGCCCTGAACCACTGGAACGTTTGGTGGCCGATAGTGGGAGCCGGCAGCCTCCACTCTGAGCCGAGGACCAAGGTCAGGGCCACAGTTGCTGCTCTCTCCTTTCATTCAGGTGTCCTGAAGATGGGAGCTCGGTGCCCTCTGAATCAGTACTTAGTGTCAGCCAGAGAAGGGCACCACCAGTGGTCTCCCATCTACAAAGTCAGTGCTTACAGGAGAAGGAATTGACATGCCCTTGGGAGCCATGACATTCCTTATTGTCTGGCCTCGTGATGGGGTCTAATTTTAGAGTCTCACGTTCCTCTTCGCATGGAGAGTGGCATGCAGACTTTAGTGATTTTGCCTCACGTCCTTTGGATAAGAGACCTCCAGATGGACCTCCAAATGGGTTTCAATGGAGCTAGGGAGGAAATGGGACAGTTAGGGGCAGTCTCTCACCTGACCACTTCTCCCTGCAGGGAGAGCCTTGGTGTAGAAGTAGGAAACCAGAGTTGAGGTTTCCTCTTGGCAGCTGACACATGGTATGGACCTAGCCTCTCTGAGCCTTAGCATCTTCATCTGTGAAATGAGGTCCAAATTGCCCTTCCATTTCTCTATCATGTTGAGACTCTGCCTCTGGTTTCTACCTGTTTCTGGAGGCTGGATCCATAAGATGAAAGAGTTGTAAGAGAGGCTCTAGGCAGCGTTCCTTTTGGAGTGAGGAAAAGTGGATTCTGGCAGGAGGAGTCTCTGGAAGGAGACATGTTTTTCTCCTGAAGCAGGTCATCTAAGGTCTGGCCTCATTTAAGCATTGGCTGTCATTTTGGAAAAACTAAGATTTTTCTTTTGGTTGCATTTCCCATCCTACTGGATTTAGAAATACAGTGTCATTCTTCCAGTAAACATTTGGTGACAGCCTGCTGGGTTCCAGGCCCTGTACTAGGGTCTAGTGATACAACTGTTCATCTGGGAGAGTAGTTGACTCTGTAGTGGGGCAAATGGGTTTCAGTGGCTGAGGGCCTGTCTGCTGTACACTTTGTGATTATGTTAAGTATATCAAAGAGAAGACCCCAGGGGAGAATATGGACTCCTGAGCTTTCCAGCAAAGCTGGAGCCAGACATGGGCAGGCCAGCACCTGGGGCGGCCGAGTCAGTGACAGATCTGAGCCTATCTGCTCGTCTTTCCAGGTGCCGCAACCTCTCCTTCCCCGACAGCCTCCCAGAGGTGAGCATCGTGTTCATCTTTGTCAACGAAGCGCTCTCCGTGCTGCTGCGCTCCATCCACTCGGCCATCGAGCGCACACCTCCGCACCTGCTCAAGGAGATCATCCTGGTGGATGACTACAGCAGTAACGGTGAGTGCCCGGCTCCCTGCCCTGTGCGGGCGTCTCAGCCTCCGTGCGGGGTTCTCATTTTCGACAGGCTCTCCGTGGCTCTTCCTTCTCTGGGGTGTGGCCTCCGAGAGGAGAGGTTCACAACAGTTACCACTCTGGAAGGTTCAGGCCATAGTTGCGCTCTCTTCACGTTCCGGAGGGGCCTGGGTCCCCAAGCTTTTCCTCGCTGGCTGTCAACTCTCTCCCTCAACATCCTAGCGCAATATGATGAGATAAATAGTCATGACCTCCAGCCCCTCCACATACACAGTGAGTCTTTCCAGTGACTCTTCTCTGTGAAGCACCATTCCACTTTGCTCTGTGCCTTGGCCTTTGCCTAGCAGATTTTTCACTGGCGTTTTCCTAGCAGTGGTGGCGGCAATGGTGGAAGTGTGGTGGTGCTGCTGGCAGTCATAGTGGCGTTGATGGTGGACTATATACACTGCAGTGACAGCAACAGAGCTGTTGAAAGTCTAGCTTCTTTTCTGCATTCCCTGCTCCACATTCCATCTGACCTGAGCAAAGCCCCAGACAACCTGCCATCCCCTGTTGAAGCCCTCACAGCACGTCTCCCTTTCTCCAGCTACTACCAGGTACCTCCTTCCCTTCATACATATTCCATGACTTCTGATTTTTCCCATATATATTGTCTCCATAATATTTTCCAAACTTAGAGACCACGCACTGAGACAGTCTGAGAACCACTTCTCCCGATAGGCGCTTTAATATGAATGTGCTATAGATAATCCAACCTGGTCACAGGAGCACAGTCATTGGGCTTATGTTCAGGTCAGTTCAATTCAGTCGCTCCGTCATGTCCGACTCTTTGCGACCCCATGAATCACAGCACGCCAGGCCTCCCTGTCCATNCCTCTATTTCTTTGCATTGATCACTGAGGAAGACTTTCTTATCTCTCTTTCCTATTCTTTGGAAATCTGCATTAAAATGGGAATATCCTTCCTTTTCACCTTTGCTTTTCACTTCTCTTCTTTTCACAGCTATTTGTAAGGCCTCCTCAGACAGCCATTTTGCTTTTTTGTATTTCTTTTCAATTATTTTTGACCACATATTTTTGACATGTTTCCCGAGAAACCTGTATGCGTGTCAAGAAGCAACAGTTAAAACTGTGCATGAAACAACTGACTGGATCCAAATTCGGAAAGGAGTATATCAAAGCTGTATATTGCCACCCTGCTTATTTAAGTTATGCAGAGTAGTACATCATGCAAAATGCTGGTCTGGATCAGTCACCAGCTGGATTCAAGATTTCTGGGAAAAATAACAACTTCAGATATGAACATAAAATCACGCTTATGCAGAAAGTGAAGAGGAACTAAAGAGCTTCTTGATGAGGGTGAAATAGGAGAGTGAAAAAGTTGGGTTGAAACTCAACATTCATAAAGCTAAGACCATGGCATTCTGTTTATCACTTCATGGCAAATAGAAGGGGAAAAGTGGAAGTGGTGAGAAATTTTGTTTTGTTAGGCTTGAAAATCACTGTAGACAATGACTTCATCCGTGAAATTAAAAGACGTTTGCTCCTTGGAAGGAAAGCTGAGACAAGCTTAGCATATGAAAAAGCAGAGACATCACTTTGCTGACAAAAGTCTGTATAGTCAAAGCTATGGTTTTCCTAGTAGTCATGTGCACGTATGAGAATTGGACCATAAAGAAGGCTGAGCACCTAAGAATTGATGCTTTTGAATTATGATGCTGGAGAAGACTCTTGAGAGTCCCTTGGCCTGCAAGAAGATCAAACCAATCAATCCTAAAGGAAATCAATCCGGAATATCCACTGGAAGGACTGTTGCTGAAGTCAAAGCTCCAATACTCTGGGCACCTGATGGGAAGAGCCAACTCATTGGAAAAGACCTTGATGCTGGCCAAAATTGAGGGCAAAAGGAGAAGAGGGCAGCAGATGATTAGATGGTTAGATTGCATCACAAACTCAATGGACCGAATTTGAGCAAAGTCCAGGCGACAGCAGAGTACAGAGGACCTTGTCCATGGGTTACAAAGAGTTGGATATAACTTAGTGACTGAACAACAACAATGTAGAAATATTTTTGTGTCTCCTCCAATCCATGGTATGTGGTATTACAGAAACACACATGATAACTCCCTTGGAACAATTTAAAAACCTTAAGCAGAGTTTAATGTATTGACTGTATTTTCAGACAGTGAGGAAAAACAATGCTTGAATCAATGGACTGATACTTGTTGTATGGGATTTGCAGCTTTTCTAACACATTCTACCAACTAATCACCTCCTGTTAAGTGTAAATGGGTTTCCAGTGTCCTGCTATCTGAAAAACTACTCTATTCATTCTCTGATAATTATAGGTTAGCTTGTCTATTAAGAACTGTGAAATAAAAATAACAGTGCAGGTAAAAACATTTGTGTGCATTCTCATGCAAGCAAAAAACAGGCAGAGAAGATATGTTTCCCTCTTATTTGCCTGCAATTCCTGCATCCTAATATTCCCCCTACTTCATCTGCTTCTTTTTTGCCTACCTTGGGATCGCTTCCTGTAATGGTGGATCTTATCACCAGTATAAACTTTTTTGATTATGTTCTCTTTAAAGTCTTACATTGTTATTTTGGTTTCCAAATTATAGAAGAGGAATGATGATAGTTAAAACTGGCAAGTAGATTACATTTTGGAGTTTCGGAAGAAATTTCCACACATACAGTACACGATTGACACAAGTTTTATTTGTATGAATTTATTCCCAGTAAAAAACTGTTTTTAAAATATCTGTCTGAATTTTACTTTTCTGTATCACCCACCTCAGTTATGTGTCTCTTCCAGTGAGTGATGATAAGGTACAGAAACCTTCATACTTGTATTCAGTCTTTATTTGCTCTCATTCCATTTGCCTTACAAAATGCTGTTTACCAATCTTTGTGCTCAGTTGCTTCAGTCATGTCCAACTCTTTGTGACCCCAGATACGGTAGCCCACCAGGCTCCTCCATCCGTGAAATTCTCCAGGCAAGACTATTGGAGTGGGCTGCCATTTCCTTCTCCAGGGGATCTTCCCAACCCAGGGATCAAACTCGCCTCATTTGTGCCTCCTGGATTGGCTGCTGCAGCTGCTAAGTCGCTTTAGTTGTGCCCGACTCTGTGCGACCCGATAGATGGCAGCCCACCAGGCTCCCCCATCCCTGGGATTCTCCAGGCAAGAACACTGGAGTGGGTTGCCATTTCCTTCTCCACCTGCATTGCCAGGCAGGTTCAAATTCTACCTCTAAGAAACATTCCCTTAGCCTTCATAAAGATCTTCATTCTCCCCACTATAACATTAGTGGAGCTCAGATAAAATAATTATTCTATTGTAACTGTTAGAAAATGTTCACAGATTTATAAACAATATTGGGAATTTCTCAAAAGAAGCAACCTGCATAAGTTAAAATTCTTATTACTTAATATATTGTGTAGTGTGTAATGGGCAAAGTGAAAGTGAAACTGATGGACTGTAGCCCACCAGGCTCATCTGTCCATGGGATTTTCCAGGCAAGAATACTGGAGTGGGTTTCCATTTCCTTCTCCAGGGGATCTTCCCAACCCAGTTATTGAACCCGGGTCTCCTGGATTGCAGTCACATGCTTTAACCTCTGAGCCACCAGGGAAGGCTCAAAAGTCCCTCAATCCCATCCAGCTCTTTTTGACCCCAAGGACTAGACAGTCCATGGACTTCTCCAGTCCAGAAGAATGGAGTGGGTAGCCTTTCCTTTCTCCAGGGGATCTTCACAATCCAGGGACTTAACCCAGGTCTCCAGCATTGCAGGCAGATTTTTTACCAGCTGAGCCACAAAGAAAGCCCTTAACAGACAAAACTTTTGTGGCAAATTGATTTTTTAGGAGACAATTATTTCACTAAAGATTTGGTAAACCAAAATATATATGGAGATTTTTTAACATGTTCCAATAAAATACAAATGTTTTCATATTAACATCTAATATTGTCACATTTTGACATTGTAGAATCCCTGAGTTCTGGTAGTCCCACTAGAGCCTGCTTGAGGTCGATAGGCATTACAAAAAGGTAAAGTTAGAATAAGTTAATCTTGGATTAAGAACTGTATCTAAGAAAAGATTCAGTGGAAAGCTGAAGACTGAAGAGCAGCTCTTTGAGAACTTCTTAATAATACACTGAAGATGCACACGTCTCAGTTCTTCACCTGATGACCTTCTTAATTAGGTACTGACACATGCATGAAGTGAAGTCGTTCAGTCATGTCCAACTCTTTGCGACCCTGTGGACTGTAGCCTACCAGGCTTCTCCATCCATGGGATTCTCCAGGCAAGAATACAGGAGTGGGTTCATTTCCTTCTCCAGGGGATCTTCCTGACCGAGGGATCGAACCCGGGTCTCCCGCATTAGAGGCAGACTCTTTAACCTCTGCGCCACCAGGGAAGCTCGATACATGCATTCAATTGAATTTTTTAACATATTGAGTAACTGATTATCAGCCTAGGAATTCTGATTTCAGCTAATAGGTAGATCTAAACTTAGCACACTTCCTGTAATAGGACTTATGTTGAATACCATACTTTTTCCTATAAAAATAAGGCAAAATGAATGGTGTCCATTCCCTTTATTAGTCAGCACTTTTCCTTGTCAGTCATTATGTAATCACTGAGTGCATCTTAAGTGTGTGACTCATAATATCACAAGATATTATGAGTCTTGTTTTTATTTGCCAGCAAGTAAAAACAAAATCCTTATAACTTTCAGCTTTATGTAATTAATAGAAAAGAAGTTGATATCTAGGCTTCTTGTCTTGGGGTAGGATTTGCATTTATCCTGGTGGAAAAGAGTTGGAAAAGGTAGAAAGAGTTCTTCCAAATAAATGGTGTGGCTTAAATAAATTTATATCATTGAAAGAACTGAAGCAAGAGTTATTAAAAGTATTGCTATGCCATCAGAAAAATAAGATGTGGGGGTAGGGGGTAAAGAAATGGTGCCTTAAAGCACGTTCACAGCCATGGAGTTAAGAAAATTCCATGGACAGAGGAGTCTGGTGGTCTAAATAGTCCATGGGGTGGCAGAGAGTCAGACACAATTGAGCAACTGAGCTTAATTAACACAATAAAGTATCTTGTTACGGAATTCTATCATTCCTAGTCAACTGTATTGCTGTTAGGGTAAAATTAATTCCTAAATAAACTATCCAATAATTAAACAAGAAAGATAGCTGAACATCAGGAAACCTCCCTTTATGTACTATTACAGGTCAGGTTAGAAGTATCCCCAACAGACTCGACTGAGTAAGGCTGTTTTTGTCTCTCTGCATTATATTTGCACTTAAAGCTACAGAGAATATGCTGGTATTAAAGTATTTTAACAAGAAAGCCATTTGGATGGGATGTCTCTAATGCCTTACTAGTCTATATAAGAAAGTCAAACCCTAAGCCAGGGTCAATGCACTCAAATCCAAGAAAATGAAATCTAAGAACAACCAATCACAACTGCCAACTAGGATTTCCCAAACTAGGCAACTGCTTAAGCTATAACCATTAAGATTATATATAACCATTCAGATTTATTGGAACCTCTAGGAGGGGCATTAGACAGAAAGTGAATACTGAATGTCTGCATTTGAACCAAGGGAAAGAGAAAGAGGAGAAAGAATTTAATAGATGTTTTTTCACAGGACAGAGCCAGCTCACTCTCTCTCTCTCTAACCCTCCTGCCCTCCACTGCTGCTGCTGCTGCTGCTAAGTCACTTCAGTCATGTCCGACTCTGTGTGACCCCATAGACGGCAGCCCACCAGGCTCCCCGATCCCTGGGATTCTCCAGGCAAGAATACTGGAGTGGGTTGCCATTTCCTTCTCCAATGCATGAAAGAGAAAAGTGAAAGTGAAGTCGCTCAGTCGTATCCGACTGTTAGCGACCCCATGGACTGCAGCCCACCAGGCTACTCCGTCCATTGGATTTTCCAGGCAAGAGTACTGGGGTGGGGTGCCATTGCCTTCCCCGGCCCTCCACTACCATCTGCATATAACACTCGTTCAGGGGTACAGGATAGCAATCAGTTGACTGCTATACTAGGCAGGATGGCATCCTTCTTTCTAAAATAGCACAGATCTGGTAAATAACTCAAGCCAGGCAAGCTATAGGTTTGTTTATTGTATATGCTGTTAAATGTCCCCAGATAAAACCTCCATTTGTCAATGACCCAGCAGGGAGTAAATGAAAATGCTTATTCAGATCCCTCAGCAGAGAGAGCTCCCTTAATTTGTTCACTGATGAGATCACTCTGTAGGATTACAATAATCAACTTGCAATGTGTCCTATGCTGCTGCTGCTGCGAAGTCGTTTCAGTTGTGTCCGACTCTGTGCGACCCCATAGACGGCAGCCCACCAGGCTCCCCTGTCCCTGGGATTCTCCAGGCAAGAACACTGGAGTGGGTTGCCATTTCCTGCTCCAAGGCATGAAAGTGAAAAGTGAAAGTGAAGTCGCTCAGTCGTGTCTGACTTCCAGCAACCCCATGGACTGAAGCCTACCAGGCTCCTCCATCCATAAGATTTTCCAGGCAAGAGTACTGGAGTGGGTTGCCATTGGCTTCTCCGTTTTTTTATAGTTCAGTTCAGTTCAGTCACTCAGTCGTGTCCGACTCTTTGCGACCCCATGAATTGCAGCTCGCCAGGCCTCCCTGTCCATCACCAGCTCCTGGAGTTCACTCAGACTCAGATCCTTCAAGCTGGTGATGCCATCCAGGTATCTCATCCTCTGTCATCCCCTTCTCCTCCTGCCCCCAATACCTCCCAGCATCAGAGTCTTCTCCAGTGAATCAACTCTTTGAATGACGTGGCCAAAGTACTGGAGTTTCAGCTTTAACATCATTCCTTCCAAAGAAATCCCAGGGCTGATCTCCTTCAGAATGGGCTGGTTGGATCTCCTTGCAGTCCAAGGGGCTCTTAAGAGTCTTCTCCAACACCACAGTTCAAAAGCATCAATTCTTCAGTGCTCAGATTTCTTCATAGTCAAACTCTCACATCCATACCTGACCACTGNCCAAAGAAATCCCAGGGCTGATCTCCTTCAGAATGGGCTGGTTGGATCTCCTTGCAGTCCAAGGGGCTCTTAAGAGTCTTCTCCAACACCACAGTTCAAAAGCATCAATTCTTCAGTGCTCAGATTTCTTCATAGTCAAACTCTCACATCCATACCTGACCACTGGGAAAACCATAGCCTTGACTAGACGGACCTTAGTCGGCAAACTAATTTCTCTGCTTTTGAATATGCTATCTAGGTTGGTCAAAACTTCTCTTCCAAGGAGTAAGCGTCTTTTAATTTCATGGCTGCAGTCACCATCTGCAGTGATTTTGGATAGCATCATTCCTTCCAAAGAAATCCCAGGGCTGATCTCCTTCAGAATGGACTGGCTGGATCTCCTTTCATCTTTAGCAATTTCTCTGATATCAGGTAGTAAATTTCCCAGTGAATCCATTGCTGTAATGAGAAGTTCAGATGAGCAATTTGTATTTTGTTATCAATTAAAGCTGAAACGTATCAGATAATTGAAATATTTTTAATCTCTATAAGCAAATTTTCTGTTTCATTTTATTATCGTGCAGTAAGAAGTGTAGTATAGTGTAGTAAGAAGGGACTTTTAGAGCTTTCTGAAGGGCAGTGCTTATGCACCATGTGACTGTCATTGTTCCATGGATGTGAAGGAAGGAAAAGGTGCCTCGGATGGCAGCAGATAGGCAGAGGAGGCTTAAAGGTGACGGCCTGTTGTGAAGGAGACCTCGAGTAGGGAGACCTACCTATGCAGCTACCTGCCTGGCTCCAAGGAGTGGACGCTGAGAAAGCTCCCACTCCCCAAAGGCTAACACTGCAATTTTGTGACTAGCCTGCCCGTCAACCCTGTCTTGCTCCAGCAAGGCCAGCTGTCCTCCTGGTCTCTTACATTGTCAGGAGGCAAGGGATGGAAGAGCCGTTCTTCCAAGGGTGATGGTATCCCCCAAGCAAGAGGCATCCCCAGGCTCCATCCCACCCTACCTCCTCTCACCACAAAAGAGAGAACAAAACATCAAGAAGAAGGAAATCTTGGGGTCTTTCATTTCATTCCCATGGTAAAAACTTTATTGTGGCCTGAAAGATGCTGTTTTGTCATTAATTCATGTGGGAAAGGGGAAGAAAACTGAGACTGAGAAATTTAGATAAGTGAGCCACATATAGAGGGTTTCATATTTGAATTTAAATGATTTGGACTTAATTTTCTAAATGGTGATAACCATATTTTGGCAAGAGGAGTGATACAGTCAGGACTGGGCAATGAAGGGCTTTGGATGTGTTTTATATCACTGGCTGGGGGAGAGGGACATCTTGAAGAAGGGAACCAAGATGCATTGTAATTGCAGCCATATAGCAAGAAATTAAGGGGCCTGGAGTTGTGTTGGGTGTGGGGACTGAGGGCGAGATATGAGCCTGAGAGGTTTTAGAAAGGAAGCATCTGTTGGATCTCTTGACTGAGAGAAGGCCAAAGGAGGGCTGGTAAATGATGACTCAGCCTCAAACCAGGGTGACTTAGAGGACGGTGGTCGTTCCCAGGATAGGGGGCAGGAGGAAGAGTGGGTGGGTTCTTCATCAGATCAGAGATGGGGGGCTTTTAAACCCAAAGCTCTGGGAAGTATTGAGTTGATGGCATAGTTAAGTACCTTGACTTGGTGATGATTACACAAGGCCACACTTGACAAAATTGCACAGAACTACAAATACACACCCAGAGGAGTGCACATATTACTGAAAAGATACACCCAGAGGAGTGCACGTATTACTGAAAAGACCTGGAGAAGCCTTGTGGTTTTGGTAACGTCAGTGTCCTCATTTTGATATCATACTATAGTTGTGTAAGATGTTAACATTGGGGGAAGCTGGGTGAAAGGTGCATGGGACCTCCTTGTGTACTTCTGTGTACTTTCCTGTGCGTCTGTAATTACTTCAAAATACAAATCAAGCAAAAACCTTCCCAGAAGATTCTAACCCAGTAAGTTTGTGATGGAATCTGATCATCTCTGCTTTTAAGAGCATCCTTCATGATTCTGTTACACAGCTCTGGTTGAGAATCTCTGGTTTAATGAATAGGATGCATGTGTTGAGTTCCAGCACATGGTATGAAGGGAAAGAACTCTAAAGCTGGAAGTCATGGGTTCTAGGACCCTCTCCATTATGGGTGAGTGACCCCAGAAACTCTCCTCAGCCTCTCAGAGTCTCAGTTTTTCCCTCTATGAACGGGGATCGTTATCCTCCCTTGCTTACCTCACTTGCCTGACATGGTCAAGGATCTCATTGTGAGTTGAGCAATGAGATCCATCATCATTACCATCAGCAATCCATCATCATCACCCCTCCTCAGCCCCCACCTCCGTGCCCAGGAGACTGCGTCACAGCTGGCCAACCGCACACTGGAGCCCGATAAGAAAGTGTGGGACGTGAATGGGGAGTCTTGTACACACATTAATTACAGCCTTTGGTTGGGAGGGAAGGATGGAAAACTGAAGAGGAGAGAACAAAAGGAATAGAAGTTTGAGAGGATGCCGAAGATAGGTGTTTAGGAGTCAGGAGGAAGAGGGTAGATGATAGAGACAGAGAGGGAATGGCCAGGCCAGACTCTGAGGACAAAGAGAATTTCAGGAGCAAGCCACCTCTTTGACTAAGCCCAAGGCATTCAAAGGGCTCTGCTTGTGGCTCAGCTGGTAAA
This sequence comes from Oreotragus oreotragus, assembly GCA_006410675.1. Lineage (NCBI taxonomy): Eukaryota > Metazoa > Chordata > Mammalia > Artiodactyla > Bovidae > Oreotragus > Oreotragus oreotragus. Next base: position 142,479 of record SJYX01012684.1, on the reverse strand, counting down.
GAGTCCGCCTGCAATACGGGAGACCTGGCTTCGATCCCTGGATTGGGAAGATCCCCTGGAGAAGGGAAAGGCTTACCAACTCCAACATTCTGGCCTAGAGAATTCCATGAGCTGTATAGTTCATGGGGTTGCAAAGAGTAGGACACGACTGAGTGACTTTCACTTTCACAAGCAAATGGAAGGACACGGAGTCTAGGAAGAAGGCATTAGATCTGAGGGGTGCAGATCATGGAAATCTTAGTGGGAAGGATGGGGGTGGGGCTGTGGCAGCCAGATGAAGATGAGGAACAGCTGGGAGGTAGATGCTTCCATCAGGGATGTTGACTGTGAAGGAGAATCAGGAGCCAAGGAGGAGCTGGAGCGACGTTTTCCACCAATTAACCATAGTCTGCAGTCATGACCCAGGATAACGGGCCTACTCATACCGATACACGCGCACACACAATTGAAACGAAAATTTTAAGAAACAATACTTGATTCCTATAATGTGCACAGTACTCTGACATGCTCTATTATAATCTGGCCTATGTTATTCACTTCTATTGTGTTCTATTGTACTGTGCTGTTATGTTTTTTTCTCTCTCTTTCTGAAAGGTAGATCATTCTCGTGACTCTGACTGCACATTAGACTCGCTTGGAGAGCTTTTAAGGAATCTAAGGGTGTCATGCCTCAGCTCTAGTGATTTAATTGGTCTGGAGAGGGGACACATGAGGCCCTTGGTCTGGGGAGGGCACGCCTGAATTCTCTGAGGCAAAGGTGAGGACAGCCCTGAGAAGGGAGGAGAGGATGGGACCCAGGGCACAGAAACCAGGCTTGCCTCTGGGAAGAAGAGCAGACGGGCTAATGGGAAGGGGGCTGGAGGCAAGGAAGGGTTGGCCCCTGGGGAATGGGCTGGAGATCTGACCGGTAATGGGTCTCCCTGAGACCAGCCTGTGCTGAGCTCTCACGGAGGGGTGGGAGAGACGTTGAGACTGTAGCTCTTGGAGGAAAGGGAACACCTCTAGCCTTAGCCAAGGACTGCCTGAGGGCCCAGTGACGGGGAAGGTGGCTCTCGCTGTACCCTTGGAGGACTCCCTCTAGGGCATCAGCCCACTCAGCACCGGACTTTCATTGATTTGACATCAGGCCAACTCAGCTCAGCTAACATTCATAGAGTGCCCTGCTCGGGCCAAGGGCATGGAGGGAGTGACGGGTCAGATCCAGTCTCTGGCATCAGGGAATCCTGTGATGAAAAGCAAAGTGGGATGAGACATAACGACTTGGTTTCCAGTCTCAGTTCTGCCACTTGCCAGCCAGGAGCCTTTCGTGCCCTGGGTAGACATCAGGCTTTGCCCCTCCCTGTCTGCTCCTTGGTCACTGAGGACGCAGGGTAATGAGGGTGAACATGCCGCAAGCTGCAAAGAGAGCACCAAGGAAGAGTCGAAATGAGAGCAGTAAGAACGGCAACGGTGACAGCTGCCGTGCGGCCCCCAGTTAGGAGCAACCCAGGCCTTTCTCTCTTCGCGGAGTAAGTGTGCCCTGGTGGGAAGAGCCGGAATTCACATTAGGCCAGCTATTCAGTTCCAGCTCTTTCTAGCTTCTTCCCAGCTGTGTGTTCTTAACCTCTGTGAACCCTATTTTCCTTATCTATAAAATTGAGACGTATGATTCTTACCTCTGGGCTTGTTTGGAGGCTTGAATGAGATTATGCATGATGGAAGTGATGCTGCTGTTTAAAACTCTACGTGAAGCCTGAAGCTGGAGAATGGAGCTTCCAGAGGCTGGCTTCCAAGTGGTTGTCACAGGTTCCGTATGTGCTGGTGCCTCGTGTTCCCCAACTGCCCCCAGACCCCCAAGGGCACCTTTGCTTTGGGGTCAGGCTTGTGTTTTCACAGACAGAAAAACAGTCAATCACTGCTTTCTTCATCCACGCCACTCAAGACCTTTATCTTCGTCCCAGAAGTCAAGGACTGAAGTTTCTGCAAGAGGCCCTCGTGCAGGACTCGGAGTCCCTGTCCTTTGCCACCTTAGCAATTTCCTAAACAAGCTCCACTCTTTCAGGGGCTGGCACCTGTGTAGGATGCTTTCAGTCCTCTGAAGTGGCCTCAGACACTTATGTTTGAGCTTGAGTAAAAATACGGAGAATTATACTGGGCATATTCTTGATTCGGGACATTTGCACTTGCTTCCGCTGGTGACGCTAGTGGTAAAGAACCCATCTGCCAATACAGGAGACAGAGGTGAGTTTGATCCCTAGGTCAGAAGATCCCGTGGAGGAGGGCATAGCAAGCCTCTCCAGTATTCTTGCCTGGAGAATTCCGTGGACAGAGGAGCCTGGTGAGCTATAGTCCATGGGGTCGCAAAGAGTCGGACACGACTGAAGCAAATTAGCATACACACACTCCCCTGCCTTTTGGAATGCTCTTGCCCTCTGATACTGCACCACGTGTTCCTTCAAATATTGCAAATGACACATTATTAAAATGGCAGCCTTAACCTCTGTCTCTCTTCATCCCTTCGCTGCTTCTTTTCTTCAGCAGTATCTGTCACCTTCTGATACACTGTGCTCACTTAGTTACTCTCCCTTATTTATTTGTACATTTTCCCTCCACTAGTGTGCATGTTCCATGAAGACAGGGACATTTGTTTTGTTCATTGCTGTGTCTCCAGCACCTACAATGGCGCTTGATTCTTGTAGGTGTTCAGTAAATATTGATTCAGTGAATGAATGGATGTGGATTCTGTAGCCTGAGGCAAGGCTTGGAATCTGCACATCAATAAGCACCCCGGAGCATTCTGATGCAATGGGACCTTCTCTGGGAATCACAGTTCTAATTTCTGTCTCCCATCATCCTGTGTGCTGCAGCTGAGGAGCCTGGGACAGCAGGCACTTCAGAGCCTCCAGGGCTAGCCTGGCAGTAGGCACTGCTGGGTGGAGTATTTCTTCCTGGGGCGGGGCCCTTGAGACCCTCTCTGCTGCATCCTAGGGAGATGGCAGGAATGGGGAAGGGGTGCAGAGCAGAAGGGGAGCTTCTTTTGCAGTTACACTGTCATGGCCTGACCTCAGGTCCTACGCATGGAGTCAGATGGCCAACGTGAGCCTCCTCTCTTCCATGTTACCCAGCCCCTGCAGGCGTTCCTGACAGTGGCTGCCAGGCTGCCTGCCCTGCCACTCTAAGACAGTATCTCAAGGCAATGATTGGAACACAGCTCAGAGCCTTCTGGTTTTAATTACCGTGCTTTTCACTGAATCCCAATGGGCCAATGTCTTTAGCTGGGACTGAGTGGTTCAACCTTTATAGACCTTCAGAGGAAGGGAAGCACCAGGACTTGCAGCTGATAAAATCATCTCTGCCTTTGAGTCTTGGCTTTCGGTCACTTGATCATTTGCTTCATTCATCCGTTCCCTCAACAGGTTTTTAATGGCCACATGCTTTGTGCCAAGTACTTTGACTCACAGCTAAACATTTACCTCCACATCACCCACCCCACACACACTGTGAACACTTTCGTGAGACTCAGGCATTCAGTACTTGGCCCAGAGCAGGTGCTCAATGAACATGAGCCCTTTCCGGCTCTCCCACCAGCTGTCCCCGAGTCACCCCATCCCACAGCCCAGCCACACCCACTTCTTCTGCTGTGCTCAGTTTCTTTGTTTCCTTTCTTAACTCATGACTTCTTTTAATAAACTTGAAAAATCAGGCAGTCTTCTTTCATGCTACTTGAAATTGCAAAATGAATCTGAATTTGGTGACTAAAAGCACATCAAAGCAATGGTGATATCAAATGTTCTTTTCAGCGTCTTCTTCCCTGGAGATTCTGGTCAGCATGTGGTTGGCAGTGACTTGCCCAGCCTACACCAGCCTGATGCCTTGCCTTCCAACAAGAGAATTGCCAGTTCCCAGCACCTCGCATGCTTCAGCTGGGGTTGACCTGTCTCCTGGGCAGTGGATAGCCTTCGCCCAGGGATCCAGCCTTCACACTGGCCATGTTTGCTCAAAGCCTTCCACACCTTCTGGCAGGAGGAGGCTTAGAAGTATGCAGGCCTTGAGATACAGGCCAAACGGACTCTCCCCCGGTGGCTCGGGTGGTAAAGAGTCTGCCTGCAATGCAGGAGACCTGGGTTCAATTCCTGGACAGTCTCCTGGAGAGGGAAATGGCAACCCACTCCAGCATTCTTGCCTGGAAAATCCCATGAGTGGAGAAGCCTGGCAGTCCATGGCGTCACAAAGAGTCAGACGTGATGACTGAGCGACTAACACTTTCCCCCACCACAATGTCAGGAGGCAGGCAGGCTGACAGGCAAGCCCCAGCCGGCTCTCCGGAGGGAACCAGTATCTACACCGGGCAGAGACTGGCCAGGGCCCCACAGCATGTGAGTGATGGAGGCCGGGTGGGACCTCGGGTCTCCTGACTCCTGCCGAGGCTCACTGCTCACCTCCATACCGTGTCCCTGCTTGGTCTGGTGGCCAGTCTTTCTGCTGTCTGCACTGTGCGTGGACATGGTAGCCCACGGCCAGGCCCCTCAGGCTTGCTCAGGTGACTGTGGGGCCTGCGTAGTCGCCTTCTGGGATGACACTCATCCCTCCCCTCCAGCCCCTTTGCCAGCTCCGGGCTTCAGGGTCCACTCCCAGGCCCCTGCTTCCAGGCAGTCTGGCATCACTCTGTGCTACTCCCCCTGCTGGCGGGATCAGGTTTTGCCAGAGACTATTCTAAGTAACTTTTCATAAATTAATCAGCACTCTGTGGCAATGGTAAGGACCATGATTAATATCATTTTATATAAGAAGGAAGTAGGCACAAAAGAGTTGAGGAACATGTCCAGAGTCACACAGAGATAGAATTTGCACCCACGCTCTCTGGCCTCAGAGCCTGCCTGCACCCTTGACTATTAAACAAGCCTGCCTCTGGTGCACCGTGGGTTTCTGACTCAAATTTTACCCTCATTCTCTTACCTCCATACAAAGAGAGATGTTCGGCAGCAGGGTGAGTGGAGGAGGAGGTGAAGAAGGCCCTGAAGAGAAGGTGTGGCCAACTCCTCAGCTGGAGCTCTGCCCTGGGCTCGGTAAGAAGGAGGGACATTGCACAGAGGCTTCTAGGCTCAGAGCTGAGAGGTAACAGGTGGAGTTGGCAGCCATGCTTTAGGTCACCTTGTGAGAGGAAGTCAGCTTCATGTTTTCTTAGAAACAGAGGGAAGTTGATATGCTTGTGTGTGCACACATATGTGTGCATGTGAACACATGTGAGTGAGTGGGTACAAACCTGTGAGTGTGCATTGATACATGTGATCATGTGTAAGTGCTCTGAGCAAGCATGTTTGTACCTGGGGTCTTAGTCCGTCTGGGCTGCTGTAACAAAACACTGTGATCTGAGTGGCTTAAACAGTAGGGGTTACTCCTCATGTTCTGGAGTCTGGGAAGTCCAAGATCAAGGTGCTAGCAGATTCAGTGTCTGCTGAGAGCCTACTTCCTGGGTCATAGACAGCTGCCTTCTCTCTGCGTCCTCACATGGCCCTCCTTGGTGCCTGGTGTGGAGAGAGCTAAGCTCTGGCATCTTCTCCTCTTCCTATAAGGGCACTAATCCCGTTATGCGGGCTCCACACCTGTGACCTCCTCTAAACCCAATTATCTGCCAAAGGGCCCACCTTCAGATACCTTCACCTTGGGGATTAGGACTTGAATACATGGTTCTGGGGGCACACGCATTCAGTCCACAATGCTGGGCTTGTGTGTGCACACGTGAGCCGAGGTGTGCCAGTCCCCACCACTGTGGTTTAGCCCCTCCCACCACTACACAGGACATCTTCAGAATCCTGCTGAATGATAGGTAAGCGTACAACTGTGAATCATTGTTATTTTCAATTGTTGGTAAGAAAATCACAGTGTAGTGACAAAACAGAGTCAGAGCTGCCAGCTTGCTTGCCACCAGCTGCTGGGGCCCCCGGCCCTTCCCGGAAAGCCCCCATCGTCCCTTGGCCCAGAGCCTGCCTAATCATTGTTTAATGTTTCAAAGATGCTGTCCTACACAAGAGATACTCATTCCAGGCTGTAAAAATACCAACAGCTTTGTGTGCAGCTGGAATAATTGCAAAAATTAAAAAAGCAGAGAAAAAGAATGGTCCAACAGTATTGTGCTTTATGGAGCTTAAAGAATCCCATATAGCTAATCTAATTACAGCCAAGGCTCAGGCAGCTTAAAGGTGTTTATACAACCAGGCATGTGGGCCATCAGCCAGCTCAGCAGAAGGCTGCTTGCCACCACCCACCCCTGTGCCTTTGACCAGTGTGACTTCAGGGTCATGCCCACATACCCGGCAACCTCGAGATGGGCGCGTGAGTGCGTGCCAAGCCACTTCAGTCACGTCTCTTCGTGACGCTATAGACTGTAGCCCACCAGGCGCCTATGTCCATGGGACTCTCCAGGCAAGAATACTGAAGTGGGTTGCTGCGCCCTCCTCCAGGGGGTCTTCCTGACCCAGGGATCAAACCCACATCTTCTATGTCCCCTGTATTGGCAGGCAGATCTTTACCACTAGTGTGTGCCACCTGGGAAGCAGCTGGTCCTGGATCCTACAAGAGTCCTGGAGGCTCTCACTGCTGCACCTTATGCCTGGGGCTGCCTCTTCCTGACAAAATTCATCCTTCATCACCAGCCTGAGAGTTACTCTTGGCTGTGGCCACAGATTCGTGTCTTTGTGTGTCATCCGGCAGCACTCTCCTGAGGACATGGCTTACACGATTCGAGCTCCTGGCCGCTCTGGGCAGCACTCCCGCCCCTCCCTGCCTACTTAGGCCCTGATCGGCAGACTGAGTCTGCTTTGGCCAGTGACTATAGGGGTAGAAGGGAGTCAGATAACTATCTCTGGCAGATTCCATCATGTTAGCGTCTGGTCACACCCCACATGGTCCTGGGGTTGTGCCCTTCACCAGGGCACCCAGCGGAGAGTCATCAGGCCCTGCAGGGATGCAGCCTTGTTTGAACACTCCCCTAGGGCCTGGCTCTGCACCTCTTCCTGGCTAGCCCTCTTCCTTGAGAGACTGGACCCTGCTCCCTGTGCCGCGAGGTGCTGGGGCCACATTCTGCCGGCTCGGTCCACCTTCCTTCCTGCGTCCTGGGGGCTGGGGCCTCCCCCCGATAGGCTGCTCCACCGGAAAGCCTGTGCTCAGGTGCTTATTTGTGTGTGCCTCTTTTACAGCTCCGTGGACTGTAGCGCACCAGGCTTCCCTGTCCAGAGGATTTCTTAAGGCAAGAATACTGGAGTGGGTTGCCATTTCCTCCTCCAGGGTATCTTCCCTCCCCGGGGGTTGGACCCACTTCTCCTGAGTCTCCCACACTGGTAGGCAGATTCTTTACCACTGAGCCACCCAGAAGAGCATCCTTAGGCCGCGATGCCTCGGCGTGCCTGGCCCTGGGAACGCTGCCTCTTTGTGGGCCTGCCCAGGGCTCTGTCACTTTCTCCGGCTCTAACCTGTGTGCTGTCAGCCGCCTCTCTGTCCTCACCAGCCACTCTGTTGAGGCCCTGGCATGTCACACAGCTGAGCCTGCTTGAGTCCGGCTGTGGTGTGGATGGGTGGTTCATCACCGTTTTGTGTTCCTTTGCCAATAAAGGAAACTGATTCAGTAACCAGGAATTCCTTAACATATTTCCCTACTGACCAAGAACAACCCTAGGAGGGCAAAGTGCCTGCCTTCTCTGTAGCTCATGAGCCGCCCAGAAGCAGTCTGCACAAGGGAGCTTTGGACCATTTTGCTTTACAGACTGGCCAGGGTGACCAGTATCTGGCTGAGAAAGCCAGCAGGAACCAAATACCAGTGGCACTCTCCCTCTCATCAGCTGGGTAGCCATCTGTCGACAGGGCAATTCCTGGAGCTGGAGCGCTGAGCCAAGTGTGGGAGGGCCCAGGAGAGCTGTCTCTTGCCCTCAGGCCAGGGGTCCTGCTGCCCGCAGCTGGGAGGCAAGCTGCCCTCGGCAAAGGCCAGGGACACACTGGCCCAGCCCGTGGTGCGGCCAACAGGAAAGGTCTCCTTGTCCACTCCTGGCCCGCAGCCTATCTTGCTCAGCAGCTTGAAAAGACAAACTGGGGCTGAAGACAAGCCAAGCTGAACACCAGGCCGTGCAGTGAGCTCACATCCCACCCCTCACCCCCCACTTCCCCAGTAGTGGAAAGCGCTCAAAGCGCAATCAATCAAATACTTCCTACTGGTAGCAAATCTGTGGAGGATGGAATGTCTTCTGGTGGGACTGATTTCCTGAAAGGCTACCCCAAACCACGCAGTGACCCGGGTGTCCTCCAGCATCTCCAGGGCCTCAGTGTTCAGCAAGAAGAGGTATGAATGCACAAGAGTTGGCACCTGCAGCTGGACTGACAGCTGCCGCCCAGATCTGTCCTGCGTGCTAGCCTTCAGAGTCTGTGGGATACCAGCACCCCCATGCTGGGTGGGAGGTTATGCTGAAAATAATGCTGAGGGTGGGAGAAACCAGTACAAAGAACTGGGGCCAGAGGGTCCAATAACAGGTATGGACTCACTGTGGCGGGGGCCAGGCATAGGGCTATTTGGGTTTTGTGTTTATTTACCAGGCCCTAATCTAGTCCTGGGCTCATGCTCAGTCACTCCGTCGTAGCCAACTCTTTGGGACCCCATGGACTGTGGTCCGTCAGGTTCCTCTGTCCAGGGGATTTTCCAGGCAGGAATACTGGAGTGGGTTGCCATTTCTTTCTCCAGGGGATTTTCTTGACTAAGGGATCAAATCTGAATCTCCACTATCGGCAGGTGGATTCTGTACCACTGAACCATCTGGGAAGCCCAGTCTAGACTCAGGGGTCCTAAATTGTAGAACAACTCCTTAAAAAAAATTTTTTTTTTCTAGAGACTGCCTTGCTTGTCTGCTCAAGCCTACAGATACTTATTCCTGTTCTGCTCCAAAAGTCATTCACATGCATTCATTCAGCAAACCAAGCACCAGGCTCTAAGCTTGGCACAGGGGAGGCAGTGGCAAACCAGATAGGGTTCCCTACTTCAGGCGAGTTCTAGTCTGAGGATGGAAGCAAGTAGTACATACAATCTATGGCTCTCTTTTGACACTGATGCAAACATGAGATTCTCATTTCTAGCTGTTTTTAAAAGCCCATATCTCAGGAGCTCTAGATGTAAGTCAAATTTTAGGGAGAAAGGGTCTGAACAGAAAGAAACCAGGGGGATGTGAGATCAGTAGGCAAGAAGGCTGAGTTGAGTAGCACTGATGGAAGGCTGGTTTATGAGACAACGCACAGTTGCCCTTTGACCCCGCCTGTGCTGCTGGAGTGAGGGCTTGATTTTTCATCTAACCAAGCAGGGCACTGCCTGGGTACCAGTACCTATAGCTCCACTGATTTGTTCCTCCCTGGCCCCTGTACTATTACTACCAGTGGCTGCCCCTGGCTTAGATGCTTTTCCACTGAGCCCCTGACCTGTGATAGAGATGTGTGACCTAGCTCACTTTGTGGGTTCCTCCCCTACCTGGATGAGCTTCCCTTACGGGGCACTGGGCAGCTAGAAGCAAGCTAAAATGTAAATCTAGCCCTAAAATGTAGTCCAAGGTCCTCATTTTACTGGAGGAAAAACTGAGATCCAGAGCAATGTCACACATCTGATCACTGGCATAGCCAGAGAGTGACCCCGCTCAGCGCTTGGCTGAGAGTACTCACCCATTCATTCAACAAATGTTCAAGGAGCGTGAGGCATCACACTCGGCACCAATGATTCGAGGACAGAGGAGGAACAGTTTCCACTCCCAGAGAGCTCCCAGCCTAGGGCAGCTGATAAACCACAAACAGCCATTACGCACAATGTAAAAATGTTTAAGTGCCACCGGTCACAAGTGAAGGGGAGAGTGCTGGGGGAGACCAGGGAGAGGTTTCAGTCATTCTGGGAAGCCTTCTGGAAGAACTGGCATTTGAGCTGGGCCTTGGGGATTGAGGAGGGGAGAGACAGGCTGCCTTTTTTTCTGTGACTCTCTACTTAGACTTTATGGAGGAGGAAATGGCAACCCACTCCAGTGTTCTTGCCTGGGAAATCCCATGGACAGAGGAGCCTGGTGNGGGAGAGACAGGCTGCCTTTTTTTCTGTGACTCTCTACTTAGACTTTATGGAGGAGGAAATGGCAACCCACTCCAGTGTTCTTGCCTGGGAAATCCCATGGACAGAGGAGCCTGGTGGGCTACAGTCCATGGGTTTGCAAAGAGTCGGACACAACTTAGCGACTAAACAACAACTGGACTTTACGGAAGGCATCAGCACGATCATGTCTGGGGCACCTGATTTGACCCAAGCACTGCGCTAGGTACGTGTCGCACTGTATTCTTCTTTTCCAGTATTTTTACCCACTTTATAGATGAGGAAACTGAGGCTCAGTAGTTACTCAGCTCTGAATGAAAGTTTCCTCTTTGAGTCCTTCTCCCTTTCCCACAAGGCCTCGCACAGTGCCTTGTGCCCACCAGGACTCTGGTGGTTCGCTAGTGGATCTGATGACTGAATGAAAATGGAGACAGAGACGGGGGCAGAGCATTTGCAAAGCCAGAGGGAAGGCAGCATCCTGCTTCCTTAGACAACGCGGGGCTAAGAGCTATTTAGGATTTCGGTCATCAGAATAAATGTCTTCCCCTTTCATATATACACCCTGCCTCCAGGCTGGGAGGTTCTTAGCCTAGGCAAATGCTATATCATCAGAGCTACCGTTTGTTTCTAAGCATCTTTGATGTGTTACTTTGTTTAATTGAAAGAACAACCAAATGAGGTAGGTATTGTGTTATTTTTTTTAATTGAAGGATAATTGCTTTATAATAGTGTGTTGGTTTCTGCCATACAACAACTGTGAATCAGCCAGAAATATACGTATGTCCCTTCCCTCCTGAGCCTCCCACCCACCTCCCACCCCATCACATCCCTCCAGGTTGTCCCAGAGCGCCAGGCTGAGCTGTCTGTGTTTACACAGCTGCCCCCACCCCCGCCGCTGTCTGTTTGACATGCGGTAGCCGTCTGTGGCGGGGAAGGCAATGGCACCCCACCCCAGTACTCTTGCCTGGAAAATCCGATGGACGGAGTAGCCTGGTGGGCTGCAGTCCATGGGGTCGCTAACAGTCAGACAGACTGAGCGACTTCACTTTCACTTTTCTCTTTCATGCATTGGAGAAGGAAATGGCAACCCACTCCAGTGTTCTTGCCTGGAGAATCCCAGGGATGGGGGAGCCTGGTGGGCTGCCATCTATGGGGTCACACAGAGTCGGACATGACTGAAGTGACTTAGCAGCAGCAGCAGCAGCCGTCTGTGGGGTCGCACAGAGTCGGACACGACTGAAGCGACGCAGCAGCAGCAGCAGCACCGGCGTATGTGCTTCGGTGCTACTCCCCC
>SJYX01012684.1:94770-131045 GCA_006410675.1 Oreotragus oreotragus | reverse complement strand
TTGCAGGCACATTCTTTACCCACTGAGCACTGGAGCTTTATGATATTTTTCTCTTTCTGACGTGCTTCACTCTGGATGACAGGCTCTAGGTTTATCCACCTCACTAGAACTGGCTTAAGTCTGTTCCTTTTTATGGCTGAGTAATATCCCGTTGTATATATGGACCACAACTTCTTTATCCATTCATCTACTGATGGACAGCTAGGTTGCTTCCATGTCTTGGCTATTGTAAATAATGCTGCGATGAACAGCGGTGGATTGTCTTTTTCAGTTATGATTTTCTCAGAGTATATGCCCAGAAGTAGGACTGCTGGGTCACATGGTAGTTTTATTCCTAGTTTTATAAGGAATCTCCATACTGTTCTCTGCAGTGGCTGTATCAATTTACATTCCCACCAACAGTGCAAGAGGCTTCCCTTTTCCCCACACCCCCTCCAGCATTTGTTGCTTGTGGATTGTTTGATGACGACCATCCCGACTGATGTGAAGCGATACCTCTTTGTAGTTTTGATTTGTATTTCTCTAATACGGAGAGATGGTAAGCCCCTTTCCATGTGTTTATTGGCCATCTGTATGTCTTCTTTGGAAAATGTTTGTTTAGCTCTTCTGCTCATTTCACAGATGAGGGCACCAAGGCTTGGAAAAGCTACAGATCACACAGCTAAGAAAGGCAGAGCCAACATCTGAACCCAGGTTGCATCCGGCTGTAGAACCTGAGCACGTAACCTTGTCACTGTATTCAGGGATCCTAAACCCAGTCACCCATCAGGGCTGGATGGATAACGTGAATGCGGAGGTGGGGCACTGAGGGCTGGTGGGGACTTGGTGAACAAGAGAATGAGCCCAAGTTCAGCTCAGAGAGGCAGCCAGTGCTGGGGGCAGCTTATTCCTAGCCTGCAAGACCCACTGACCTTTTTCCCAACTTGGAGATAATACTTTCATGTTTGGTGGGCTGAACAAGCCACGTGGGCAGGTCAGATATGGTTGTATCTGGCTGTCTACAGCCTGATCATGTTGACTGCCAGTCTGAGAAATAGAAGCTTCTCTAGAGGTGCTCTTTAACTCAGACATCCTTATTGAGAACCTCATCTCACACTCACTCCCTCTCGCATTTGCTGGTTCCCACGTCTCAGAAAGCAGCCAGTCCAGGTAGGCTGACCTAGACATGTCTTTATGCAGTTTCCCTTCATCACAGACACAGTTTAAGAAATTCACAATGCACAGGCCACACGGATGAGTTTCATTGATTCAGGGAGGCCCCTTCTGGGCTGATGGACCCTTTCAGAAAAGCATATGACCATGCAATCAAATTGTAGATTTTGTTCCTGGGTGGTGGACTTGAATGCCATTCTTGGTGACATCCTTGCATCTTGAGACCTTGGATGCAACTTGCATCAGGTACCCTGGGACAGGCCAGTAGTGGGGGACAGGAGTGACCAGCACCCGGAAAGCTGACTAGGTCTAAGAGGGGCCAGATGGTGTGACAGTCGTTTGGAGAGTGTGTCAGTCGGATCAGGCTCATCTTAGCAGGACTCTCTCGGGGTGGGAAATGGGCGAGAAAACCAGGGAGGGAGGTGGGCACACAGCCCCGCCGTGGGCCTTCCCCAGGGCGCGGGGGGTGGGGGGGTGCTGTGGTTTGGATTTGCCACAGCTCACCAGCACTCACCGGCCCACCCGATTCTCTCCCACCACACTACTTCCATTTCTTGCATAGCCTGCAACCTGCAACCCTGAGGGAGTGTCTTGGAGTGTGTTTGTGGTCCGTGTCTGGTTGCCATCTGGGAATGAATAACCACAGTATTTTGAAGCTGAGCAAGACCCAGGGGGAAAAGAGCCTAGGCCTCCTATTAGTCTCATTGTGGGAAAGAAGTGTGGAGCTTTACAAANGAGTGTCTTGGAGTGTGTTTGTGGTCCGTGTCTGGTTGCCATCTGGGAATGAATAACCACAGTATTTTGAAGCTGAGCAAGACCCAGGGGGAAAAGAGCCTAGGCCTCCTATTAGTCTCATTGTGGGAAAGAAGTGTGGAGCTTTACAAACCCAAATCTTTAAACCCTTCCTCACCCAGTGAATTTGATGGGTAACAAAAATGAATTAGAAATTAGATCAAGGCTCAGCACTACCATGGGTTCTGAGCCAAATGGAAATTAACAAAAGCATCTTCAGCAGGGTTAATGGTGAAGGCAGGCTTCCTGCCTTGGCAGAATGTCCTGACTCAGGTCTCAGAGGGGGCTGATTGAAGGATCCTGTGGATGAGATCAGGAGGTTCAGAGAGAGTTCTCTACCCAGACAGTGGGGAGGAACTGACTTGTCATTAATTGATGCTCACAGATGGGACAGAAAATTCCAGTGATGCAGGGTGTATTTAATGCCAGACCGGCTGCCAGTGGTTCCATTGCCTTCTACACCTGCCCCACAGTGCTGAGATGCTGAAGAAAGGAACATTTTCCCCACTTTGAAAGAGGTTCCTGGTGAAGTCCCGTAGACAGAGTGTCTGCAAGCTTGTCTGTGCTGTCAAATTTCATCTGGCTTAAAACGTGAGAACTAATGCAGAGAATCAAAGAAAACAAGATTGTTTGCTGAGTGCTCCTGACCAGAGCTGCTCAGGCATGAAGCTGGGGCATTGCCTGAAGTGATTGCATTTTCTCTGAAAAAAACATTCAAGGTTGTTGTTTAATCTCTGTGGCGTGAGTCCCCATCATCTTAGATGCCCAGTTGCTGTCCTCTGAACCTACGTGCTCCATTCCTACATGGGTCAGTCCAGCAGTGGGTGAGGTTACTCCTCCCAATCCCATCCTCCCATTTCCCGGTTATTGGGTTTCTCTATCATGCCAGGTGCATCCATGGGGAAGGGAGGGGAAGAGAAGAGGGAGAGAGAAGTTGGGGAGGTGGAGTGGCTGGGTAGATGAATCGATGGATGGGTGAGTAGGTGGGTGGATACACAGGTGGGTGAGTGGAAGGTGGACGGGAAGATGGATGGATGGAATTGATGTTTTCCATTTTATGACACAGATATTTTATGCCCATTTTAGAGATGGGAGGAATTGAGGGTCAGAGGAGACAGGGGATCACCACAGCTCTCCCTGTGCGATGGTGGCAGGACGAGGGCTTAAGCCCACGTTTCTCAGCTCCAAGTTTGGTGCATCCCCCTTCTCTTTTCCTATGTTGCCCTCCAGGCTTGTTTGTTTGTTTTTATGTAGACGGCCTGCCATATACCTAGAGACAGACCCACATGGACTTGGACCAGTTGCTTGTACAAACAGGTGGCCAGAAGGAGACTCTTTTCTTTTTTTTAATTCAGCAAATATTATTGATCACTGTGTAGGCAGAGTTCCAAGGTGGAGCCCCAAGACTCCTGGCCTCTGGTGTGGACTCTAGTTGTTCAATCAAACACTCATCTGGATATTGCTGTGAAGGAATTTTTGCTGATGTAATTAAGGTTCACAGTTGGTTGAGTGGGTCTGACCTGAGTATTAATACAAGAGCCCTTTAAAAAGCAGAGTTTCCTCTGGCTGATTGCAGAAAGGGAAGTCGTAGAGATGCCCTCTGGAGACCTGAAACACTGGTGGGTTTTAAATGGGGGAGAAGGATGATCGGACTGATATTTTTGGAAGATCTCTCTGACTAGTCTGTCGTCTGTGGTGAAGAGTTTGAGATACAAATGGAAGGAAGCAGAGGAATCATTTAGGAGGCTATCGCAATACTTCAGACCAGAGATAATGGTTTGCACTATGGTGACTGGAGACAAAGAGGACGCGATGGATTTGAGATATATTTGGATTTGCTGGTGATTGGATGAAGGGAGTGAAGGAGAGATGACGTTCAGGTTTCTGGTTTGAATAATGGTGCTACTTACTGAGATGGGGAAGCAGAGAAGAGGAGAAGAACAGTTTTGGAGAGAAAGACCAAGCACTGAAGTTTGGATATGCTGACTGTGAGATGCCTTTGAGACATTCGAAGGAAGATCTTAAGTAGTCATTTGGACACAGAGGCACCACCGAGTGGGGCCGATATCCAGGCTCGAAGAGGTCAGGACCGGTGACCTGTCTTGGTGGCAGAGCTGGCTCCATGCTCACTCCCTTGAAGAGAGAGAATCCCCAGGCTACGCAGGAAGGATTCAAAGACTAGGGCCCAGAACTTGAGAGTAGCCTTTCTGCCTGGAGCCCCTGCTCCCATGCTGAGCCCGGGGTGCAGCCACACACCCAGAGTGGGGCATTTTGGGAAGGGGTGGCTCTGGCATGAAGCTGACATTCCAACAAGTTACTTCCGTTGTTCTGGGCTAATAATAAGGGGCATTAAGCACCAAATTATACAACCCTAAAACTGCAATCTAATGTTGTTAAGGGGCCCCAGGGAGCCTGGGAAGAATGGGCGTGAACAAGGAATCATCTGAGGGATGACCAAATCCCTGATTAAAACCACCTCCCAGGGTCAGGGGCCTCTAAAGAAAGCAGGGAACACCTCTGAATACTAATAGGGCATCTGGAACTCTGGAAGGATGTTTGACGGGGCCACCTCTTCCTTCTGTGGGGCTGCTCAGTGCAGGATGGGCTGGCGTGAGGAGAGGTCCCACAGGGAGCTCACCATGGGGCTCAGGCATGTAGCAGCAGCGTGCACAGGGCTTAAGTCTTGTGTGGCAGGCCTGGCCCCAGCTTCTTCAGCTTTGCCTTGGAAGGGATGCTTCCCAGGGATCAGACCCTGAGACACAAATTCAGTAGAAAGTAGTTTATTTGGGAAATTCAAGATACAGCAGCAGAGTGGGGAGTTAAGACAAGGAAGGGAAGCAGCTAAAAAAAAGAGCATGTTATCAAGTCAAGCACCACGAGCAGGTAGAGCTGAAACCTCCAGGGGAACTCTGGGAAATGGTATAAAACACACGCCCGCAAATGATCGACCCTGAGAGGTGAGGGAGCTGGGGTATATGCCAGCTCCCTGTAGGCATCGGTTCAGGCAGCTCTCGGGGCTGTTAGTCTCTAGCACTCCAGCCCCCCCGGGGTGCTGAGGCAGAACAGGCTACTCTGTGAGCGCAGCCCTAGGGTAAATATTCTGGTGCTTAGATGTGCAGGTGAGAGGGGCACTGGGAAAGGATGAATCTCCAAGGATACGGCCGGGGCATCCACAGCATCCGCCACAAGGGCCATGTGCACGTGTTCTGATACTTTTAAAAGCTGCACTTCTAAAAGCCTGTGATGTTGACTCTGAATCCTCACTGACCAAGCTGCAAGGCATGCTGGGGCCTCTGCAGCAGGTGAAGCTACCATCCAGGTCAAGCGAAACTAGGGTGAGAGCATTTCCTGCCCTGTGAGGCTGGCCTGCTACCCATTGGCAGAGCCCACTGTGATTCAAGACCCACTTCATTTTGTGTCTCTGTCCAGCAGATCTGTCCAATGGACAGAACCCCTGCAGGAAGCTGTAACTTGCGGGTGATATTGACTAACTTACAGGGCTTTCTAGGTGGTGTTAATGGTGGAAAAAAAAAAAAAAAAACCAACCTGCTGATGCAGGAGACACAGGAGATGTGGGTTCGATCCCTGGGTGGGGAAGATGCCCTACAGGAGGACATGGCAACCCACTCCAGTGTGCTTGCCTGAAGAATCCCATGGAGAGAGGAGCCTGGCGCACAACAGCCCATGGCATCACAAAGAGTTGGGCATGACTGAAGTGACTTAGCACACACACAGACTAACTCAGACCAGGGTAGGGATCAGAGATTCCCAGCTTCAGGAGTTTTGAAGCACAATCCAAGCCATGTCTGGGAGAAAAGGGTCTGGAGAAGTCTCTGGGGAAAACTGGCAAATTCTAGCAGGGGTCAGGCCCTGGCCAAGGAGGGTCTCAGGTGAATTCCTAGAGCACAAACCAGAAAACTGAGGTAGAAGCACACTTCTGAGGTCTGGGTATGCTTGGGGCGAAGCAGGAAGGAAGCTGCAGCTTGACTGGCACCAGGTCCTGAGGGCGCTCCCTCAGCATCTGAAAGACCAGGCTGAAGCCGAGGTCAGTGTCTTGGATGCTATTGGCGTCCCACCCGGAGCCCCTTTACTGGCCAGTCCACCTGTCCCCCGGGGGCTGTGAGGGTCCTGTCCCCTGGAGATCGCCCTCTCTGTTGAGAGCTGCCTCACCCAGAAATGCCTGGGAGGTTATGCTCATCCTCGGGATGGCCCAGAACTAGTGCCTGAGTGATACGGGGGTCTAAAACTCCACCCCTCACTGCAAGAGGGGACGACTCTGAGCCTGGCCTGCTGCTGAAGGCAGATGCTTGCCCAGCTTCTTTCCCTGCCCTAAGCTGCTCTCCTCAGTCCCTCAGGGGAATTACTTGGGAGCCGTCACTCAGGTAAACACCTACTCAAGGATCCCCATCTCAGGCTCTACTTTTAGAGAACCTCATCTAAGACTTCCAGATATGTGAGACGGGGCAGCAGTAACAAGTCGGGCGCACACATGGTCGGCTCCAGAAGGGTGGCCAACCCTCCCAAAGTGTCAGGGATTTTCCGCGCTAACCTGGCTCCTTCTGACTAACTAGGATGGTTGTTTGCCCTATGGATCAATGTCTTAATTGATCCATGGAGTGAATTGAGTTCCCTATGTGGGCCCCGAGCTGTGTTAGCCTCAATGAGGACCAAAAAGGAACACAAGAGAGCGTCTTCAGTGAAGTTCAACTAAGCGAGGGTTTTAGTTCCACAAGCCTTTCCCCCTGTTGTGGGGATTTCACTTGTGGGTAGATATCAGGGTAGATAAAAGGAACCCGGAAGTTGGGCCAAGGAAAAAGGCGATAAGGCAAAAGACAAAGAAGGTGAAGAGGTTTTGGCACTATGAGCTTGGGGAGAGATAAAGAAAACTGAGGCAAAAAAGGAAAAAAGCCCAGGCCCTTCATCACATGCAGGGTCTCCTGGGAGGGGCAGCCAGAAAGTCAGAAGGTCCTGCCACTTCCAACACGCCCCACCCCAGCAGGGAAGCTGTTGTGGAGGGTGCCGCCGGCATAACTCCTGTGTACGTGGAGGAGAGCTTGAGAAACATACAGCGTTTCAGAGTGGCCAGCAGCCTGGGTTAAATAAGCATCACCCAGACCTTTTTATCTAAAACATCAAGTGCTGCTGCATTTCTGGAGTGATGGTAACACAGGAGGCCAGAGCCCCCAGTTCTGAGTCATAAAATTAAACAGATTGTGATCATTTAACTGGAACTCCAGGCACACTCTGTGTGCATATTCTCTGCCACAAAGCAGGACAAACTTTCATGCATGTCATTGAAAACTGCAGGGGAGAGAAATCTGGGAGAAGTTTTAGCGAACAGAGATTGGTAAATAGAAATTAATTATATTATACAGGGTCGGTGATTACTCATTTAAGACATGTAAAAATTCCACTGATAGTCTCTTTATTTCATTTGCCATCTTTATTTTTCAAGTATGATGAAGGTAAAAATGTGAGTTAGGGCGTTCTGAGCTCACTTCTCCATCTTCCTGTTTTCCATATGGATCTTTCGTCCCCCGAATACAAGATCAAATCTGTATTCACTTAGCTGCAGGGTCCTGGCAGGAAGCAGGTGGCACTCTCAAACTGGGGAATCTGGGGAGAGTTTAATAATAGAGATTATTCACAAAAATGTGAACAGGGTGTAGGGAAGCCACAGAGGGCAGTGCAAGACCTTGGGGCTGGACAGTGGTCGCTCCCACTGCAGGTCCAAGAGGGGATCCCCACAGGGAAATACTGGGAGAATGCCCGCCTTCCCTCTGGCCTCCCCACAGGTCAGCCCCTGGGGCGCAGAGAGGACTCAGGGAGGTAGGGGAGAGGATGCAGGTTGTCCCAGCGCACAATGCCTCCGGACCTCACCCTCCTGAGGCAAGTGGCTTCAGGTTTAGCTTCTGGCTGTCTGGATGGAGTTTGTTGGTTGTGTGCGTGTCTGCATGTGTTACTGTTTGCAGGAGGGATTGAGAGGACCTCCGGCAAAGACTAGAGACTCGTGGGCTGTCAGCCCCCAGAGATTTATGGTAGGAGGACCTGCTTAGTCCAGTGCCTTTATTTTTCAGATAAGGAACTGAGGCCCAGAGAGGGGAAGCACCTTGTTCAAGGTCACACAGTGATTTAGGGCCAAAGCTAGAATCCAGGTCAGTGCTGGATAAAATGAAGGATGTGGTGGAGTAACTGTCTTAGGGAAGAGCTGAGATCTGAGATTTCTGGGTGTAGCTGCCTCTGCTGACAGGGAGAGTGCAGAGCTGGGGTGGGCATGGGCAAAGAGGGACCTGGGGTGCCCCAGGGACCTTGCGTGGAGACAGAAGGCTGCTGAGGCCCACGACTGTGGCCAGGTTGCCCTTGAGCTTTTCCTAGGCCTTGCCCTTTAGCCAGACTAGACTATGAGGAAAGGCTCTGCAGCCCACCCAGCCTGCCCTTGGGAACCCTGAGCTCCAGGAACCCAGGTAGGGTATGGGGAGTGCTGACTAGACTTCATTCCCAGGAGGTGAGTCTGCTGGCCCTGAGCTGGGAACCTATGAGAAGGGCATTCTCACTCCTTCCAAGAGCCAACAGCTGGGGATGGGTGGGCAGGAGCCAGGTGGCCTTGCGTGTGTCTCAGTGAGTGAATGAGGACTGTCAGTAGCATTTGGAAGAAAGTGCTGGTTTCACCTTCAACCTGTGGTACCAGCACTGTTTTAACTAAAGACATCTCCCTGCTAAAAATGCATCCTGACACCTGAGTGCAGGTCCAAAATGGCAGTCTTGGTGATTAGGGTGCAGCTTTGATTGGGGGTCCTTGCTGCTTTGCCCATTTGGAGCCACATTGTCTGGGTTCGTGTGTCTGCCTTGAGAAGAGTCTAGGAATCCAGCTTGTGACTGACCAAAGTCAGATGGTTCCTTCATAGAGCATGGCTCTGAGCCAGGCTGGCATCACTTTCTTGGTTACATATGCCCAGCCCTTGTCCTCCAGGAGCTTGTGGTTGGTGGATGAGGATGGGAGCTTGAGAAGCCATGGAAACCAATTGTCAAGGAGACTTCTGTCAGGATCCAGTTCATAATATGTGCTAGTGTTGGAGGGTCTCCTGTGAAGGCATGGGTCAGGTCAGCAGGGACTCACCACAGGGACAGGGGCACTGGCAGCAGCAGTCCTGGGAGGTCCCCTTTCAGCACATATACTTTTTAGTTATTTGTCTGGTTCTCTGTACCCACTCCAGTATTCTTGCCTAGAGAATCCCGTGGACCAAGGAGCCTGGTGGGCTGCTGTCCATGGGGTCTCACAGAGTCGGACACGACTGAAGCGACTTAGCATGCAGGCATGCATGCTGTGTACTTTTTCATTTATTTCCTCTGACCAGCTAGTTTGTAAATTCCTCAAGAAGAGGATCATATCTTAGACACAGAGCCTCCCAGGGAATGTCCAGGATGCACTTGCTCAAGTTGTAAGTGGTGGAGGTGGGGCTTCCACTCGATATATCAATTAAGAGTTATCATCAGGTCTCCTGTCTCTCTAGAGTCAATTCTGGCTTCTGACTTTTCACTCATGCTCTTCACATGCGTTCCCAGAGGACTTGAGCCTATTCCATTAGTCTAGTAAACCTTTGCTTCGACGTATTCCTTCTTTCACTTTGCCCTCCTCTTAGGTTTATTAAGTTCAGTGCCCAAATAAAACCCTATGCTCCCCTTGTCCCGCAGTGTTCCCTGACTGTGTCTGGATAATAGTGGTCACGGGGAATATCTCCTCTCCTCTCCCATAAATCATCTTGCAGCGTTGGCTGCCTACATCACGAAGCTGACTTTTGAGAAAGCTCCGCAGTGCTGTTTCTGAATAATAAGAAATGGAACTGAAGCCCAGTGGCCTTTGCTTTTTTCCTGTGGCTCTGCAGAGCAGAGACGTGTATGCTGAAGAGGTGGCCATTCTCTCAGGCAGAGGCAGCTTCCCTAACTGCCACTCCTTTGTAAGCATCGTCTGGTCTGTTTTCTCACGCGACAATTTGCTGATCTGACTGAAGGATGCTTTCAGCAGTTCGGTTCCACCCTTTGCCTGGTCTGTCAGAAAGGCACACGATTATGAAGTGGGATGACCACCGGCTGAAATGCCAGCCCTTAAAGGCACCTCCTTTAGTCCCCAGCCAACCCCACCCATCACGGTCCTCCAGCACTCCTCTCCTATGAGAGCCTGCCTGAGAGCCTGCCTCAGCCCACTACATGTATAGAATCCCAAGCTGGGGACTTCCCTGGGGGTCAAGCGGGTAAGAATCCACCTGGCAATGCAGGGGATGTGGGTTTGATCCCTGGTCGGGAAACTAAGGTCCACACAGCAACTAACCCTGCATGCTGCCAACTACTGAGTTCATGAGCCACAAGCAGAGAGTCCTTGCACCCCAACAAGAGATTCTGCGTGATGCAACGAAGATCCAATGCAGCCAAAACTACTGAGTTCACGAGCCACAGGCAGAGAGTCCTTGCACCGCAACAAGAGATTCTGCATGATGCAACGAAAATCCAATGCAGCCGAATAAATAAATGGATATTTTTAAAAATCCCAATCTGTTCCCAGCTCCCAGATTTCAGAATCTGTTGGCTCACATCCATGTAGGCTCAGCACCTTGACATTGAACTTGCTTCCTTCCTTGACGCTGATCAGGAGTCTTTCTCAAGTGAAGCTGTTGGAGGCTGTCCTAGGTTAGTCCACCTGCTGGTCCAACCTGGCCCCAGGCCTCTCACCTCTGCCTAAATCCCTCATGGATAATGTTCCTCTGGGGTTCACTCTCTTGCAAAGGATCTGAAGATTCATGCCCATGGTGACAAGGCTCTCATCTTTCCAAAAGGAAATGATGGGAACATCCACTGGTCAAAGAGATGACCCTGTACCGTGTGTAAGAACTTTCATGTCCTTTCTCGTCTGTTGTCTTCTATCTTGGGCATCCTCCATGAATTCTGGATGTCATATTAGTTTCAATGGCTGTCACTCTAGACTATGACCTTGACCATGTTTTGAACCCCAGTTTCTATGATATTTTAATCCCATGGCCCCTCATATTCAATTTTGCCTTTGTTGCACCACCATGGTACCTGGAACCATCCCCTCTTTGCCACAGGACTGAAACAGCTTGCAGATATTGGACCACTTACATAAGTGACTTTGGGGATAGAAAGGGAACTGGAAATATCAGTTCTTAGATGTGTGTTAGGTTTACCAGCTCTTATTGTGCTTAGTATAAAGTGTTAGTCCTATGGAGAGGGAATATTTCAGCATTTACCTGCGATGTGCTAGTTGTCCTCAGGTGCCAGCTTGGAAAATCAGAAAAGGTACAATAAGTCACAGAGCCCAGTCATTATAATAGACTCTTACGTTGTGGGAGCTGCAGACATCATGAGGACGCTCCTCTCACTTAATGAGGAAAGTTTTTTGTTTGTTTTGTTTTGTTTCACCATAAACCAGCATAGATGTTTGCCCCATAGTAGGTACTCAGTAAATAATGGCTATTATTTTGAGATTCAGTGACCTATAGATGTGATTTTTCTTTTTTTAATGATAATGTAAGTTACACAGTGATTTGCAGTAAGAAAGTCACAACAGGGAGACATACTATGAAAAGTGAAAGTTGCTCAGTCACTAACAAGAAAATATCTTCCTTTCTTTTACTGCAGACCTTGTAGAATGGACCCCCAAGAAAGAGCCCTCTTGCTTCCACGGGGTTCTCTCTGCTCTAAATCCTAAAGAGCCATGCTGTGTGGTTGGAAGAGGAAGAAACCCCAAGCCCAGGCATCATTTGCACAAGCCCCCCTCACCCTGTTTACTCGACTCAACCCCCAAACTCAGGTAGTGAGACTTACCCTCTTCCTTTTCACCTAATTCCTTCTTAAGTCTAGCCATTTCAAATTCACTTTGGAAAGGATTTATCTAATTGGTCTCTGCTGAGGACATAACCACAGTCTTAGTCTTGTCTTAAGAATGATTTAAATACAACTGGAAATGATTTTCAGACAGGTGATGCAGTGATTTCCTCCCATGTCTCCTTCATAACCTAGAAAGCTAAAACAAAGAAAGGGAAGGGAAAAAGAGACATCCTATCTCCATCTTGTCTGAGCACCGAAACCCCACTCCCCTCCTCCCATTATCCAGCACAGAACAGATAGGAAATATGAGTGATGGGCAGTACCTTGCAGCCACATCCCCCGACTCAAGACACAGAAGTGATATGTGACCAAATCAGGCTTTTCCTTGTTCAGACTTCTCTGAAGAAGAAGGTGTCTGGACCACATGAAATGTACTGGGGGTGAGGGAAGAAAGGAGACACATGGCCCATCAAAACAGTCCTGTGACTGAGAGTCTGCTGCCCAGTTGCAGGAGGGACCCCTGCCATCCTTTGCTGTCTGAAACAGCCTAGGACTGGGAGTAGAGTCAGGGTCCACCGAAGGCTAGGTTGGAACATGTCTAGGGTGTATTCAGGGTGAGTCCAGGGTGATGGTGAAGCCATGGCTGGTGGGGTCACCAGGGTGGGTCAGGATCTGGAGAGGGATGATGGTTGGGATCAACAGGAGATCAAAGTCAAGATGATGTCAGAGTTAGGTTGTGATCAGAGTTGAGATAAGGCAGAGTCACACTGAATGAGAATGTGGTCATAAGCATAGAGTTTGAGAACTGGGTTGTTTGGTTGGAGCCATGGTTCCATAAAGTCAGAGTCTCCTAAAGTCTCCTGCACCGAATATTCGACCTGCAACCCTGGGTGTGTAACTTCTTCAGGGCCCCTTAACTCCTTAACTCCTTCAGGGCCCAGGCTCATGTCAACTGGGAGTGCTTTAGCTCTCGCTCCCATTCCTCTGCCTTCCCATATTTCACGGGGATTGCTTAGGGGAGGGCACAAGAATAAAAACAGCTGAGTTGAATCCAAGTGATTTCACCACGTGTCTGGCCCGTCTGCAGATAGATGGAAGCCCAGGCTTCCCCAGGGAATCCAATGGTCGATGCCATCCCCATTTCCTGGAGCAGAGATAATTGGCTCTGTGCTGTGCGTGCATGAGCTTCTCTTGACACTCACTACCGCTTTCCAGAAGGGAAGCCCTGCCTTTCAGGGGCCCCATGAAGAGTGGGAACACTCTCCTCTCACTGCCAGGCAAGTGGCCCGGCGTTAGCTCATCATCTGCCTGGCGTGTCTGGGCTCAGATTCCTTGCAGTAGACAGGCTGCCTGGAAGGGACTACTGTCATCTCCTGGATCATGCCCACGGCACACTACTCCCTGGGAACAGGTGTGGGGAGTCAGGAATGGAAGCCCTGTCTCTCAGCCAGAGCCACTGAAAAGAAGAATGAACTGATTTGTGAGGTACTGAGTTCTCCAGGACAGGAGATAATCAAACAAAGCAGGAGCTCCTTGTCAGAAATGTGGGGGATTCACGCAAGGATTAGATAAGCGGGCTGTCAAAGACCCTTCTTGGGAGGGGGTCTGAGAACGATGTCACAAGTTCAAGGTCAAATGCTTGACTGCAGGTACGCCTTGGCTTTCTGCATCCCTCTCCACTCTCCATTTCCTTGCTTCTTGCCCTGCGTCTTATCTCCTCCACACCATGTTTGAGCTTTATCTTCCCTTCTGCCCTAAGGAGAGCATGATTCTTTCTCAATGACCACCATTCTTTCCTGGTTCCAAGGCTCACTTTCTTCAGGGGAATGCCTGGGGCAGGGAAAAGAAAAGCGCCCACCTTCCAGGGGTGTGCTAACTCCAGAGAAAAGCATCACTGCATTCCCCGGGGCCCACAGGGACACCTGAGGTTCCCTGTCAAACATCAGTGGCACTGTAAGAGGCCTTCATGTCTTCACGTTCCCACCCTCAGCCTCTGTTCCTGCCTGCAGTTGCAAGACAGATGCATCGCCATGTTGCACTTCAGACTTGGAAAAGGAGAAAAACTTAGAGCTCCCCCAAGATTTTGGGGGNGCCCACAGGGACACCTGAGGTTCCCTGTCAAACATCAGTGGCACTGTAAGAGGCCTTCATGTCTTCACGTTCCCACCCTCAGCCTCTGTTCCTGCCTGCAGTTGCAAGACAGATGCATCGCCATGTTGCACTTCAGACTTGGAAAAGGAGAAAAACTTAGAGCTCCCCCAAGATTTTGGGGGGACACTATTCATGAAGAGGAGGACTTAGGGATGATGCCGTGTGAAGTCCTTCCCGTCAGGCACTGTGGCAGCTGTCCGGGATCTCACGTGGCTCCACGCACTGCACAGACAGTTACCCTGGGCACCTGACTAAGGGAGCAAGTTATCTTGCTTTCCGTCGCTTTGAAGTTTTGCTCGACATGACAGCCGATCCACCCGCCATCAAATCCTGGTTCCGCAAGATACAAGCAGTTTATGATTCAAGACAAACTGTCATCGCAGATTAAAACATGTCTACGCCCCCGACGACAATAGTTATTTTTTCTGAGACTATTGAGTGCATTGCTTACATTTCACAGACAAGGGGGAAAGAAATCTAATTCCACTAGGCTGGATCATTTAAAGGCAATCTACATTCTGTAAACATGCTGAAGAGTAGTGTTCCCAAGGTGATATAAAATAAATCATGCTTGCATGATTCTTCTAGTGCCTTACTATTTGCTTTCTAGCTTTCCACCTAATTCTTCTTTATGTGAAGAATTCCATGCCAGCCATATGTGATGACTTTTGATTTACTCCATAGGTCCATGACATACCTTCTGGCTTCCGTCCATGCTATTACTCTAACTAGAAGAATAGTCTCACCCTTATCCACCTGGAAATCTTCTCTTTGATCCTCAAAGCCCAGCTGAGATGCCACCTCTTCTGTGAAGCCCTCCTTTACTTTCACCAAGACTTAGCTCCTGGGAGTCCCCTGAGCTGTGTGTCTTCACCTCTATTGTTCTGCACTCACCATTTAGAATGGAGTCTATTCATCTCTTGTCACGTCTGTCTCCCATTGGGCTAGGAATTCCTCAAGACCAGGGACTGTGTTTCTTAAGTGCCTGGCACGTAATATGTTCCCAATAAGAGTTTACTTAATGTACTTTTCCTACTATATACAAAGCAACTTGCCCCTCTCTTGCTTACTACTTTAAATGGTGATATTAAGCAAGTGAAGGTGAAATGCTTGATCAAAATAGCAGAAAGGACTATTTTCTAGTAGAGGGACCCTAGTATTATTGCTCCTAAAAGATGTGTTTGATGACCAGATGCTAAAGGGGAACCTCGAGCGCTCCCCACTCAGCCTCTTCAAGCATCACAGGAGGCAGCACAGTTTGGACTGGGACCTGAGCCTTAGAGCAGAGTGCTGGGGGCAGCCAGCCTGACCGTACTACCTAGCATCATACCCTGCAGGGAGCTTACCTGGTAGCCTGAGTCCCTGTTTTGCCTTCCCACCAAAGCATGTATTTGCGACATTCAGGAGGCTGGGTTTGTGTGTTTATTTGTTCATTTCTCATTTATGAAAAGAGTTACTTTCTCTGCACTTCCAGGCCTGGAATTTCTGAGTTCAAACATATCATGATTCCCTGGTTCTCTTCTGGAATGCAAAAGCTCTAGAAACACCCTTCCCCTCTGACTGTAAGGGGTTTGGAGTAGGTCAGATAGAGATCCTTACAGAGAACTGGACTGGTCTGCCCTACTGTTTACATGCCATGAACTTAACTTCAGGAATTTAAGGGTGTGTGGGAGGCTGGATAGGTGAATGTGTTTTAAACTGGCTCCATGGAGGAATGTGGACAGCTCTCCAGTCCTGCAAATGGTCCCTGGAGTGTTTTGCTAGAAGCAATAGAAAGAATTTGTGTGATGTGGGTGAACTTCACATAGCTCCCTCCCAGAGTCAGGAGAGAAGCATTCATTCTTTTTCAAAAAGCTTTTCCAGATCAGATTCTCTGGGAAAAGTTCAGTACTAGGCACCAAAGCTATAACCAAGCAAGCCAAGGACAGGACCCTCACGGAGTTTATGGTCTAGAGGGAGAAATAGACTAGGAAACACTGGGGCGAAGGGAAAGCATCCAGCCTAATCTTAGGGGGCTCAGCAAGGCTTCATAGAGGATGGGAGAACTTTCTAAGACTTGAGATTAGGAGTCAAACACGCAAATCTGAAGAAGGAGCTTAAATGTGCTCTAAAAACTCTAAGGGACCTGAAAACTTCAGTGTGTGGGATTCTGAGGCCCTACTGGTCATCTCGATGATTAATGTAACCACTTTCTTACTTAATTCGCTTGCCCCCCTGCCCCCACGCACGTCCAGTATATATTTTTCCATCTTAGGGAATATGTACCAACTGCTGGAAGGATCTTGCCAAAGGAAAGCTCTGAGGATGTTATGCTGCTGTTTAGGGGCATTCCACAGCTCCTTATTGCATGACAACTTAAAGCCAGGCAGCTCAGTCTCACATTTAGAATCCTGCATGATTGGACTCTAGCTGCCCCCTCTGCTTACTGCTGCTTTCCTGTGTCCTGTATCTAAAACCCATCTGATGAAACTGGAACCGATTATACAGAGTGAAGTAAGCCAGGAATAAAAACACCAATACAGTATACTAACACATATGGAATTTAGAAAGATGGTAATGAGGACCTTGTATGCAAGACAGCAAAAGAGATACAGATGTATAGAGCGGACTTTTGGACTCTGAGGGAGAGGGAGAGGGTGGGATGATTTGGGAGAATAGCATTGAAATATGTATACTATCATGTAAGAAACGAATCGCCAGTATATGTTCAATGCAGGATGCAGAATGCTTGGGGCTGGTGCTTGGGGATGATCCAGAGGGATGATGTGGGGTGGGAGGTGGGAGGGGGGTTCATGTTTGGGAGTTCATGTTTGGGAGTTCATGTACACCCATGGCGGATTCATGTCAATGTATGCCAAAACCAATATAGTACTGTAAAGTAAAATAAAGTAAAAATAAAAATTAAAAAAAAAAAACCCATCCGAGTTCCTACCCCAGCCTACCCTCAGCCATTAAAGAGTGGGGCATTTGTCCCTACTCCTGACACTGGAGCCAATTCCGTGCTGAGCTCAGAGATGTTTATAGCTCTTTAGATCAGTAACTCAAAGATTGGAATCGCAAGATTCCAATCGAGGGGGACTGGTAAGAAATAGAATGAGAGCTTAACAAGACCTATTCCAAGCCTATTTCACGTCCATCTAGACAATTTGAGTCAAGGCACGATTAGCCTGGTGACAGCACAGATTTTCTGAGTGATACCAAAGCCAGGGGTGAGAGCACATTTAAGAATGATAATGGGATCCAGGGCTGAAGTCTGGGGACTCTACCCAGGTACCAAATGCAGGGAATTCCCAGGCACTGCTCTTCATGGGTCTCTTCTGGACTCTTTCTCTCCCCTCCCCCCACCATTGCGTCTGAATGAAGCAAGCCTCTGGGATGCATTGGATGATAACAGCAAGTGGTTCCAACTTATTTGTGGGATGCTGGCCTTTGCAACTGAGTTCTTGCTTTTCCCACGCAACCAAGCCCCTGACTCTTGGTCCAGGTCGACGAGTTGTGTTCTCTGCTGAAGAATCTTCTGTCTGACTTTTCAAGTGCTGCTGGCAGTCAGCCTCCTGGGATGGGGTTCATGCCGTACATCCCTTCGGCACCACCTACAGACCTCAGCTGTGCCTCCTGGACACTGACCACAAGTGAGACCTGAGCCCTTCAGCTGCTGCCAGGCTCCCCTGAGGTTCCTTGTGCCCGGCTCCTCTCTGCTCCTTACTTCTTCCTCCTCTCTGCTTCTTCCTCCTTCCTCCTCTCTGCTTCGGCCACCCATCCAAGGCTGATGGGCATTTCTCACTTCACCTCTGTCCCTCCCCGTAGGAGCAGCCACAGGGCCGATAGGACACTTAGGCTCCACTGCCTGCCTTGTGCACCTGAGCTGAGGGCACAGGTGCACAGTTTCCAATTTGATGTCTGTAAAATGTCCCCTTGTTAGATTTCACCCAGCCCCACTTACTAAAGCTTTCCTTTTTTGGAGTTATCACAAGCCCCTCCCCCACCCTCTTATTGGTCACGAATCTTGATGTGTACAATCTCTCTATCTTTGTCTAAGTTATCAGGAAAAATATGTATCTGGGATGGAATTAAGGACAGAGCTTTTTGCTTGCTCCTAGAAACCCCTTTCTCGTTGATATCGAGCTATGAATCAATCTCTTTGGACATAGTTCTTCACTTAATTACTATTTCACTTGATCATGTAAGCACCCAAGGCAAAATTTTCAAGCGTCCAGTCTAGATATTTCAAAATAGTAGCTTACTGGCAAATGTTTTGTTTGGTCTGCACAGCGTTTAAAAAAATCTGAACTCATATTGCAAATCAGGAGATTTCTCACCAGGATATCCAGGTTTCTGGCTTCTCTTGAAAAATACTTAGTAATCATCAACTGGAATTGGATAGCAAGTGCCTTTGTTACATAAGATATGCCATCTCTGGTTTGCTACCTGATTGCTTATTTATGTTTTGATTTTGCAATCTTTCTAAAGGATAGGAAGAGAGACTTTGTAATAGTTATCTGTCATATTTATCATTGTATTAGTTTAAAGTGTTAGTCACTCAATTCTGTCCAACTGTTTGTGACCCCACGGGCTGTAACCTACCAGGTTCCTCTATCCATGGTTCTGGATCATCAGGCTATAGTCGAGGTGTTGACGAGGGCTACAGTCACCTGCAGGCTTGATTGTGGCCAGAGCCCCTGCGTGGATCTTTCTTCCTGACGTGCCCGCTGGCTTCCCCTAGAGCGAGGATCCAAGAGACAAAGACCAAGCTGCGATGCTTCTCATCACAGCCTCAGAAGTAATTCTCCAGGCAAAAATACTGGAGTGGGTGGCCATTCCTTTCTTCAGAGGATCTCCCCGACCCAGAGATCGATCCCAGGTCTCCCACATTGCGGGTGGATTCTTTACTGGCTGAGCCCCCAGGGAAGCCATTTCTGTGTTACAAATTACCCCTTCAGCCGGGGCAGAGGACACCAGGACACCAGCCACGCTTCACAGGTTAAAACAACAAATCTGTATTATCACACACAACCTTTGAGGGTCAGGAAACCAAGAGTATCTTAGCTGGGTGGTTCTGGATCATCAGGCTATAGTCGAGGTGTTGACGAGGGCTACAGTCACCTGCAGGCTTGATTGTGGCCAGAGCCCCTGAGTGGATCTTTCTTCCTGACGTGCCCGCTGGCTTCCCCTAGAGCGAGGATCCAAGAGACAAAGACCAAGCTGCGATGCTTCTCATCACAGCCTCAGAAGTGACACATTTCCCCTTCTGCCACATTCTATTCCTTAGGAGCAGGTAGCTGAGTCCAGCCCACACTCAAGGGGGAAAGGAATCAATTTCCATTTCTCAAAAGGAGAAATATCAAAGACCTTGTGGATATATTTTAAGTGAAGTGAAGTCATTCAGTCGTGTCCGACTCTTTGTGACCCCATGGACTGTAGCCCACCAGGCTCCTCTGTCCATGGGATTCTCCAGGCAAGAATACTGGAGTGGGTTGCCATTTCCTTCTCCAGGGGATCTTCCCGACCCAGGGATTGAACCCCACAATCTTTAAATTGGATAATGCATGTAAAATCTTTAGCGCTGTGTAGTTATTGCATAGTAAGTGCTCAATAAATGTTACTGTTAATAACAATAGTAATAGATAACAATGTTGAATACCTGCCAGTCACTCTTCTAAAAGCTTTGCACACATTAACTCTTTAACCTCACAACAGCTCTATAAGGTAGTTTTTGTTATTATTCTCATTTTACAACTTAGACCACGTGTCCAGTGAGGTAGAACAAATATAGCTCACGTTCCCACACTAGTAAATGGGGAAGCAGTATGGATCACAAATCTGTCCATGTAACCGTTATACTACACTGATTTGTAGAATTTTGTATTGTTGCTGTTTGTAGTTGTTATTGATGTTATCATTATTGTTACTATTTACACATTTCCATGAATTTCCCTGACCAGAGGCACTGACAAATGAAATGTGTTTCACTTACCACCTTGCTCTGATAAACCTGTGCTGGGTCCTAGGAACCACCATTTTATGAAGTAGGTACTCATTTCTCACCCTTTCCCAGTCTTGCTCCTTGCTCTTGGGTAAAGATGAGCCTCTTAAACATGATGTCCAGGGCCCCTTCTTTGGGATCTGCCCCTCCGTCCTCTCACCCTGACCTCATCCCCTCCAACCTGGTGTCCTCTGCCCTGGCTGAAGGGGATTCAGCCACGCTTAAGCCCCATACTCCTGTTTTCAGGATATGTGCACATGCTGGTTTTATGTGCCTGGAAAACCTTTCTTCTTCTCTTAAAAAGTGCATCTTGGGACTTGCCTGGCAGTCCAGTGGTTACGACCCCACCTTCCAATGCAGGGGGTATGGGTTCGATCCTTGGTTGGGAATCTGAGATCCTGCCTGCCTTGTGGCCCCAAAACCAAAACAAAACAGAAGCAATATTGTAACAAATTCCGTAAAGACTTTAAAATGGTCCACATCAAAAAAGATTTTTTTTTTTAAAGTAAATCTTAGCTGTACTTGGTATTAAATCCAATTGCCTGAGCAATAAATGCTGGAGAGGCTGTGGAGAAAAAGGAACCCTTTTACACTGTTGGTGGGAATGCAAACTAGTACAGCCACTATGGAGAACAGTGTGGAGATTCCTTAAGAAATTGCAAATAGAACTGCCTTATGACCCAGCAATCCCACTGCTGGGCATACACACTGAGGAAACCAGAATTGAAAGAGACACATGTACCCCAATGTTCATCGCAGCACTGTTTATAATAGCCAGGACATGGAAACAACCTAGATGTCCATCAGCGGATGAATGGATAAGAAAGCTGTGGTATATATACACAATGGAGTATTACTCAGCCATTAAAAAGAATACATTTGAATCAGTTCTAATAAGATGGATGAAACTGGAACCAATTATACAGAGTGAAGTAAGCCAGAAAGAAAAACACCAATACAGTATACTAACACATATATATGGAATTTAGAAAGATGGTAATGAGTATTATTGTTACTATTTACACATTTCCATGAATTTCCCTGACCAGAGGCACTGACAAATGAAATGTGTTTCACTTACCACCTTGCTCTGATAAACCTGTGCTGGGTCCTAGGAACCACCATTTTATGAAGTAGGTACTCATTTCTCACCCTTTCCCAGTCTTGCTCCTTGCTCTTGGGTAAAGATGAGCCTCTTAAACATGATGTCCAGGGCCCCTTCTTTGGGATCTGCCCCTCCGTCCTCTCACCCTGACCTCATCCCCTCCAACCTGGTGTCCTCTGCCCTGGCTGAAGGGGATTCAGCCACGCTTAAGCCCCATACTCCTGTTTTTAGGATATGTGCACATGCTGGTTTTATGTGCCTGGAAAACCTTTCTTCTTCTCTTAAAAAGTGCATCTTGGGACTTGCCTGGCAGTCCAGTGGTTACGACCCCACCTTCCAATGCAGGGGGTATGGGTTCGATCCTTGGTTGGGAATCTGAGATCCTGCCTGCCTTGTGGCCCCAAAACCAAAACAAAACAGAAGCAATATTGTAACAAATTCCATAAAGACTTTAAAATGGTCCACATCAAAAAAGATTTTTTTTTAAAGTAAATCTTAGCTGTACTTGGTATTAAATCCAATTGCCTGCAATGAGACCAATCCTTTCCCTTTTCTGGGGTTGAACTCCATCTGGTTTTCCAGCCCTTTTCTTCTGCGTATTAGTTCAGTGTTATTATCGCCAATGGATCCTGGTGGCCTGAGCTGTGGTATCCTCGGCTGGGAGGCTGGAGTCCCCTGAGAATAGTCAGCCACTGTCTTCATGTTCATTTACAGTGAACACCCAGAAGAGACTGAAGTCCTGATTTCAAAACCTGATCCTGCCATTTATAAGCCGGTGACTTACCCTGATGCCTCTGCGCTTCAGTTTCCTCATCTTTAAAAGAAAGAAAATAATTTAGAGTAATCTTCCCATAAGCATGTTGTGAGGAGTGAATGAGACAGTTGTGGAAAATGCTTAGAAAGTACCAACCAGCCCACAGTCAGTGTCTCCTGCGGTGACTATTTATTTTCCTCCACTTCAACCTACTGCCCAGGGGGTTCAGGCATAACTGACACAAGGTGGTCACACCTAGCGCAGGGGTCCACATCCTGACCTCTAGGATTTACAGAGAGGAGGCAGTGGGCATGGCAGGAGTTCACTTGGGAGAAAGATATACATACAGATTTGAATCCAGCCTCTGCTGCCTATTAGGTATGCAATCTTGGGCATGGGCTTAACACCTCCATTTTCTCATCTGTAAAATGCAAATACCAATAGCTCCTTCAGGATCGTTATGAAGATTAAATAATACGTCTAATGTGTGGAGCAGTTTAGTGTGGGAACATAGCAGTTATTTGATAAATGTTAATTTCCTTCCTCTTCCCTTCAAATCAAGCATTATTCTGGAGGGCAACAGCGGTGAGCTGCAGGATGGACGCTGAGGAGCTGTGCTTTCTCTCGGATGTCTCATACATGCCATCGGCCCAAACAACAGGCCCTTTCTTAACTTGGTTCTTACAGATCCACATCAACGGCAATTTTGAATATCCTATTTTCTCTATACAATCTTTAAAAAATGAGAGCCCTCTTAAAAGAGTTCTCTAGGGTCTGATTTTTCTGGGTTTCCTGTGTTCTTCCTGTTTCGGATCATCACTGGCTGTACAAGCAGATTTTTGGTTCCAAGGGCTTCCTTGCAAAGTTGTTGTTCGGTCGCTGAGTCATGTGTGAATGAGACCCCATGGACTGCATAAGCCAGGCCTCCTGTCGTTCACTATCTCCGGAAACATGCTCGAACTCACGTCCACTGAGTTGGTGATGCCATCCAACTATCTCATCTCTGTCGCTCCCCTCTCCTCCTGCCCTCAATCTTTCCCAGCATCAAGCTGGGAAATAAGTCAACTCTTCATATCAGGTGGCGAAAGTATTGGAGCTTCTGTTTCAGCATCCGTCCATCCAGTGAATATTCATGGTTAATTTCCTTTAGGATTGGCTGGTTTGATTTCCTTGAAGTCCAAAAGGCTTTCAAGAGTCTTCTGCAGTACTCCATGAGACCACAGATCATTTTATGTCCACTCTTGGAAGTCTGTCTACAAGAACCCAGGCCCTCTCTGCCAGGCCCGGGAAGAATATATGGATATTTTCCCCCAAGGTTCCCAACACTCCACCAGTTCCTCATGGTTCATAGGAATGATAAGTCCAGAATAGCAAAGGTTTTTTTTTTTTAATTTATTGCTCCCCTATCATATATCAAGTGCTGTCTTAGCACTAGAAATTAGTAGAGAAAAAGCCCATGCCTATATAAATCTGACATTTTAGCTACAGACACAGACAACAACATCAAAACAATAAAGTAAGGATTGATGTAATTCTTAGATAATTAAGAATGCTTTCAGAAAAACAAGACAGAGAGGGTGGAGGGATGGATTGGAGGAGAGGGTTGGTGAGGTAGTCAGGGAGTGCCTTTCTGAGGCTATAAAGTTCAAGCAGAGACTGAACCCTGGGAATTAACTGTGTTAAGCTCAGGAGATCCCAGGAAGTACCCTTGACTCCTAGAAGAACAGTCATGGTCACTGGGGACTTCCTGACCTCTTGAAATAGGCAGTGTCTGTGTGTTTGGATGTGTGCACGCATGTATCTGTGCGTGCGTGTGTGTGTGTGTGTGCATTTTTTTTTTTTTTTCAGAGGAAAAGACCTGTAGGTTTTATTAGACTCTGAGGTCGCTAAGATGCACAAAGGGTAAATAACCGTGACACAGTTCTCTCTAGCCATGGTGGCAGAGAATTGTTAGTTAGTTGTCCAGCATCCTGCTTTGAATGAGGTGGAAGCCTTCCCTTTGGCATCTGGGCAGCCAAGACCCTCCCTGCCAATCCTGATATTTGGACCAAAACAGCCTCCCTCTGGCTCCATCTGATTACAGCACCAGTAGCAGATTAGAGGGCCAGAGCGCTCACCTCTCTTCTCCCCTTTCAGCCTCACCAGACACGTACACCCTTGGGTTAGCTGCTGCCGGGCAGGCCGAGGTTGATACTTCCTGCCCCAGCAGCCCTGACCCCCAGCCTCAGGTCACACGCACTCCTCTGCACTCCCCCTGAGACCGTCCTCTCACCTGGCACCCATTCTCAAGTTCCTTTTGCTCCTGACCAGTGTGTCCATACTGTTGAGCAGGCTTCTGAGAGAGGTTCGTTTTCAGCTCCGCCTCATGATCTCCCCTGACTCACGGCCACCTCCCACACATGCGTCCTCTCTCCAGCATCCCTGCTTCTCTCCATAGTAACCGGTTCACGCATTTCTCCTCTGGCGTCACTTCATCTCTAAACATACCCCCTCGCACTCTCCTCACGCAGTGTCCTGCTTGATCCAGCTTTTGTGGATTCCAGGCCAGAATCAAGAAAGC
The DNA here is from genome assembly GCA_006410675.1 of Oreotragus oreotragus. Classification (NCBI taxonomy): domain Eukaryota; kingdom Metazoa; phylum Chordata; class Mammalia; order Artiodactyla; family Bovidae; genus Oreotragus; species Oreotragus oreotragus. Next base: position 106,708 of record SJYX01012684.1, on the reverse strand, counting down.
CAAATGATGCTTATGAATACCATCAGCAGACCCAGCTGATGTCCTGCCAAGCCTTTGCTCTTTCAGAGTCAGTGGGGAAAAAAGCAATTAAAGTACCACTCAACTATCCCAGTTCCTCAGTGTCCGGCACAGACTTTAGAGACACGCTTCTGGGTGAGGTTGTCCAGTCCCCGGTGGATTAGCAACAGAGGCAGGTCGCCGTGGTTGGGGAAGGCTCAGCCATCCCACCTGGCCATACCCACAGCAACAAGCAGCAATGCCGCCCTTATCCTCGCCAGGGTTGGAGAGTCTGCTTGGAGCTACGTGAGGTTCACATCAGGTTTAGGTGGCTGTGATTTGCCTACAGAAGGGTGAGTTTCCCCTAACATTTTCTCCGTGTTCTAGCTTTCATCTCTGGCAAGAGGACCCCAAACTCTGTGGTTCCTGAAGCTGTGCCGTCACCTTTCTTCTGGTCTCTGGGTCCAGTTTTCCCATCTCATGGGATCATTGTAAAGATGAAACGAGATAATGGAGATGAAGTACCTGGGCTTCCCTGGTGACTCAAATGGTAAAGAATTTGCCTGCAGTGTGAGAGACTGGTGTTCAATCCCTACGTAAGGAGATCCCTGGAGAAGGGAATACCCACTCCAGTATCCTTGCCTGGAGGGTTCCATGGACAGAAGAACCTGGCAAGCTACAGTCCATGGGGTTGCAAAGAGCTGGACACGACTAAGTGACTAAAACATACACACGGAGGAAGTACCTAGCACATGGTAGGTAATCAGACAGACTAAGTTCCCTCTCCTCTCCTACTTCCCTTCTCTCTGTTACCTCTGGGGCCATCTCATCCTCTTCTGGTTGAAGTCTCTTCACCATGACCAGGCTTCTGTTTGGGGCTCTCTGGGCTACGGGCATCATAACAGTCATAGGGATTCAGACACCCATCCATATAGGAGTTCTGATGTGGCACCTTTCAGGGCCTGGATAGACAGGGACTGAATCTTATCTGAGGATGGGTGTCTGATACTATGTCCTCCATATTTTCACTGAATGAATGAATGATTTGAAAAAGATGACAAAAAGCCCAGATTCTGAGGCTGGAGACCAACACAGGCTGATGCTGCAGAGCTGATTCTGTGTGTGGAGTTCTCTGCAGAAGTACAGGCACAAGGCCAGACCTGCTCAGGGACCAGGCGGAACTCACACCTGGGTGACCCATGAGTTGTTTCTGGGGAAACAAGGAACTCATCATAGGCCAGGCACAGTCAGCATGTGGTCAGGAAGGGTTTCAGTGACCCTGGAAGTGGCCAGACCTAGCTTTGGCATGCTCATGACAGGCCAGACATGCTCATTCCATGTCCTACTGGCTCAGACAGTGGTCCCTGGCCCTTGTTAGAGACCCAGGATAGGCCTGAGTGAGGCTTGGGGCTGGGTGAGGAACTCATAATAGTAAGTAATACAATGACTTGTATTAATTGGGGAATGGGAACCAAAAACCTCACTTGCTTGACTTTCTGGAAGGGGGCAGTTTCTTTTGCTGCTATGGTACATTTTAAAATTAATAAATGGATAAAAGGTCTTTCCTGACATTTCAGCCGATTTCTCGGAGACCTTAAGCTGAGAGGATACCAAACAACTTCCTTACAACTTCCTACTATTTTTTTAGCCCAGCCTTCAAGTCCCCTTACAACCTGGACACAACTCATATATCTAGTGACCTCTCCATTCATTGACTCTGTTCCCCCAAGCTCAGCTGTCACCCACATTTGGCGTGCCTGCCACTCACCATTTGTCAAATGCACATGTTCATGCCTCTCAGGCTTTATGCATGTTATTTTTCTTCCTGGGACACTTCTTTCTGTCCCCTTTTATCTTCTATAGCCGAGTCCATCATCCATCCATTTGAGACAAACTCAAATGTCGTCCTATGACACTGGTCCCATCCCATGCTGTATTATCACAGCGCCTGGTGACAACCACTTTTAGAATATATGTCAATGCACCAAAATGATCTGTTCAGTTATTTCCTCCCCTGCACTGTGAGCTTCTTGAGGGTAGAGCTCAGACTTACTCCACATGCCCAGCCCCAAGCACCCAGCCTGCCACGTGCTGAGCGCTCCGGAAGCATCTGCCAGCTGAACACCTGAATGAAGGGAACACGATGGGATATGAAGTGAGGAAGAGTAATGTGGTCAATATTTGGTGCCTGTCTGTCAGGGAAGTAATATTTCTTGGATTTTCTGAAGTAAGTCTTGCTAGAGGAATATGAGGATACATGTTGCTGAAATAGCAGGGTCTGAAAAATAATCAATAATTCCAAAGGCCTGCAAAAATGACACCAGCTGCTGCTAGCTGTGAACATTTGCAGACTTTATAGAGGGCAGTTCTTTGGTGGGGCTGCTTACCCACCTGGTCTCACAGCCTCCTGCCAGCGGTTGGGGTACCTGTAATTACCTTGTTGCCATTTAGTGGCTAAGTCGTGGCCAACTCTTTTGCGATGCCATGGACTGTGGCCTGCCAGGTTCCTCTGTCCATGGGATTTCTCAGGCAAGAATACTGGAGTGGGTTGCCAGTTTCCTCCTGCAGGGGATCTTCCCAACCAGAGATCAAACCCACGTGTCCTGCATTGGCAGGTGGGTTCTTTACCACTGAGCCACTGGAATCCTACCTACTTACCTACGTCCTGCATCCTGAGGGCATCTCTAGGCCCCTCAGCTCTACCTTTGGTAGCTTTAAAGGAAGAGGAAGGCCAGTGAGGGATGGACAGGGGAGCCCAAGAGCCAACCAGCGTTAGCCGTCCACATCAACAACACGCAGGCATAGGCGTCAGTCCGAGGCACTAAACTAAAAACAAACAGAAAGCAATGATTCCAGCGGTTGATTTTTGTTGTCGTTGTTATTTCCACTTGCGATGCAGCACAGCCTCAGCAGCCTGGAGCACTCAGTGAGTTTTATTAGACAGCTCTTGCCCTCCCAGAACCCAAGCCTAGATTTGTGTCTCTCTCAACCTCAGCCTGTCCCAGTCCCACCAGAACGGAAACGTGGACAGAAAAAGCTTTGCCCGGGGCAGGGGAGGAGGGGTCAGTGCTGGGCTGGCCCTCTCCCTTCTCAGGCCTCATCTCTGCTCAGTTTCATGGATGAGGCTGGGCAGTCCAAGGCTGAGAGGTCATGGGAGGGATGCGTGGGGGCCAGTCTTACTTTCTAAGGGGCTGCCTGCTTTTTCTGGTTGTGCCATGCCAGGCTGAACACACATTCATCTCACTTCTCAGTCTGGGGCCTTCCCTGGAAACCCAGCCCCTTGCTGAGACCAGCCCACAGCCCTAAGCCTTTGCTGGAGTTTCCCCTGAGATCCACAACTTTTCTCCGGCTTTCCAAATGCTTTCAGCTTCCTCCTCTGTGTTAGATGAATNCACTTCTCAGCCTGGGGCCTTCCCTGGAAACCCAGCCCCTTGCTGAGACCAGCCCACAGCCCTAAGCCTTTGCTGGAGTTTCCCCTGAGATCCACAACTTTTCTCCGGCTTTCCAAATGCTTTCAGCTTCCTCCTCTGTGTTAGATGAATGGCATCGCTGCTCCTCTGTGGTCAATATCACCCCTGCCTGGAGATCGTGGCTGCCAGCTCCCTTCTCCATCACTGTCTGCTCCTCACGGTGCTTGCTTTTTTTTTCACATACACAGACTCACTGCCTGACATCAGAGAATAAATCCATGTATGTATGTATGCATTGCTGGCCTCCATTAATGGTCTGTGAGTCCTCGAGGGAAGGAAGTGAGGTTTCCTCTTTGAGGTCATTCAGTCTAGGCAGCAGCTGGCCTGGAGGGATGCTCTGTGAATGACTGAGTACTGAGGCAATAGGATGTCTTCCCTTGAGCCAGAGTTCACATGTCCATTTTCACCCTGGAAGGTTTGGGGTCTAGAAGGCTGGATGCTGGCACTGGACTTGAGTGGCACAGATGCAGTTTGGATCCAGGCTTCACCATTAGTAACGTGATGCTGGGCAAGTTGAGTCTGCTTTCTCATCTAGACGGTAGGGCTTGTGCTAGATCCTTCCTCCCAGGTCCAGATAAGGACTTAGTGTGACAGGTCAGATGAAGGGCTGAAGACAGAGCCTGGCGCATGTGACAACAGCTGAGCAATGTTGGCTGTAAACGTTTCCCAACACCGTGGTCAGAACAGGCGGCGGAGGGAGTAGGACCTGTTCAGCTTCTGTGGACCCCCAGGAAGCGGCAGGGGTGTGAAAAGGATGATGTGTTTCTCAAGGTTATTCCATTTATTGAGGAGATTGAGCAGGCGCNGGAGACCTTAAGCTGAGAGGATACCAAACAACTTCCTTACAACTTCCTACTATTTTTTTAGCCCAGCCTTCAAGTCCCCTTACAACCTGGACACAACTCATATATCTAGTGACCTCTCCATTCATTGACTCTGTTCCCCCAAGCTCAGCTGTCACCCACATTTGGCGTGCCTGCCACTCACCATTTGTCAAATGCACATGTTCATGCCTCTCAGGCTTTATGCATGTTATTTTTCTTCCTGGGACACTTCTTTCTGTCCCCTTTTATCTTCTATAGCCGAGTCCATCATCCATCCATTTGAGACAAACTCAAATGTCGTCCTATGACACTGGTCCCATCCCATGCTGTATTATCACAGCGCCTGGTGACAACCACTTTTAGAATATATGTCAATGCACCAAAATGATCTGTTCAGTTATTTCCTCCCCTGCACTGTGAGCTTCTTGAGGGTAGAGCTCAGACTTACTCCACATGCCCAGCCCCAAGCACCCAGCCTGCCACGTGCTGAGCGCTCCAGAAGCATCTGCCAGCTGAACACCTGAATGAAGGGAACACGATGGGATATGAAGTGAGGAAGAGTAATGTGGTCAATATTTGGTGCCTGTCTGTCAGGGAAGTAATATTTCTTGGATTTTCTGAAGTAAGTCTTGCTAGAGGAATATGAGGATACATGTTGCTGAAATAGCGGGGTCTGAAAAATAATCAATAATTCCAAAGGCCTGCAAAAATGACACCAGCTGCTGCTAGCTGTGAACATTTGCAGACTTTATAGAGGGCAGTTCTTTGGTGGGGCTGCTTACCCACCTGGTCTCACAGCCTCCTGCCAGCGGTTGGGGTACCTGTAATTACCTTGTTGCCATTTAGTGGCTAAGTCGTGGCCAACTCTTTTGCGATGCCATGGACTGTGGCCTGCCAGGCTCCTCTGTCCATGGGATTTCTCAGGCAAGAATACTGGAGTGGGTTGCCAGTTTCCTCCTGCAGGGGATCTTCCCAACCAGAGATCAAACCCACGTGTCCTGCATTGGCAGGTGGGTTCTTTACCACTGAGCCACTGGAATCCTACCTACTTACCTACGTCCTGCATCCTGAGGGCATCTCTAGGCCCCTCAGCTCTACCTTTGGTAGCTTTAAAGGAAGAGGAAGGCCAGTGAGGGATGGACAGGGGAGCCCAAGAGCCAACCAGCGTTAGCCGTCCACATCAACAACACGCAGGCATAGGCGTCAGTCCGAGGCACTAAACTAAAAACAAACAGAAAGCAATGATTCCAGCGGTTGATTTTTGTTGTCGTTGTTATTTCCACTTGCAATGCAGCACAGCCTCAGCAGCCTGGAGCACTCAGTGAGTTTTATTAGACAGCTCTTGCCCTCCCAGAACCCAAGCCTAGATTTGTGTCTCTCTCAACCTCAGCCTGTCCCAGTCCCACCAGAACGGAAACGTGGACAGAAAAAGCTTTGCCCGGGGCAGGGGAGGAGGGGTCAGTGCTGGGCTGGCCCTCTCCCTTCTCAGGCCTCATCTCTGCTCAGTTTCATGGATGAGGCTGGGCAGTCCAAGGCTGAGAAGTCATGGGAGGGATGCGTAGGGGCCAGTCTTACTTTCTGAGGGGCTGCCTGCTTTTTCTGGTTGTGCCATGCCAGGCTGAACACACATTCATCTCACTTCTCAGCCTGGGGCCTTCCCTGGAAACCCAGCCCCTTGCTGAGACCAGCCCACAGCCCTAAGCCTTTGCTGGAGTTTCCCCTGAGATCCACAACTTTTCTCCGGCTTTCCAAATGCTTTCAGCTTCCTCCTCTGTGTTAGATGAATGGCATCGCTGCTCCTCTGTGGTCAATATCACCCCTGCCTGGAGATCGTGGCTGCCAGCTCCCTTCTCCATCACTGTCTGCTCCTCACGGTGCTTGCTTTTTTTTTCACATACACAGACTCACTGCCTGACATCAGAGAATAAATCCATGTATGTATGTATGCATTGCTGGCCTCCATTAATGGTCTGTGAGTCCTCGAGGGAAGGAAGTGAGGTTTCCTCTTTGAGGTCATTCAGTCTAGGCAGCAGCTGGCCTGGAGGGATGCTCTGTGAATGACTGAGTACTGAGGCAATAGGATGTCTTCCCTTGAGCCAGAGTTCACATGTCCATTTTCACCCTGGAAGGTTTGGGGTCTAGAAGGCTGGATGCTGGCACTGGACTTGAGTGGCACAGATGCAGTTTGGATCCAGGCTTCACCATTAGTAACGTGATGCTGGGCAAGTTGAGTCTGCTTTCTCATCTAGACGGTAGGGCTTGTGCTAGATCCTTCCTCCCAGGTCCAGATAAGGACTTAGTGTGACAGGTCAGATGAAGGGCTGAAGACAGAGCCTGGCGCATGTGACAACAGCTGAGCAATGTTGGCTGTAAACGTTTCCCAACACCGTGGTCAGAACAGGCGGCGGAGGGAGTAGGACCTGTTCAGCTTCTGTGGACCCCCAGGAAGCGGCAGGGGTGTGAAAAGGATGATGTGTTTCTCAAGGTTATTCCATTTATTGAGGAGATTGAGCAGGCGCAAGTTCAACAGTGACCTTGAAGAGGGGAGGTGGCAAAGCCTGGCTTCCTACCTGCCTCCTGCCCCTGGGACTGAGTCTGAGCCTTGCCACTATAAGCTGTATGATTTTAGGGAAGAATCTTCATGTCACTAAGCCTCAGTTTTCATCTGTGAACAATGACCACAGTACTGTTTAGCCTGCATAGGACTGACCGGGACGATGCGTATGAAGCAAACCAGTGAGCCCAGGCACCACTTGGTTAGCAGCTGTGCGGAAACTTCAGAAAGTGCGTTCCAGACAAAGTGTGATTTTTAAACTCCTGTATAAGCTTACCAGAAACACCACTGGGTTTTGGGGGTATTTTCCAGAAAAATCTCCAAACCTTAGTTTGAAGACTTCCGTTCCAGGTGCTGCCCAGCCAGCAACATCCCTCCATAAACCCAGGCTCTGCTGGACTCTGGGGACAGGAAAGAGGGAGACCCATATTTCTCTGCCAAGTGCTCGCAGTCCAGTGGGACACTGAACAAGTCAGTGCAACGAGGGAAGTGGAGCCCCGGGGCAGAGGCAGCCAAGACAATAAGACCCGAGGTCTTTCTGGAGGCGTTTAATCCTGGCCACCAGGACACATCGAGTTGAGACACCATTCGTTCATTCATTCCTGTAAATGTGTTTATAAAAAATCAGAATGAGCACGGATGGCATCCCTGCTGTATGCCAGTCTTGGTGGGTGCCCAAGGCAAGGGCAGTCTGGCAGAGCAGGTGACGCTAGGCTACACTTATGGCCTCACCTTTCAGGTGCACGCAGCTGCCTCCCCACTGCCCCTGTTTGCATCTCTTTATCTAGGGGTTTTCTCCAAAGCCAAGGCAGGTTTCTCTGCCATGCACCGAGCAGCCTGGATATGCTGAGAATTAGCAGGCCCCAGGAACAGCCCTCACCAGTGACTATGGGAACTGACATATGGATACCCTGGCCCCCTCGTCCTAGCCTCATTTTGATCATTTGGGAAATAGGCCCAAGAGTGTAAAAGGGCCCTGCCTCATGGATGTGCTATGAATGAGAATGAAGGTAGCATAGGCTTCTTTTGCTTTTTATCTGCTTTAAATCTTAAAGTGAGGCTGCTGAGACACACTAATGTGCCCAGCACAGAGCCTGGGCTGATGCTCATTGAGTGCATCCTCCCACTGCTAATCCAAAGGTAGGAAATGTCTTAACATGTGAACTCTGAGGCCAAGCTGCCACCTTTGGATGTGAGCTCCACCACTTGTTAGTTACAGGCATAGTTCACTTTATTATGCTTTGAAGATACGATGTTTTTTTGTTTGTTTGTTTGTTTGTTTAACAAATGGAAGGTTTGTGGCAATCCTGAGTCAAGGAAGTCTATCAGCACCATTTCCCCTACAGCATTTGCTCACTTTGTGTATCTAAGTCACATTTTGGTAATTCTCACAATATTCAAACCTTCCACCAGCGAAAAGATCACAACTTGCTGAAGGCTCAGGTGACAGCCTTTTTTCAGCAATAAAGTTTTTTTTAGTTAAAGCATACATATGTTTTAGACATAATGTTATTGCACATTTAATAGACTATAGTCTAGTGTAAACGTAACTTGTATGTGCACAAGAAAACAAAAAATTCCTGTGACTCGTTTTAGTGTGACATTTGCTCTGTTGCAATAATCTGGAACCAAACCCGTGATAGCTCCGAGATTTGCATGTGTTTGAACTTGCATGAGTTACTTAACATCTTTGTGCCTCAGGTTCCTCATCTATAAAATGAATTACTATTAATGCTTACCAAATTGAGTTCTCATTAGTATTCAGTGATTTAATAAAAAGAAAGACTTGCACATAGAAATTGCCCCCAGAGAAGTGGTCAAAGGATGACAAGTCAGGATGGAAAAGGTTTGGGAACTGAATATGAAGTGACCAGATGGTGAGTGGCCCCCAGGAGGGTCAGTGGGATCCTGTGCCTGGGGAAGCCCTGGGCCTGGGCAATTTGCTATAGGCCCAACTTTCCCAAATAATGCAAGGATCCCTGCTTCCAGCCTTAGGCCCCTTCCTTCAAAAAGGAGGAAGGGAACAAAGGGGTTCAGGCTAATAAGAAAATAATAGCCCCGCCTATTAAGTAATTATAACATGCCAGGCTATACCTTACAGAACCCTAGAGCAACTAAAGAGGTAGATAGAGTTATTCCCATCTTAAAGATAAGAAAACTGAGACTCAGGATGGTTAAATTACATACCCAAAATTATACAGCTGATGAATGGCTTGACTAGGATTTAACTGAGGACCTTCCTGGTGGCTCAGATGGTAAAGAATCTACCTTGCAATGCAGGAGAACTGTGCTCGATCCCTGGGTCAGGAAGATGCCCTGGAGAAGGGAATGGCTACCCACTCCAGTATTCTTGCCTGGAGAATTCTACAGATAGACGCGCTTGCAGACTACAGTCCATGGGGTTGCAAAGAGTCGGACATGACTGAGAGACTAACACTAAACTGAGTAAAGATCAGTTTTCATTTCAATCCCAAAGAAGGGCAATGACAAAGAATTCTCAAGCTATTGTATTATTGCCCTCATTTTACCTGCTAGCAGGATAATGCTCAAAATCCTTCAAGACAGGCTTCAGCAGTACATGAACCAAGAAATTTCAGATGTACAAGCTGGGTTTAGAAAAGGCAGAGGAATGAGAGCTCTAATTACCAACATTTGTTGGATCATAGAGAAAGCAAGGAATTCCAGAAAAACATCTGCTTCATTAACTATGCCTTTGACTGTGTGGATCACAACAAACTGTGGAAAATTCTTAAAGACATGGGAATAGCAAACCACCTACTTGCCTTCTGAGAAACCTGTATGCTGGTCAAGAAGCAACAGTTAGAACCAGACATGAAACAATGGACTGGTTCAAAACTGAGAAATGAGTACATCAAGGCTATATACTGTCACCCTGCTTATTCAACTTATATGCAGAGTACATCATGTGAAATTCCAGGCTGGATGAATCACAGGCTGGAATCAAGATTTCTGAAAGAAATATCAACAACCTCAGATATGCGGATGATACCACTCTGATGGCATAAAGTGAGGAGGAACTAAAGAGCCTCTTGATGAGGGTAAAAGAGGAAAGTGAAAAAGCTGGCTTAAAAATGAACATTCAAAAAGTTAAGATCATGGCATCTGGTCCCATCACTTCATGGCAAATAGAAAGGGAAAAAATGGAAACAGTGACAGATTTTATTTTCCTGGACTCCAGAATTACTGCAGATGGTGACTGCAGCCATGAAATTAAAAGAGGCTTGCTCCTTGGAAGGAAAGCTATGACAAACCTAGACAGCATATTAAAAAACAGAGACATTACTTTGCCGACAAGGGTCCATTTTTCCAGTAGTTATGTATGGATGTGAGAGTTGGACCATAAAGAAGTCTGAGTGCCAAAGAATTAATGCTTTCAAGCTGTGATGTTGGAGAAGACTATTGAGAGTCCCTTGGACTGCATGGAGATCCAACCAGTCCATCCTAAAGGAAATCAGTCCTGACTATTCATTGGAAGGACTGATGCTGAAGCTGAAGCTCCAATACTTTGGCCACCTCATGCAAAGAGCTGACTTACTGGAAAAGACCCTGATGCTGGGAAAGATTGAGGGCCGGAGGAGAAGGAGGTGACAGAGGATCAGGTGGTTGGATGGTATCAACTCCATGGACATAAGTTTGACCAAACTGGGAAACAGCGAATGACAGGGAATCCTGGCGTACTGCAGTCTGTGGGGTCACAGAGTTGAAAATGACTTAGCGACTGAACAACAAGGGTTTAAACCTCTCTCCTAAGCCCCTGATCTTGCAATAAAGAAATAAAATCTTAAAGGCTAAAAGCAGAGCACTTCAGTTCTTCCTTATCACCCACCCCTTCATGGTATCCTTCCTGCTGAGAATAGATTGCCTGAAGATGTTCTGGAGCTGAGAAGCCCATCAAACCTCCTGAGCTGACAGGCACAACAGCAGACTGAGGTGTAAATATGTGTGCAAAGCCCACACCTCTGGGTTTCCTGAGTCGTGAATCAGCCAAGCTGAGGCTGCCGGTCACACAGCCTGAACAGCAGTGATTTGCATGAGTACTGAGCTGACTTACAGCCTGGGGGAGCCTTCACTTTTCCCCTGGAGGATGCTCAGAGCTGCATCAGCAGGACTTGGACCCTAAAGCCTGATGTCAGTCCTCACTGGTCACCCAGAGGAGCACCAGTGTTTCTAGCATCCCATGTCTGTTTTCCAAGGAGGAAAAAAGAAAAAAACAAAAACAAAAAACCCTCTTCCCCTGGCCTTTCCTTCCAGTTAAAGAGCAACAAGCAGGGGAGGGAAGCGTTTCTAAAGAACCCGAGCCAGGTCATATGAGGCAGGAAGACTATTTTCAAGCAGAGGGAGTAATTCATGCAAAGGCACTGTGGCACCACTGAGCTTGGTGTATTTGGGAACATGACGTGTGCAGAGTCTGGCAGAAGAGTCTGAGAAGCAAAAAGGGACCAGGACCTGGTATGCCAATAGCAATGGCAGGGAGTGGGGCCAGGAGTGGGCATAGGGAAGCTGGTACTGTAGGCATTTATAGAAGCTTAGACTCCTAGGATCTCAGGATCATGGGACTTGGTATCTGAGAATCTCAACATTTTGGACTCATAATCATAAAGTCTTGGGCTCTTCTTCCTGAGATTTTGATCATCAGTTTTCTGAGCTAGGCAACACTCGAACTCTCCAACTCTGGCACAAGATACTTCAGTTTAGTTCAGTTCAGTTGCTCAGTCGTGTCCGACTCTTTGCGACCCCATGAATCGCAGCATGCCAGGCCTCCCTGACCATCACCAGCTCCTGGAGTTCACTCAGACTCGCGTCCATCAAGTTCGTGATGCCATCCAGCCATCTCATCCTCGGTCACCCCCTTCTTCTCCTGCCCCCAATCCCTCCCAGCATCAGGGTCTTTTCCAATGAATCAACTCTTCACATGAGATGGCCAAAGTACTGGAGTTTCAGCTTTAGCATCATTCCTTCCAAAGAAATCTCAGGGTTGATCTCCTTCAGAATGGACTGGTTGGATCTCCTTGCAGTCCAAGGGACTCTCAAGAGTCTTCTCCAACACCACAGTTCAAAAGCATCAATTCTTC
>SJYX01012684.1:76531-90930 GCA_006410675.1 Oreotragus oreotragus | reverse complement strand
AAAACTAGTCAATCTAATCACACTAGGACCACAGCCTTGTCTAACTCAATGAAACCAAGCCATGCCTGCGGGGCAACCCAAGATGGGTGGGTCATGGTGGAGAGGTCTTACAGAACCTGGTCCACTGGAGAAGGGAATGGCAAGCCACTTCAGTATTCTTGCCTTGAGAACCCCATGAACAGTATGAAAAGGCAAAATGATAGGATACCAAAAGAGGAACTCCCCAGGTCATTAGGTGCCCTATATGCTACTGGAGATCAGTGGAGAAATAACTCCAGAAAGAATGAAGGGATGGAGCCAAAGCAAAAACAATACCCAGTTGTAGATGTGACTGGTAATAGAAGCAAGATCCGATGCTGTAAAGAGCAATATTGCATAGGAACCTGGAATGTCAGGTCAAGGCAAATTGGAAGTCACACAAAGGGGACCATTATTAGCATCTGGTGGGTAGAGACCATAGATGCTGCTAAACATCCTACAATGCACAAACAGCACCCCACAAATATCCCCACAAGGAATTTTTTGGCTCCAAATGTCAATGTGTTGAGGTTGAGGAACTCTAAAGAAAGCAAACCCAAGTGATATGAAAATAACCTAAGTCACTTTCTGAATTCAGAAAAGGTTAGTCACTGCTACACACAAGGTTTTCTATCTAAAGACCCACAGCTACAGTGAAAATCAAACACATATCCCCAAAAGAGATGTGGCCACTGTCCAAGTCTGAGAATTTTGCACCATATTCCATAATAGGCTCACAATTATATAATAGAAAACAAAAATTTCAGAGGCTTTCTTTCCAAATCTCTGGGCAAAACTCTGGAAGATGCACCATGCTTATCCTATGGCTTATCATACCCAGTGACTCACCATTCATACCCCAAGAGTATGGGAGTCCCACCTTGAAAACAGCTTTTAAGTGGTAAGAAGGTACAAATTGTCCATTGGCAAAACTAGCCTAAATCAAAAATTATAGTTCTTAATGTAAACCTGTTATAAAAGACAAAAGAGATATGAATGGAATATGAGGCAAGACCTCAAAATCATCTAGTTTGGCCATTTCATTTTAAGGAGAAGGAAGCCGAAGCCCAGAGAGGTCAAATAACTTGTCAAAACACACAGCAAGTAATGGGCAGGTCCAAAGATCACACAGTACTAGACACTAATTAAAAATATATATTTCTTAAGCAAAAAACTAAATCAGCCAAGACCAGAAGCCCAGTGTGTCCTGATGCCATGGTCGACTATGGTAGACCCTGTCTACTGCCTACCCAACAGGCAAGCTTCCACATATCCTCTTCCTTACATCAGAACCCAGATTTTGTTTAGGTGTTAGGCAGATAGTAAAGTACTCAGGGAAGGTAGGACTAACCCTTCTCTAGGTGATGAATCATCTAAGCCATTCACAGTATTCTTGTTCCTATTTGTCAGTGACTGGTTTACAGGAAGACCCAAAACATAGGTATGGCTGCCAGTAAGACTTTTAGAAGTGAGTACCATTCTGGAAAGGAGACCCCTTTTTGCTGTTAACATCCAACTTCCCATGTTGAAAGCAATCTTTAAAAAACACAATGTCTGCAGCTATCTAGGACAGCCACTTTGTTAGTCGGAAGCTAAAAATACAGTCCTCTGTGGATGCGGAATGTGTGTGTTCAGTTGCTTACTCAGGTCCAACTATTTGTGACCCCATGAACTATAGCCTGATAGGCTCTTAGCTTAGATCTTAGCCTGGATCTAAGATAACGTGGAGCTACTTAACCAGGCTTGAAATTGTTTACATCCTGTCTTCTTGATAAATGACATGACAAATCTCTGTAAGATTTAAGACACTTACTGGGGCACACATTCTAACCAGTACGGCCTGGTACCTGCTTCTTGGAAATGGAGGGATTTCAAGGATGTCTTCTTGCTCCATTTAATTTTTTTTTTTTTTTTTTTGCTTAAACAACATTTATCTTTCTCATAGTTCTGGAGGATGGGAAGTCTAAGATCAATGCACTAGCAGATGCAGGTGTGATGAGGGTCTGCTTCCTAGTTCATGGATGGCTGTCTTCTCACTGTTCCCTTGCACAGAAGAAGGGGCAGGGAATGTCGAGGGCTCTCCTCTTGTGATTTAATCAGCTCTCAAAGACCCCACCCTCTTAATACTGTCCCATACACCCACTTTCCTTGTTGTTGTTGTTGGGTTGCAATGTCCAACTCTCTAAGACCTGAAGGACTGTAACCTGTCAGCCTCCTCTGTTCATGGATTTCCTAGGCAAAAATACTGGAGTGGGTTACCATTTCCTTCTCCGGGAGATCTTCCCAGACCAGGGATCAAACTTGCATCTCTTGCATCGGCAGGCGGATTCTTTACCACTGAGCCACCAGGGTTGCTCCCATTTCCCTTAGTGAGAGTTAATCACTCTCCACTTGGTTGGGGGTACAACAAAGGAAATCAGGTATGATATACAATTTGGACTAGATGAACTATAAGGCTGCATAAATAATGAGCTTCTGTAACAACAAGATGGTTTAGGGTAGTTATGAATGTCAGATTTGGAATGAGACTGCCAGGGTTCAAGTGGCTGCTCTAACCCTTACTAGTTGTGTGATACTGCGATATTTCAGCTTCTGTTCCTCTTTGGTAAAATTAAGAAATCTGTGTGTGTGTTGTACCCAGTCACTTCAGTCATGTTTGACTCTTAGGGACCCTATGGACTGTAGCCTGCCATGAGATTCTCCAGGCAAGAATATTTGAGTGGGTTGCCATGCCCTCTCCAGGGGATCTTCTTGACCCAGGGATCGAACTCAGATCCCCTGTGTCTTGTATTGTAGGTGGATTCTTTACTGCTAAGCCACCAGGAAAGCCCAAGATAATTTATACAAGAAGTAAATGAAGTACTTGTGTAAAGCACTTTACAAGAGTAGCCAGCACACAGTAAAGGTTTACTATATATCTATAATAATGATTGCGCTGCCACTATGTAACTTTTACTTTGAGGTAACTAGTTACTTATTTTAATCAGGAGGAGGAGAAGGTTTCTGTTGCTTGCAGCCAAACTACCAGGGAGAAATATATCACTCAGGATTCTAACTGCAAACAAAACCATTTGACCTAATTTAAGCAGAAAAGAGATTTATGAAAGGCTATTAGGAAACTCACAAAATGCCTGAGAGGACTGAAGGTTATCTCTCCAGGAATAATACCCAATCAAACCACAGAATTACCTGGAGGAGACACTGGGCAGACACAAGCTCACCTCAAGGAAAAGGCAGGGCTTGGGGGTCATCTCTAACACCTCTACCTCTGACCCCTCCAGGAACTGCATCCACCAGAGATCACCATCACCAAAGTGGATTTTGTCACCAGGCTCCAAAAAAAATTCTAGCTTCTCAAGCTAGCTGAGTTGGATTCCTATGTGTAGATCCTGGCTGCAAAGAAGGCTGAGAAGGCAAGTTTCTGGTCTTCCCCTTGGATTGGTATGGACCTAAAAGGCAGAGGATTTGCCAAACCAGGTAAGGATTTAACTTAAGGATGGCTACCCTTTTAAAGAATCAAATTAGTTTAATCATTATCCTGATGTTTTCAGGGAAAATTAAGGGAAAAGGAGATGTTATGTGGGAGCACCACCACTTACCCAGTTACTCAAGCAAGAAATCTCCTTGCCACCTGGTCCCTCCTGTCTTAAGTGTTACAAGTTTTACCTCTGAACTCTCTCTAGTGTCAGATCCCTATCTCCATCCCCTCTGCCCTGTTTTAGGATCTTAATAGTTCTTATCTGGACAGTCATCTAACAGGTCTACCCACCCCTAGTCTATTTCCTAACATTGCTCCAAGAACAACATATGTGAACCACAAGTCTGCACAACCATGGGCAGCTGCGACAGCGCACAAGCACGGCTGAGAGGAGCTGCTCCACATCCAGAGTCAGGGGCGGAAGCCGGGAGGACCCCATGCCCGAGGGGCGGCAGCCAAGAGGAGCTGCCCCACGTCCGAGGTCAGGGGCGGCGACTGAGAGGAGCTACCCCATGCCTGAGACAGGGGCAGTGACCCAGAGGAGCTACCCCAAGTCCAAGGCCAGAAGGAGCTACCCCACGTCCAAGGAGTGGTGGCTATGCAGGCGCAGGAGGCCTAGAGGAGCTACTCCACGTTCAAGGTCAGGAGGGGTGGCAGTGAGGAGATACCCCTCGTCCAAGGTAAGGAGCAGCAGCTGCGCTTTGCTGGAGCAGCTATAAAGAGATACCCCACATCCAAGGTAAGAGAAACCCAAGTAAGACGGTAGGTGTTGCAAGACGGCATCAGAGGGCAGACACACTGAAACCATAATCACAGAAAACTAGTCAATCTAATCACACTAGGACCAGAGCCTTGTCTAACTCAATGAAACTAAGCCATGCCCTGTGGGGCCACCCAAGACGGGAGGGTCATGGTGGATATGTCTGACAGAATGTGGTCCACTGGAGAAGGGAATGGCAAACCACTTCAGTATTCTTGCCTTGAGAACCCCATGAACAGTATGAAAAGGCAAAATGATAGGATACTGAAAGAGGAACTCCCCAGGTCAGTAGGTGCACAATATGCTACTGGAGATCAGTGGAGAAATAATTCCAGAAAGAATGAAGGGATAGAGCCAAAGCAAAAACAATACCCAGTTGTGCATGTGACTGGTGATAGAAACAAGGTCGAATGCTGTAAAGAGCAATATTGCATAGGAACCTGGAACGTCAGGTCCACGAATCAAGGCAAATTGGAAGTGGTCAAACAGGAGATGACAAGAGTGAACGTCAACATTCTAGGAATCAGTGAACTAAAATGGACTGGAATGGGTGAATTTAAANGCAATCTTGATTCCAGCTTGTGTTTCTTCCAGTCCAGCGTTTCTCATGATGTACTCTGCATATAAGTTAAATAAGCAGGGAGACAATATACAGCCTTGACGTACTCCTTTTCCTATTTGGAACCAGTCTGTTGTTCCATGTCCAGTTCTAACTGTTGCTTCCTGACCTGCATACAGATTTCTCAAGAGGCAGGTTAGGTGGTCTGGTATTCCCATCTCTTTCAGAATTTTCCACAGTTGATTGTGATCCACACAGTCAAAGGCTTTGGCATAGTCAATAAAGCAGAAATAGATGTTTTTCTGGAACTCTCTTGCTTTTTCCATGATCCAGCGGATGTTGGCAATTTGATCTCTGGTTCCTCTGCCTTTTCTAAAACCAGCTTGAACATCAGGGAGTTCACGGTTCACATATTGCTGAAGCCTGGCTTGGAGAATTTTGAGCATTACTTTACTAGCGTGTGAGATGAGTGCAATTGTGCGGTAGTTTGAGCATTCTTTGGCATTGCCTTTCTTTGGAATTGGAATGAAAACTGACCTTTTCCAGTCCTGCGGCCACTGCTGAGTTTTCCAAATTTGCTGGCATATTGAGTGCAGCACTTTCACAGCATCATCTTTCAGGATTTGAAACAGCTCAACTGGAATTCCATCACCTCCACTAGCTTTGTTCTTAGTGATGCTTTCTAAGGCCCACTTGACTTCACATTCCAAGATGTCTGGCTCTAGATTAGTGATCACATCCTCATGATTATCTGGGTCATGAAGATCTTTTCTGTACAGCTCTTCTGTGTATTCATATTAAAATTTTCTGCTTTTGAAATTCCAGCAACAGTTAGCTATATTGTTAAGACCAATTTTCCCACTGAGAACAATTAAAAATTTAGGGAAAAATCCACTCCCCCCAAAAAACCCCACCTGTTTGGAATTAAGCCAATACTTGAGAAGCAAAGATCTTGGGGGCACCAAGGAAGCCCAGAATGTGAGATACAATTACCAAAACTGACACAATAAGTCTGGTATCTAGAAAGAAATTGAATTATAATTAGAAATTTTCTCACAGAGAAAACTTTAGGCCTAGATTGCTTTGCTGGTGAAATCTATAAAACTTTTGAAGTATAAGTACCCAAATTACAACTCATTCAAAATATAGAAGAAGAGAAATCCCCTTTGTACATTTTATAAGAGCAGCACAAACCTGTGACCAAATCAATACAGACCATTTCTAGGGAAGCAAAACATAAACTGACATCCCTCAGGAATATTGACACCAAAAATGCTCAGCAAAATATATAAGTGAATCAAGTAGAGTAATATATAAAAACTAGTAATGTAACATTAGTGATTTTCCTATAATTAGTACTATTAATTATTAATAAATATTAATAATTAATTAATGCTTTATAAGATATTAGTTATTGAATATTAATTCAGACATTACTTATTGAATCCCAGCATCCACAAGGGAAAACAAAGAACAAAAAAGAACATCATTTCCATCCTTATAAAACAAAGAAAAATTCTTAACAACTTCGGAGGTTGTCTCAACCTATCTGAGATCTGAAGTTGCAGGTCAACCAACCAGACCAAAATCAAAGGACAGATGGAAGCCTTCAGGCAGATTGGGGCTGGTGGGCAAACCCAAGTGCAGCTAGATGTGGAAAAGAAGAATTCAGAGTAGTTAACTTATATGCAGAGTACATCATGAGAAACGCTGGACCGGAAGAAACACAAGCTGGAATCAAGATTGCCAGGAGAAATATCAATAACCTCAGATATGCAGATGACACCACCCTTATGGCAGAAAGTGAAGAGGAGCTAAAAAGCCTCTTGATGAAAGTGAAAGAGGAGAGCGAAAAAGTTGGCTTAGAGCGCAGCATTCAGAAAACGAAGATCATGGTATCCGGTCCCATCACTTCATGGGGAATAGATGGGGAAACAGTGGCAACAGTGGCAGACTTTACTTTTTTGGGCTCCAAAATCACTGCAGATGGTGACTGCAGCCATGAAATTAAAAGATGCTTACTTCTTGGAAGAAAAGTTATGACCAACCTGGATAGTATATTCAAAAGCAGAGACATTACTTTGCCGACTAAGGTCCATCTAGTCAAGGCTATGGTTTTTCCTGTGGTCATGTATGGATGTGAGAGTTGGACTGTGAAGAAAGCTGAGCGCTGAAGAATCGATGCTTTTGAACTGTGGTGTTGGAGNGGCAATGGCCCTTCCCTAGTGCCAGCATGTGGGCCCGGCCTCTGGGGTCACCTTTGTCTGCTGGGACATCAACAGGGCCCGTTCTCAGCCTGGGTTTAACCTGTGGTTAATGGCTGGACTCCAGTATTTTCCAAGGCTTTGAGGTCTTGGTCACATCCTCCCTAGAAGCTCATGGGGGGCCTGCCTACCTAGTACTCTGGAGCTGGAACGGCTGGACTGGAGCAATGTCCACTCTGCCTGGACCCCCGACATTCATGGCATTTTGAATAAGTCCTGGATGAGAACCTTCAGAATGGCAGGAGAATTTTACATCCTGCAAGCAATTTCACGGCATCTGTGCTGGTGCTCACCTTTAGTTTACGAGGGTTTCCTTCTCACGTGGCCCCAGAGAGGGCAAAGGGAAGTCGGTGCTTTTCCAAGGTCTTCTAGTCCATGAGGACAACTGAGGTCTGTGACTCTGCTTTTTTCATTTTCATTTTCTGAGTTACTCATGGTGGAAACATAAGAGAGTGGATGGAATAGAGAGCCTGGTGAAAGAAGAGCTGGGTTCTTTTGCTGGCTTTTCATATTTTGGCAAATCTGGGTGTGGCAGGAGCCAAGGGGATGTGAGCACTCAGAAGCCCCTGCCTGGAACTGAAGGGTGCTGGAGCACATGCCTACATCCCAGGCTGGGCCATGCAGAACACCCAGATGGATTCAGGCAACCTTATGTCCTTGGAGCAACAGTGGATTTGCCAGGCGTGACTGCACTGTGAATCCAAAGGTAACAAGCACTCAGTCTGAGGCCCTGTTCCCTCATTTCTTGATCTTGCTTGCTCGAGGATTTGTATCCCAGAGAAACTAGATTTTGTGTATAAATGATCTATCAGCCCTCACATCAAAAGAAAGCTGAATCTGTCACTCTAATTCATTCCCTTGGGTTATAAGGATACATAGCTGTAAAAAAAAAAAAAAAAAAGAGGCTGTTTTCTTCCCGGAACGGATCTGTGATCATAGAATGCTGCTGAAACCTGGGACACGCGGCTCCGTTGGCAGGCACTGGGGCAGGTGACAGAGCAGGGTCTGTGCAATCAGGTGGATGTGAGTTTAAATCCTTGCTCATTTTTTACTGTTTGTGACATTTTGGGCATGCCATTTCAAATCTGATCTTTGAACTCTCTCTTTTATCATTTGGAGATAATAATCTGTGGGATTAAGGGCACAGATTCGAGGCAGGCTGCCTGTATTTGCATCCCAGCCTAACTCCTCTAGCTCCACCTCTCTCTGCTGGGGTTTCCTAATGTATGGAATGGGAATGACAATACTGCATACCTTGAGTAGTAGTACAGTCGTTGAGAGGACTGAATCAGTCATATATAAACCCGGTTTGGAAGAGTACATGGCACATGATAAGCACCAAATAAATTCCCATTAGCTATAAATGTCATTGTTGGTAGAGTGGTAGTGAGATTTCCATATGATGAAAATCTAGAATAATGTACAGCACTTCAGAAGTGCTTAATATGTAATTGCCGAATGAATGAATAAAGAACAGGATGGATTGACGTAAAGCCCTGAGCACAGTGCCCATTATACAGTGAGTGAAGGGAAGCACCCACAGAACCACAGCCTTTCTGCCTTGGCCACTGGAACCAGTGTGCTCAGCTGACCTGGACCGCTGCCAGCTGATCATACTTTCCAGACTCTGCACATCTCTTCTGAACTTAAAGTCAGTAGCATCAGGTGAGTAGCCCGAAACCAGCTATGATGGGAGAGTATTTAAACTACAGACATTGGAAGATGTTATAAATCAGGTTTTCATTTGTTGAGAGGGAGAGAAAAAGAAAGAAAAAAAAAAGAGAGAGATGGAGAGTTAAACATTGACTGGCATCCAACACACATCCTTAACTGTCCAAGGGACCATTTATACATCATCCACCTCAATCATCTTTAGAAACTAGTTCTGACCATTTTGTTGCAAGATACAGGATCTTTGGGAAAATAAGTCATTTAAGAGCAGATAAGAGGCCGTCAATGGCACCCCACTCCAGTACTCTTGCCTGGAAAATCTCATGGATGGAGGAGCCTGGTAGGCTGCAGTCCATGGGGTTGTGAAGAGTCGGATATGACTGAGCGACTTCACTTCTCACTTTCATACATTGGAGAAGGAAGTGGCAACCCACTCCAGTGTTCTTGCCTGGAGAATCCCAGGGACAGGAGAGACTGGTGGGCTGTCGTCTATGGGGTCGCACAGAGTTGGACACGACTGAAGCGACTTAGCAGCAGTAGCAGCAAGAGACCATTAATGGACGCTAAGAGCGTGGGTTTGGAGACTTCACTAAGTGAGGAGTACATATTTCATGTGGGTTTTGGTGATCACTCATGCCTGGCTACGATACAAAAGAGTAGACCCGGAAACAAGTGGCTGGGTCTATTAACAGGTGGTAATTCTAGGTCTTGGAATAGCTGAATTAAAGCCTGGAAACTCCCAGGAAGATTGTGACAATCTGCCTGGACCCTGTGACCATATTTTATATGCTGTCTGTGTGGTTCCTAGGTGGAGCCTTTCTCCAAGTCCTCAGTAAGGAGAACCGTTACAGGTCATTCCAGAGCTACTTCAGTATCAATTGACTTTGAAGAAGTGACACTATTAAAGGAGTATATGGGAGAGAAGAGGGAATGGCGTGGAAGGCATTTGTAAACTGCCCAGGGTTTGAAAGCCTGTCCAGAGTGATCTTAAAGAAAGAGCAATTCATGAAACAAGGCTGCTCTTGGGCTGGAATCTCAGGCTGGTCTATTCTTCTGGGGTTGAAACTGCTCAAGCCCAGCTCACCATCATTCATCAGCAGGACCTTATGAGTCCACAGTCTCCCTCCAGATTCTTTAGGGGTGGGGTGGGGAGGGGTGGGCTGGCATCTTCCTTTATTTTTTAGATCCCCCGGTGAGTGGATGAGCAGCTAGGTATGACAACCATTGCATCCAAATGAATAATTTCTCTTTTAAAGTGTTTTGACACATCATTGGTGTTTCAATGGCCCTAAATGGCTTTAGAGGAAAGCCAGTTAATCTTCTGATCTGAGGAAGATCAGCTACTGTTCACTTTTGGAGGAATAAACAGAAATGTGCTGTGCTTTTAATCTTCAGATTAGCATCATTGGCAACTAGCAATTATTAGCACTTGTCAGCGGGGCGTTCACCCACCCCTCCCAGGCAACTGGAGGGAGGGGGTGGCAACTCTGATCTAGGCTGGGCTTTGGAGGACAGCACTGAGCTAGTGGCAGGACTGGGTGGCACGAAAGTGTGCAGATGGGGAGAGGGGGCAAACAAGAGGGTGCCTTGTGCAGAGGGCAGTGGGGGATCTATAGAGGACTGTCCAAAGCATTTGATCCAAAGATGACTACGCAGAGAAAACAACTGCTAAGTGAAAGGCCTGCAGTCGAAAGCAGCCAGGTGGAGCCCATGGGTTTGGGAGAATGAAAAGGACAGCTATCCAGCCAGGTCGTAGGGGAGACTCTTTCACTCTGACCCTCTATTGTGGGCTGAACCACACATAATTCTAGAGGAGGCTCCTTTCCCACCTGTTATAAAGCCAATCTTCATTTATTTCAGTTGTTACCAATTTTGGCTGCCCGTTGGAATCTCATAAGGAGTTTATACCTGTTACTAAGCCCTTTTTATAGGAGCAGTTCCTACTTGGTTCCAGCCAGTTGCTGCCAAGCAGGATTGCCTTGCCGACCAAAGAAATACAGATGTACGACCAGAGCTGCCAGTTTGAAAACTCACGCATGCTCGGATTTCCAGAATGGGACCTCCGTTCATTAAGAGCCCTGCCGGGTTTCTCAAACTCAGCACTGCTGACACTTTGAACTGGAAAACTTTTGATTGTGGAGGGCTGTCCTGTGCATTGTAGGATGTTTAGTGGCATGCATGCCTCTAGCACCTTAAAGAAATACAGATGTACGACCAGAGCTGCCAGTTTGAAAACTCACGCATGCTCGGATTTCCAGAATGGGACCTCCGTTCATTAAGAGCCCTGCCGGGTTTCTCAAACTCAGCACTGCTGACACTTTGAACTGGAAAACTTTTGATTGTGGAGGGCTGTCCTGTGCATTGTAGGATGTTTAGTGACATGCATGCCTCTAGCACCTTCTCCAGATGTGACCATCAAAACTGTCCCCAGACCTGCCAAATACCCCCTCAAGGGGTGAGAATGTGGCAAAATCAGGAAAGTAACAGAATACGAGTCTTCTAACTTCAGCCTGTGCTCCCCTGCCTGCCCACCCACTGCACCAAGCACTGCATCTCAGGCTCAGGAGGCCCAGGCTTTAGGAAGTCTCCGCGCCAGGGAGCACTGAATCAGTGCCCGGAGTTCTTTTGCAAAAATCTCTCCCTTTCCTGCTCCTCATTCTCTCTCACCGCATCGCACCCCCTCTTCCTCCCTCCCTCCTTTCTCTCTCCCCACCTCTACCCAGTCCCCTCTCTGTGTAGACTACAGCACATGCCTTTTAAACATCCATCAGAATGAAAGCTCTTTACGGACTATCCTGTTCACAGTTGGAGCCATAGCAGCTAGATCAATAGCTGGTACATAGCGAGTGCTCATTGTTTGTTGAATGAATGAATGAATGAGTGGCCCCTCCTTTCATTCTTCCTTCCCCCAGACCTCCAGAAATGATTGTCTGAGCACTAAGAGAAGGATGAGGAGCCGGACCTGGTTCTCCGCGACAAAGATGGGCAGGCTGGTTTACAAGGATGCCTGTGCAGCCATCTTTCATAGTGAAGCCCCATTGGATGTCAGTGTCCTGGGCCTTTATTTTCCTTTATGCAAGAGATAAAGAGTATCTCATTAGGTGTTTAAATCAGATTAACAGCTGTTGGTACCAGACTTCTGTTCAGCTTGCATTATGTTTCTTTTAGGGTGATTCTGAGGAGCTAATTGCTTTTTATTTAGCAGTACAAAGGGCATATATAGACAGGGAAGAAAGGGCTCTGCCTGACCAGCCTGGCGAATGTTGCATTTTTACTTGGCATCTAAGTCTGAAGGGGGAAAATAGCAGCTTGCACTCAGCTGGCTCCAAGGGCTGGCACGGGCCAGGGAGGGTGGGGAATGGCCTGTGACCTCCTAAGAGCAGAATGTTGTTTCATCAGCACAGCTTCTGGGAGTGCTGATGTACAGAGGTCGTTCAGATGTCAGCAGAGCAGGGATTTGTGGACAACAGGAGAGGCTGAGGAGCAACGCAAGCAGGAGGACACCTGGCCCCATGCAGGGCGCAAATTGTATTCCTCGGTCAGCACTGGCGGCTGAGTTACAGCTCTGCCGTCTGACAAAGCCACAGAGAGCGGACCCTGCCTCCACTTTCCCAACATGGTAAAACCAATGTGAAGTATGGCCTTCTTCCTCTTCCCACATTTATACTCCTATCCTCCTCTTATGAAGATACTTTATTAAAAATTATTTACAGATATTTCAAAAAACAAAGTAGCTACCAAAGGTAAAAGACAGTGCAGCTTTTAGACTGCAACTTGAAAATTAAAGCTTTAACAAAAGCAAAAATGCTGGTAGAACCCTGTGATTAATTATTATATTGTCTCCGAGCTTCCTAGCAGCCTTGGCAAAAAAAGTAAATATAACAGGTTATGTGTTTGTGTTTAAGTATAAAGAAACCCTCAAGTTCTTTATATGTTTTTTTGAGCTAAGTTCTGAGAGATATTCCATGTATACATAAAATAGGCAATATCTTACACAACAGTTTTCTAGCACAAGTCGAAATGGTTTTGATATTGTTCTTTCTAGCTTTGGCAGCTAGCAAAGTTTAAAGGAAAACATGAAAATCTATTTAAGTAAAAGGGCTTTGCCAAGACTGAATCAGTGTTGTCAAGGGTATTTCAGGCCTTTAAAAATTTGTTTAATAGCAGTTGTGTGGTGGGGGCTAAGGAAATCCTCTCTTCTAATCAATAGCTAATATTTGAGATACAACAGACTGAGAACAGAATCTTTTTTCCTGGCTGGTCCACCAGAAATCTTTATTCTGGTTAACAACAAAACTCAGAGGTACAGAGGGGCAGGCAGGTCCTACAAGAAGCAAAGCCTTCTCATCTCTTGCTGCCACCTTCCAAGCTGGCTCCTCTGTGTCTGGTTTCATTTCCTGTGCATCAGGAATTCACAGTCTTATTTTAAACCCAGCACTGTTCCGAGACAATAGATCCCATTTTATTAGCTTCTGTGTATAGCAAACCATCCCAGAAGTTCATGGCTTGAAACTGCAGCCATTCACTGCCTCACGACTCTGTAATAAGCCCAGCTTGTCTCTGCTCTATGATGTCAGCTAGGATCACTGATGTGACTGTGATCTGCTGGTGGCTGAGGGATCCAAGATGGCCATACATGAGGCTTCCCGGGAAGTCCAGTGGTAAGACTTCACCTTCCAAGGCAGGAGGTGCAGGTTTGATCTTAGTCAGGGAGGTGAGATCCCACATGCCTCAGGGCCAAAAAAGACAGAACATAAAACAGAAGCAATACTGTAGCAAATTCAATAAAGACTGAAAAAAAATGGTCCACATTAAAAAGAAGTAAATGTCCCTGGATGGGCTTCCCTAGCAGTCCTGTGGTCAGGGCTCCGTGCTTCCGCTTCAGGAGGTGCCGGTTTGATCTCTGGTCAGGAAACTAAGATC
The DNA here is from genome assembly GCA_006410675.1 of Oreotragus oreotragus. Classification (NCBI taxonomy): domain Eukaryota; kingdom Metazoa; phylum Chordata; class Mammalia; order Artiodactyla; family Bovidae; genus Oreotragus; species Oreotragus oreotragus. The sequence continues at coordinate 77,257 of SJYX01012684.1, read as the reverse complement.
CCTCATGCTGCACAACATCCAAAAAAAAAAAAAAAGAAGAAGAAGAAGATGGCCTCACTCACACCTGTAGGGCCTCAGTTCAGTTCAGGGCAGTTCAGGTCAGTTCAGTCGCTCAGTCGTGTCCGACTCTTTGCGACCCCATGAATCTCAGCACGCCAGGCCTCCCTGTCCATCACCAGCTCCCGGAGTTCACTCAGACTCACATCCATCGAGTCAGTGATGCCATCCAGACATCTCATCCTCGGTTGTCCCCTTCTCCTCCTGCCCCCAATCCCTCCCAGCATCAGAGGCTTTTCCAGTGAGTCAACTCTTCGCATGAGGTGGCCAAAGTACTGGAGTTTCAGCTTTAGCATCATTCCTTCCAAGGAACACCCAGGACTGATCTCCTTTAGAATGGACTGGTTGGATCTCCTTGCAGTTCAAGTGACTCCTGAGAGTCTTCTCCAACACCACAGTTCAAAAGCATCAATTCTTCGGTGCTCAGCCTTCTTCACAGTCCAACTCTCACATTCATACATGACCACAGGAAAAGCCATAGGCTTGACTAGACGGACTTTAGTCGGCAAAGTAATGTCTCTGCTTTTGAATATGCTATCTAGATCAGTCATAACTTTTCTTCCAAGGAGTAAGTGTCTTTCAGTTTCATGGCTGCAGTCACCTTCTTCAGTGATTTTGGAGCCCCCAAAAATAAAGTCTGACACTGTTTCCACTGTTTCCCTTCTATTT
>SJYX01012684.1:35655-76129 GCA_006410675.1 Oreotragus oreotragus | reverse complement strand
GCATATCTGAGGTTACTGATATTTCTCCCAGCAATCTTGATTCCAGTTTATGCTTCTTCCAGCCCAGCGTTTCTCATGATGTACTCTGCATAGAAGTTAAATAAGCAGGTGACAATATACAGCCTTGATGTACTCCTTTTCCTATTTAAAACCAGTCTGTTGTTCCATGTCCAGTTCTAACTGTTGCTTCCTGACCCACATATAGGTTTCTCAAGAGGCAGGTCAGGTGCTCTGCTATCCCCATCTCTTTCAGAATTTTCCGCAGTTTATTGTGATCCACACAGTCAAAGGCTTTGGCATAGTCAATAAAGCAGAAATTGATGTTTTTCTGGAACTCTCTTGCTTTTTCGATGATCCAGCAGATGTTGGCAATTTGATGGCTGGTTCCTCCGCCTTTTCTAAAACCAGCTTGAACATCAGAAAGTTCACAGTTCACGTATTGCTGAAGCCTGACTTGGAGAATTTTGAGCATTACTTTACTAGCATGTGAGATGAGTGCAATTGTGTGGTAGTTTGAGCATTCTTTTGCATTGCCTTTCTTTGGGATTGGAATGAAAACTAACATTTTCCAGTCCTGTGGCCATTGCTGAATTTTCCAAATGCGCTGACATATTGAGTGCAGCACTTTCACAGCATCATCTTTTAGGATTTGAAACAGCTCAACTGGAATTCCATCACCTCCACTAGCTTTGTTCATAGTGATGCTTTCTAAGGCCCATTTGACTTCACATTCCAGGGCCTCAGTGAGGTGACCTAAATGACCAGGAGTCCCTGGACTGCTCATCCTCTAGGAGGCCAGCTTCCTTACTTAGGGCAGCAAGTGAGCAAAAGCATAAAAAGCTGCAAGGCCTCCGAAGGCCCAGGCCTGGAATTTTCACAGGGACCCTCTGGTTGCATTCTGTTGTCCCAGGGTTAGCTGAGATTCAGAGTGCAAAGCAGCCACCCAGGATGAGAATTCAGAGAGGTGGGATTCATGGCACATCAGTTCAGTTCAGTTCAGTTCCTCAGTCGTGTCCAACTCTTTACGACCCCATAAACCACAGCATGCCAGGCCTCCCTATCCATCACCAACTCCTGGAGCTCATCCAAATCCTTGTCCATCGAGTCAGTGATGCCATCCAACCATCTCATCCTCTGTCGTCCCCTTCTCCTCCTGCCCTCAATCTTTCCCAGCATCAGGGTCTTTTCCAATGAGTCAGCTCTTCACATCAGGTTGCCAAAATGTTAGAGTTTCAGCTTCAACATCAGCCCTTTCAATGAATATTCAGGACTGATTTCCTTTAGGATGGACTGGTTGAATCTCCTTGCAGTCCAAGGGACTCTCAAGAGTCTTCTCTGACACCACAGTTAAAAAGCATCAATTCTTCGGTGCTCAGCTTTCTTTATAGTCCAACTCTCACATCCATACATGACCACTGGAAAAACCATAGCCTTGACTAGACAGACCTTTGTTGGCAAAGTAAGGTCTCTGCTTTTTAATATGCTGTCTAGGTTGGTCATAGCTTTCCTTCCAAGGAGTAAGCGTCTTTTAATTTTGTGGCTGCAGTCACCATCTGCAGTGATTTTGGAGCCCAGAAAAATAAAGTCAGCCACTGTTTACACTATTTCCCCATCTATTTGCCATGAATCGATGGGACCAGATGCCATGATCTTCGTTCTCTGAGTGTTGAGCTTTAAGCCAACTTTTTCGCTCTCCTCTTTCACCTTCATGGCACATCACTTGGTGGCAATGACCCACAGCCCTGGCCCAGCAACACCTCAGTAACAGTGGTCCCCACAGGCAGTGTCCTCACCTGAGAGTCGGGAGGGAGACCAGGGATCTATCCTCTGTGGGGGCAGGGAGAAGGGTCTTTTGGTGCTAGCCCAGTCTCTTTCCAAGTTTTGTGCACTCACCACTTAATGACCACCAACAAAAGTCCAAACATCAGTCTTTATGAGCTCTATGTAAGATCTATGAAGATCCTTTTTGGATATATGAAGAGTGGACCTTTGAAATGATGAAACAGTATGTATTTTCAGAGTCCTCCTGTCAACCATGCTTGAAGACCTTGTAAGCGTGTAAGGAGTACACTGACCTATGCCACTGTACCAATGACTTCCTGCCATTACTGAGACAGCTGCATCCCCAGGTCTCCCCAGTCAGTGGGAGAGCACAAGGTCATTTTCTTATTGGCTAGAGAGAACTGCACAGCATGTTGGTGTGACCCAAAAGTCAGCTGAATTTTCTCTGGGCTGAATGAGGATGCCTGACAGCCCTCACTGAGGCTAGCCCCAGACAAGGGTCACACTGTTTGAAAGGATGAGTTGAACAACAAAAGCCATATGCTCATCACTTTTGCAGAAGCTGGAAAGCTGGTTGAGCTAGATAACAAAGCACTGGATAACAGAATCAAGGGGAAAAAAAACATCTGACTTCAGAGAAGTGCTGTAAATCTTTGGAAAGATTGAAATAACAGGGTGTAAATGAAAGATCCTTGTTTTAACTCGGAGCAGTGGAGTACACACACACACACACACACACACACACACACACATGCATACACATGTCCATCCTCTCACACTTGTATCCATCCACTCACACCTGCATCCATGAAGAGATGGGATGGAGGAGGCCTGACTCAGCAGTATCACATGAAGAGAATCTAAGTATGTTTCTAGTAAGGTCAATTTGTATCAAAAGTAGGCAGAGTTAATGTGACCTTAAGCTATTATGATATTAATGGGTACATCAATTCTAGATACTGGGAGGTGATTAGTTCCCTCTAGTCTATACAGCTCAGTTTGCTTCAGGAAAAAATAGGCCAGTTTCTAGCTTTGTAATTTAAAAGCGTTAGAGAAAAACATTTTAAGAAGTTCACCATAATAAAAGAACTTGAACTTACAAGAGATGAGGAAATACAGGGAGAGATTAAAGACATTTGACCTCGAGAAATTCACAGCAAGGACTTAAGGATGGTCTTCAGCTCTAAAAGGTTGCCACATGAAAGAGGGGCTTGATCTGCCCTCAATGGTCCCCAAATGAGTGGAAGGTTGAAGAACTGTGGCATTTAAAGAGTAAAAGAAAAAAAAAAATCTAATACCTAGAATAGATTGTATAAGGTTTTCTGTCATTGCACAGGCTGGATAATCACTCATCTGGATTCACAGAGGGGATTCAAACCTTAGATGGGTAATTGGTTCAAAATGAAATTCCAAGTCCTAATTCTGAGGTCTTGGGATTCCCGGGAACTTGACCAAGGTCACAGAGCAAGGGAGTGGTTGTCTAGCACCGAAGCCTGCCTCCCTGTCGGCTTCTTTGCCTCAGATTCAGATTTCTCATCTCCTTAGTGGTAAGTCAGGCAGTGGTGCAAAAAGCAGCCCAGGGGCCACATCTTGCACAGCCTTTTGTCTGGCCAGCATCATGTGGTAAAAGACTTGAAACTAATACCTTCTACCGATTCCAGCAGTAGCCACGGTGCTCTGTTGCCTTTCCTGGGCATGCGGCCACAGCACACATCTGTGTCTCCTATTTGGCCCCCGTGGCCTTGCTGCTTGCAGACCTTGGAGCTGGAGGCAGGCCAGAACAGGAAGAAGTGGTCCTGGACCAGAGCACGTGAAGAGGGCTTTGTCAGCCAGAGATGGATCCCTTGATTTGCAAGGACAGTCAGCTCCCCCAGCTTTTATAAGTCCCACTATGATGGAAACTGTGAACAGGAAAGAAAGTGCTATGCACTTTTCACAAGTGTCATTCCCATTTAATCCTCATAACAACCATATCTGTTCCCTGGGGCTGCAGAGTACAAAGCACCCCAGACTGGGTGACAACATAAGTGTATTGTCTCACTGTTCTGGAGGCTAGAAGTCCAAAATCAAGGTGCTCCCTCTGAAGATGGGAGAGATCTGTCCCAGGCCTCCTCCCCAGCTTCTGGTACCCTCAAATGTTCCTTCGCTGCTTGATGGGCATCTCTGCATCTCTCCACCCTGTCTTTCTTCTGTGTAGTCTGTCTCTGTCTAAATTTCCCCCCTTTATTAGTATAAGGACACTAATCCTATTGAATTAGGACCTAATGACCTATCTTAACTTGGTTAAATCTGCAAAGATTCTATTTCCCAAATAAGGTTGTACTCTGAAGTCTGGGGTCAGACCAAAGCCTTTGGGGAGAAACAATTCAATCCATAATAGTCTGCCCTCAAATCCTCAGCCCTTCGTTCATGTCCTTCCTATGTGCAAATTACATTCACTCTGTCTAAACATCCCCATGGACATCAAGCAGTGGTTTAATAACAGGTCACAAGGCTAATTCCATGGCAAATAGAATTAAAATGCTATGTTGCTGGCTCCAAGTGCTGTCTTCTTTCTGCCACCCTAGGCTCCTGCCAGGAGCTGCACCTCCCATCTGCCAGGTGCTGTGCCAACTGCCTCCTGCCCTTTCCCCACTGCTAGAGGGCTGCCTGTCCGGCAAGACCCAAGATTGGACGCCAAGGGACACGCGGGGCTCAGCCCACCTGGGTCTGTTCCAGAGCCTGGGCATGGGCAGGCTGGGAAGATGGGAGGAGGAGCAGTTGGAAATCAAGTCCTAGGAAAGTGCTGTGGTTGGAAGTGGGTGAATGCGGCCCACTTAGGCCACTGTCTGGGAGGAGGGAGGTGTCACAGTGTGTTGCCTGAGCTGCTATGGAAAACATGATGAACATGCTGCCCTGTTCTGCTGCTGCAGGGTCATATGCGGTTATGAAGATGCAGGGGAATTGGATGTTTAGCCAGGCCCAGGGACACCCAGCAACAAATCGATGCCAGCCACTTACACAGCTCTTGGTCATCCACTTCCTGGAAAGATGGAGTTCCAGGCAAGGAGTGGGTCTCGAGCTATGATCTTTGCACATGGAGCTTTCTCTGGGGACGGAGGAGGACTGATGGAGGACACTGGGGAAAAAGGAAGACCTGGAACAAATGAAATGAATGGGGCTTCTGAGGTCGTTAGGCCTGTCCTGAACTGAACTCCCACTCATAATTTCAGGGCGTTGGACAAATTGATGCAACTTCAGAGCTGGATTTTCCCAAGGGCCTGTTGTGAAGATTAAATGCACCATGTGTGTGAGGCAGGTGACCCTCTTCATGTTGCTGGGCATAATAAATACTGTTTTCACCTCCATTTTTCTCCTCAAAGCTGAGCTGTGTTGGCCATCCTGGGGAATGCCAAGGAAGACCTGTGGAGGGGACTGGCCCTCCTGCCTCTCTCTGGGGGTCAGCTCACCCTGGAAGGGTGAACGTCTTCATCATGCTAACAGTGCATTTTCTCCCTCACAGAGGAGCTGAAGGAGAAGCTGACAGAGTACGTGGACAAGGTGAATGGCCAGAAGCCAGGCTTCATCAAGGTCGTGCGGCACAGCAAGCAGGAAGGCCTCATCCGCTCCAGGGTCAGCGGCTGGAGGGCCGCCACTGCCCCTGTGGTGGCGCTCTTTGATGCCCACGTGGAGTTCAATGTGGGCTGGTAAGTGCCCATTGGGAGCTGAGGATGATGAGTCCCAGTGTGGTCCAGGGTGCAAAGCCCACTGGGATCTCAGTCATGATGGGGGAAAGGAGTCAGCATCTGGGTGTGCAGGCAACCAGAACACTGGGCTGGCCCTTCAGAGTGGGAGAGGGTCAGGGATCAATAGGTCAAAACACAGTGTCTCAAGGGTTGGTGGCATAAGGGCTGACGTGGTCCTCTAGGAGACATGATGCGGGAGAAGAGTAAATGCCTGGGGCAGAGTGAGAGTTCCAGCCCGACTAAGGACCAGGCTGCAACCCCTGGGAAAGGGGAGCTGGACCAGACATGAACTGAAGCCCAGCCCCACAGACAGGGCCAAGACCAAGAGAGCAAAGGGAGCTAAGTACCCTGGGCTCCCTCCAGATTCCAGATCAGAGGTAGCAGAAAATCTCAGATTCATTCCACTGGTAAAACTAGGTCTTAGAGCACCTTTCTTTCTCTGGCCAGGGCTGCTCAGGTGCTGGATGGGCAAGGCCTCAGTGGCTTCAGCCAAGCAGAGACGAGGCACCTGGCACTGACATCCCTGCAGGCCAAAGGGCATGCCGTGTGGTCCACTGTGGGTGGCTCTGCAGAGAGCCTCGGGGTGGGCGGCCCGGGTGCTGGGGATGGCCGAGTGTACCACCCTCTTAGCCACTATGTCTGGTAGCACTGGGGTCTGCTGTCCCTCTTGAACTCTGAGCACCACCCTCTGCCTCTCCAGAGTAGAGTGAGGAGGGTCCTTTGGCAGCAGGGAACAGCAGGCATGCACACAGCATACTTTGACATAACAGGTCCAAATTAAGGCTGCAACGCAGTCATTTTTCATAGCTGAAGTCTCTGCTTGCCATTTGTGACTGTTTAAAAAGCATTTTCATTGGATTTATGGCCAGGAGAAGAGAGAGACACTTACTATTTCAAGCAGATTTGAATAAACAATTATGCAATAAATGCATTATTAATGAGAAGCTTATCATTCCTGTCTGCAAACATTTTGCTCACCTGGTACCCACAGAGGCTCTGGACTCTGGAAGCATGACCCCCCTCGCCTCTCCTTGTGCGGTGGGAATGGGTGGGGTGGGGGTGGCATGCCTGGAAGGACTGAAGAAGCACCGCACGATGGGTGGAGACAGGTTTCTTCTCACCTCCGTGGGTCTGCCGTCCTCATCTGCTTTTTCCTCCTGGGTGACACACTGAATTTTAGCAAAATCAAAGCCCAAGTTGAAAGCTTTCCACAGAACCTCAGAACAGTTTCTTTCTTCTTTCTTGAGTCTTGATTTCTTTTTTTTTCTAATGGAATAAAGGAAACCAAACAGACATCAGGATCTAAGGTACTAAGACTCTGTCCGCTCAGCCTGGTTCAAGCTGAATGAGGAGTCCAGCCTCGTGTAACCCAGCAGTATGGGGGTGGGAGGCAGAGCAGCTCTCCCCTGGAGGAGAAAGCCAGGAGTCCCTTCCTCCTTCTGCAGGGGAAGGAGCTATTGAAGGTGACAATCTCTCTCCCCCTCCTCCCTGCCTAGGGCTGAACCCGTACTCACCCGCATTAAGGAGAACCGGAAACGGATCATCTCCCCATCCTTTGACAACATCAAATACGACAACTTTGAGATAGAAGAGTACCCGCTGGCAGCCCAGGGCTTTGACTGGGAGCTGTGGTGCCGCTACCTCAACCCCCCCAAGGCCTGGTGGAAGCTGGAGAACTCCACGGCCCCGATCAGGTGATGTATTCTTTACTTGGGGAGTCTCCCTGTGTTGACTTCCAGACAAGGGCTCCCCGCTCAGCCTGACCCTCATTCACCAAACTCCAGCCCCATTATGGGGCAAGATGGGGTGGTGGAGAGAAATTACAAATGACCTTCAGTCACAGCTTACAGCCTCCGTGATCCCTTTTTTAAAAATTTAAATTTATTTTTAATTGGAGTAAAATTGCTTTACAATATTGTAATTGGTTTCTGCCATATATCAACATGAATCACCCATAGGTATACATACTGATGATCCCTTTTAAAAAGCTGTGGCATCCAGAACCCATTCAAAGGCTCAAAGTTACTCATTTCAACACGTCGCTGTGGGACACCTGCTGGGTGCCCACTACTGTGCTGTGTGCTGGGGATCTATAGTGATCACCACTCGATTCCTGCCCTCAAAAGCCTAGAATATAGGGGAGATAGGCAAAATAATTGGAATAACAAATTATTCCCCATGCTGCTGGGAAGTGTGGGGTCGGAATCCTTTATAGAGAGTGTAATATCCACACTTGTTTTTATGGGAAAGTAGGAGACTGCAAGGTTGGAGCAAGGACATTCCTGTGAATTCACAGGAGCAGAGTGAGTTCATGGACACAGAGGAGGTTCAGAGGGTCTAGGAGAAAGGAGAACAGGGAGGTGGCAGCCCCAGGCAGTGAGGCTGGTGCACCCCATGGCACGTGTATGCCTGGCTGATGTTTGAGCTTACCCTGGAGCACTCAGCCAAAAGTGGCTCCAAACTGTCATGCTAAGATCCCAAACTCTGTCTTTGCTGCTGCCTTTAGAGACACTCAAGTGACTCCTCTCTGTGGCCTTTTTCTTATGGGTCAGGACTCCTGAAAAAGCCAGCCATACCAGCCTTTATTTCTACTTGGTTAATCACTGACCAGGTGCCTATATGCTCCCTGCAAAGCCCTGCCCATTAAATACACAGATGGCATCAGAAGGTGGCCTAAGGGACAGTTCCTGGAATGAAAGAGGAGATTAGAAACTGGTGTTGCTTTGTATTACATGAGGGAGAAAGATTATGAAAAATATAATTGAAAATGCGTGATTATTATCTGGGATTGCATTTTTCCTTGCCAGAAGTAAAAAAGCCATATTCATATTTAAAACAAGAGGGAAGAGAATGCCGCCCGTCTTCCTGCGTTGTCTCTGTCCCCTGTCTGTTAGGCCTGTGCCACACTTCTGTGTTAGTGTTAATAAATGTTTGCTGAGAGGGCACTGTGTGCAAGGCCCTCTTACACATGTGGTCTCATCTGCTCTTTGTCATATCCTGGGGACAGCTCACTGTGTCATTCCTCTTTTACAAGATAAGGAAAGAGAGACTGACCAAAGGGAATGGCCCTGCCAAAGGCTCCAGCCAGTGAAGACAGGATCCAAACCCAGATCAGCCGGAGTCCACGGCTAACTATCACCCTCCCAGGCACACACTGTTGCTCTCAGAACTGGTGTGGCTGAATTCTACCCCCAGGTCTGTTGACGCCTACTGGTGGGAAGTAGACCATCACACCGCGAGCGTTCTTGCCGAAGTCTGCACTGGTACTAGCTGCTTCTGCTCCCTTCATCTCTAAATGTATCAGCCTGGACTTAATCATTAAACCTGCATTCTAGGTTCTTGACAAAGAGTATCATCTGAACCTCAAATATTTCATCACCTAATCTATATCAAAAACTTAACTGAAGCAAGAAGGAAGAGGGAGGGATAAATTGAGAGATTGGGACTGACATATACACAATACTATATATAAAATAGATAATTATAAGAACCTGTGTATAGCACAGGGAGGGCTTCCCAGGTGGCGCTAGTGGTAAAGAACCCACTTGACGATCCAGGACACCTAAGAGACGCTGGTTCAATCCCTGGGTGGGGCAGATCCCTTGGAGGAGGGCCTGGCAGTCATCTCCAGTATTCTTGCCTGGAGAGTACCATGGACAAAGGAGCCTGGCAGGCTACAGTCCATGGAGTCACAAAAAATCAAACAAGACTGAAGTGACTGAGCATGCATCCACACATAGCACAGGGAACTTCATTCGTACTCTGTATGATCTATATGGTAATAGAATCTAAAAATGAGTGGATATATAAGTATATATAAATGACTGACGTTGCTGTACAAGAGAAACTAATGCAACATTCTGTATCAACTGTCAGTTCAGTTCAGTCACAGTTGTGTCTGACTCTGCGACCCCATGAATCACAGCACGCCAGGCCTCCCTGTTCATTACCCTCTCTCGGAGTTCACTCAGACTCACTTCCTGGCTATTATAAACAGTGCTGCGATGAACATTCGGGTACATGTGTCTCTTTCAATTCTGGTTTCCTTGGTGCGTATGCCCAGCAGTGGGATTTCTGGGTCATCAGTTCAGTTCAGTCTCTCAGTTGTGTCCAACTCTTTGCGACCTCATGAATCACAGCATGCCAGGCCTCCCTGTCCAACACCAACTCCCAGAGTTCATCCAGGCTCATGTCCATCGAGTCAGTGATGGCATCCAGGCATCTCATCCTAGGTCGTACCCTTCTCCTCCTGCCCCCAATCCCTCCCAACATCAAAGTCTTTTCCAATGAGTCAACTCTTCGCAAGAGGTGCCCAAAGTACTGGAGTTTCAGCTTTAGCATCATTTCTTCCAAAGAACACCCAGGACTGATCTCCTTTAGGATGGAATGGCTGGATCTCCTTGCAGTCCAAGGGACTCTCAAGAGTCTTCTCCAACACCACAGTTCAAAAGCATCGATTCTTCGGCGCTCAGCCTTCTTCACAGTCCAACTCTCACATCCATACATGACCACTGGAAAAGCCATAGCCTTGACTAGATGGACCTTAGTTGGCAAAGTAATGTCTCTGCTTTTGAATATGCTATCTAGGTTGGTCATAACTTTTCTTCCAAGGAGTAAGTAAGGCAGTTCAATTTCCAGTTTTTTAAGGAATCTCCACACTGTTCACCATAGTGGGTGTACTAGTTTGCATTCCCACCAACAGTGTAAGAGGGTTCCCTTTTGTCCACACCCTCTCCAGCATTTATTGCTTGTAGACTTTTGGATCACAGCCATTTGTTTGCCTATTTCAAACTGTTTTTTCCCTCTTGGCTCTGATTTCTCATTCTTTGACTTTTAAAATCAACTTTAAAGAACACTTTTTGAAAAGTCAGGCTGTTGTTAACTTTTTACTACTACAAACATGATCATGACAAATAGCTGTATACATATATCTTTGTATATTTGTTCAATTATTCCCTGAGGATAAATTCCTAGAAGTAAAATTGCTGAATCAAAAGAAGTGGATGCTTGGGAGGAATTTAGTAAAATTTGCTAAATTACCCTCCAGAAATATAGCAATATACATGTCATCAACTGATTATGACAGTATCCTTTTTCTGTGTGCAACAAACATTTTCAAATCCTTGCTAATCTGAAGGTTAAAAATATGTCTCCTTCTTGAATTAATTTCATTTTCCGCTACCAAAGATTTTTTTTTGTTACGTATGTTTGTTTGCTACTTTAATTTCTTCTTTTTGTGAGTTTCCTTTTTATGTTCTTTGTCTATTTTTCTTTTACAACATTTAGCTTTATCTTATTTATTAAGCTCGGTCATGTCTGACTCTTTACGATTCCATTGACTATAGCCTGCCGGGCTCCTCTGTCCATGGGATTCTCCAGGAAAGAATACTGGAATGGGTTGCCAATTCCCTCTCCAGGGGATCTTCCTGATCCAGGGATAGAACATGGGTCTTCCACACTGCAAGCAGATTCTTTACCATCTGAGCCACCAGGGAAGCCCTAATTTATTAATAAGAGATCTTTATCTGTTAAGACTATTAACTGTTTGTACACCATTGCAAGTGTTTCTCCCGTTTGTCCTTTCTCTCTCTCTGTCTCTTTTTTTTTTCTAATTTTCCCCCTGGTCTCTGATTAACAACGTTCTCTCTTGTTCCATCTAGATTATCAAATCTGGCTTGGAAAAAAACAATCCAGAAGATCACAGATCTCATAATGGAGTTTCATTATTTGCTGATTCATTTCCTACTGCCACTTCTCCAGGATCTTCCACATTTGCTCTGAAAAATATAAGGTCACATCACCAAGCACCATGGTTATCAGAATAGACCATAGCATTTCACGCTCCCACCAGCCCTGGCCCAGCAGTGCCCAGTGTCCTGGGAGCTCCCTGGACCACCCTGCCCCTTGGCCTTCCGTTCTGCCAGACCTTTGTCCTTCGTGAGCTTTTTAAAAACATAGTGAAAACTTTTACATTTAGAATTAGTCAGCTGGACTCAGTTTAGATGATCCCAGTTTTGTTGGCAACATTGAAAGCATCATAGTCAGGAGCCAGTTGAACCTATGCCTTCTCCTCTCCATCAGACCTGATCAGGGTGTTTTCCTTAGCCATGTCAATGTCACAGAGCTTCTTCACAGCCTGTTTAGTTTGGTGCTTGTTGGCCTTGACAGCCACCAGTGTGTTTCTGTCCTGTTTTCTTCATGGTTGACTCTGTGGTGAGCAGGAACTTGATGATGGCATAGTGGTCAAGCTTCTTTCTCCTAGGGGCATTCTTCAGAGGATATTTGGGCTGCCTCCTGAACCACAGTGTTTTGAGCCATCGGAAGGTGGGTGACGTCTGGGTCTTCTTTTTTTGTTTCTGGCTGTGGACACCTTTCAACACTGCTTTCTTGGTCTCAGAGCCTTTGCTTTGGCTTCAGCTTTGGGAGAGTCAGGGGCTTCCTTCTTTGTCTTTGGTGCCGTCTTTGTGAAAAGGCCTGTCCTTTGTGTTTATCATTGTTTTTTGGCATTCACTTTGCTGTCTTTCTTGATCATACAAAATGTTTCTATTATTATTATTATCATTTGTGGCACTGTTGCGCAGCTTTTGGGATCTTAGTTCCCTGACCAGTGATCGAAACTGCACCCTGGCAGTGAAAGCACCAAGTCCTAACCACTGGAACACTGGGGAATTCCCAAAATTTTATTATTTTTGTTTAGACAAATCTATCTGATACTTGCCTTTAGAAGAAAATCTTCTGAAAGAAACCAGAGGGGAAAAAACCACCTTAATTATAGGGAACAAAGATATGAATCACATCAGACTTCTCTTTAGAAACCATGCAAGCAAGAAGAGATTAGAGTGAAATATTTAGTGTTGAACAAAAAAAGCTACCAAACTAGATAGCTGTATACAGTTAAATTATCTTTCAAAAGTGAAGGAGAAATAAAGACTTTTTCAGGCAAATAAAAGCAAAGGAACTTGTCACCAGTCATCCTGCCCTTATGAGAAATGGTAAATCTTCCAAGAGAAGAATGTATAGATCATATATCTGCTCCTGCTGCTGCTAAGTCACTTCAGTCGTGTCTGACCCTGTGCGACCCCATAGACGTCTAGCAGCCCACCAGGCTTCCCCGTCCCTGGGATTCTCCAGGCAAGAACACTGGAGTGGGTTGCCATTTCCTTCTCCAATGCATGAAAGTGAAAAGTGAAAGTGAAGTCGCTCAGTCATGTCCGACTCTTAGCAACCTTATGGACTGCAGCTATTTCTTCTGAGGGATTCCTGCCCGCAGTAGTAGATATAATGGTCATCTGAGTTAAATTCACCCATTTATAGTATCAACTATACTCCAGTACAAAAATTAACTAAAAATTTTTAACTTTAAATTATATTAATGGAATAAATTATATTAATGGAAGACTTTGAAAGAACATTCTTGGTTTTATACCCCATAGGAAGATGAAGATGCCTCACAGCAAGCTGTGGGGCTGTGGGTTATACACATGTATCTTGCCCACCTTGGCTCCTGTTTCCTTGGAGCTATACTTTAATGCTTTGCCCACACTTGATGTAAGCTCTAACCAGAGCCCAGAAAGATCTTCTACTGAACTCTAAAGGGATGGCTTTGAGACTGGTGTTCACTACGTCCCAAAGTGACCTCTTTAAGAGGACTGACATGAGAAATTTCTTTCAAACTGAAAGCTTTCTATTCCTGGGAAATCAGCATAACATTTCCACTTGGGAACTCTGAATCTTATTTCTAAGGCCTGTGTGTTTCTCTTTGGCCACCAGGAAGTTTAGGGTCAACTTTGTGGGTCTACTCTAAGAACCATGAAGGAAGACTCATACATTCTAACTGACCCCTAATGTGGGGTGAAATTTTAGCTTTTCAGACATTTATCTCTTTTTTTATAATGTATTTTTCTATAAACTATTTCTAACCCTTTGGGGAATAAGGCAAGATATAAATCAATAACACTTTTAGGTTTAGTGGGTGCACTTAATACACTAGCCAGTTAATAAGTAATAGACCGAGGATGCCTGTGCTCTTCCAAGAGAAACTGTTTTAGATTCTGTTCTTGCTTTGACTTGGCCTGGCCATGAGGGGAAGGCTCCCTCCTTTGTATCCTGGAACGCCCTGCCCTGCTCAGCACTTCAGTAACATCAAGGAAAATGCTGATGTTAACTCTGCAGGGTCAATGTTTTAAAGTCACTGTGCGCTTAGAGAGGGGATTTTCTGGGCTTCTTTGGTGTGCCAGTGCATCGTTTAAAAATGATCTTTTGAGTTCCAATTATGGCCCAGAGGTTTTCAAGTGCTTTATATTGTTTAATTTAATCTGTGTGAGGTTATAGTTGATTCTATTTGATAGATATGGAATCAGAGGCTCAGGGAGGCTAGGGAACTTCTTTCAGAGATGCACAGCCAGAAGGGTGTGCATTCCCCTAGCAGTCACCTCTAAAGGCAGGTCAAGCACCCCCCACCAGAACTCAGCCTAAAGGAGCAATGGATTGGGTTGTATTGACTGCCCTGGATGCCTTCATGTGGAAGCTGAGTCCTTTCAGAATAAAAGGCTGCAATTTGAGAAGAGGATGACAGAGGATGAGATGGTTGAAGGGCATCACCGACTCAATGGACATGAGTTTGAGTAAACTCCAGGAGTTGGTGATGGACAGGAAGGCCAGGCATGCTGCAGTCCATGGGATCACAAAGAGTTGGACACGACTGAGCAAATGAACTGATTGAATTTGAAAGCAGGAGGGGCAGGGACCCCAAAGCACCAGTCTCTACCCAGGCAGTCTCCTGCATTAGCCTTCTCCAAAGAAATGGCCTCCAAAATAGCTGTTTCTCCACCTTGATGAGTTTCCAGTTTCAGAGATGAGTCCATTTGCATTTGAGTGACAGTTTTCTCATCACTGAGTAGTCTTCATTTCTCCTTTGCTTTCTCTTCCCCTCCAGTTCCTCAGCCACCAGCTGATAAGGTGCTACACAGGGGCTAGAAATGGTAGCAGTGTGCAGTGGAACAATTTAATGTTATTTGTGTAAGATGATGCTCTCAGCAGAGAAGCAGCCCACTCGATCTCTTGCTGATTCACCTAATGTAAATCTCCTCGTGACGTCTGTGCTGGGTGTCTGCACACAGCCATGAGCCCCGCAATCACGCTTACTAGGAAAAGCCTTTCAGTTCCTGGCCCCATCAGCTATTGGCGCGTTGCTCCAGCCTAAGACCCCTGCTGAATTCCAACCCAGACCAGCCACCTATGCCCTACCTATTGGATATCTCCCTCTGGTGACCCAGAGGCACCTTAAGATCAGTTTTCTGAGCATGGAATCCCTCTTCCTTCTAAAACCAGCTTCTTCTCTATCCACCTATCAATGGCCCTCACCCTATCATCACCCAAGCAGAAGGCCAGCTGGCATCTAGATTCCTCCCTCTCACCTTCAGAGGTCATCTGCCTCAAATTTCTGCTGATTTTACTTCAATATATGTCTTTAAACAATCCCTATCTCCATTCCTGGTACTCCAGCCCAGGTCTTCATCATTGCTCACCTGGATATAACAATAAGCTTCCCAACTGGATTCCTCGATTTCTACCCAATCTCCTCCAATCGATCATCCCACAGCTGGAGAGTATTCTTTTTACAAACACAGATCTGCTTATTACCACTGTCTGCTTAAAATTCTTCGTTGACATTCCTTTATCCACAGATAAAATCCAAATGATTTACTGTGCTATCCAAAGCCCCAGCTCATGTCTCTAAAGGGACCAAGGTGAAGAATGGGAAAGTTGTTGTGGATACACAGGTAGCAACAGAGACCAGCTTTGTAGTTCAAAATGCAGGGGTCAGGACAGTCAGAGATGCAGACATGGAGCCAAGACTGGAAAACGGAGCATTGCTTCTCTGGTTGGCACACAGGCAAGCACCACCAAGAATGATGCCTGGGCACAGGACAGGAGCTGTCCGCCTCTGTCCTGATGGAAAAGGCTCCCTAGAGTAGCTGGTGAGGGTGGACCTGGGGGTGGGGGGGCACTCAGAGAACGAGGCTCACACCAGTGTTGGCAGCAAAGGAAGGGAGAAGGCCAGACCCTCCTGGCAGGAAGGCAGCACTGTGCTTCCTGCTCTGTTGACCCCCATGAGATGGCCCCTCTGCTAACTGACCTCCATCTCTCCGTGCCCTGCAGGAGCCCTGCCCTCATCGGCTGCTTCATTGTGGACCGGCAATACTTCCAGGAGATCGGCCTGCTGGACGAAGGCATGGAGGTCTATGGAGGCGAAAATGTCGAGCTTGGGATCAGGGTGAGCAGCATTTCTCACCAGGAAGGCTTCGCTCAGCTCCCCAGTGGGTGAACGAATCCGGGGGTGCAGAAATTTAGCTCAGGGTTGATGGTGGTGGACTAATACTGAACGTCCAGTCCCTAACCTTGGTCCACGCATATGTGATCAGGGCTGCTAGGGATGGGATAGAGACACAGGTTAGGACCTGTAGAATTTTCAGGAAGAAAAGAACATCAGAAACTGTTTTGGCTGGGGTGGGGACATGAGAGAGTTGAGCTCCCAAATCAAGGAAATAAACCTCTGTGTTGAAACCAAATGCAGGTTTCACAGGGAGGGAGCAAAAGGGAGCTCCAGGAACAGGGAGGTGAACAAGAGACACCCTCAGGGTCACTTCTCTTCACTGTCACCTCCCCTCGGGGTTTCTCTGTTATTCTCCATCTCCTCCACAGTGGCCCACAGAACTTTCCTAAAGACTTGGTCAAGAGAGTGCCACAGAGGAATAAACTCATGGAGTATAAACAGCAAAGCACAGCCAGGCTCACGCCTTGCAGGTTCCTGACCCCCCACGTGGTGGTCAGACCCTCAGGCTCGTACATGCCTCACATCACTCTCCAGAAGTATCCACCATCCTGCCCCAAAGTACAGGGCCCTTTGCAGCTATCAATGTGTGGTGTGAGTCCACACTAGGCACCATTGATTATCTCATCATATGGGAACATCTCCAAGGCACTGACCCCTTTCTCTGTGCCTATGAAAAGGTAACTCCAAAAGGAAGCCTTCCCCATGACTGAGAGACACATTCAACCCCTTGGCAGTTGACAGCAGTGTGATCAGGGATGCAAGGAAGGACCTCGCCCTGTAAAGGGAAGACCACCTCTCTGTCCAGGTTGTGGTTCTCTCCTCATGAAAAAAGTGACATGTAAGCGGGGCTTGTCCCCACTGTGCTCCCCACTGTCCTCTCCACGGGGATCTTTAAGCAGCCTGGCACACATGCACTGCAGGCATGCCAGTCCCTGGCCACCCCTCATTCCTGCTGTGTTCATGGAAGTCATCCAAGCTGTTCCCCCTCACTGCCAACCCTCCATGCAGGCCACCTAGCATCTGCCTGGTTCCCACCAGTGACCCCCGTCTTACCCCTTTGACCTCAGTGTCTGTATCTGGCCATCTCCTGTTCCCACTCTCCAGTTTCCACTCAAGGACTCAGGCTTAGGTAACCCTCCTTAGCCATCCCCACTATCCACTGGGCAGTCAACTGACGCTGGACAGCCCCTGCCCTTTCCTGACCAGAGACTGGGTATCTCTAATGAGTATCTCACAACAATTACAATGGCCTGGCAGGCTGCATTGGCCTGGCTTGTCACCCAGGCTTAATGCTAGGGCTTTTAAGTTATGGAGGCTAGAGCAGCTTGTCTGAAGCCGAGCTTAGAGAACACTTCCAGACACCTGTATTCACTGAAACCCAAAGAAATTGCTTTGGAGGCAGTCAAGATACATGGGTTCATTGGGGGAGCTAATGTATTCATAGAGGACAGAGCCTGCATAATCACCCTCATTCCTCTGCTTTCCCTACACCGGTCATTTATTCACCATTTGCGTCCTCACCATCTCATTTCCACACACTCCTGGATAAATGCTTGCCCCCAAACCTAATATTATTCACTAGAAGCTGCTGCCGGGAATTGGCTGAGCGGGCAGAACCGCCTCTAGTCACTTAGGCTTTCTGGGTAAAAATGTCCGGCAATGGAGAAAGGAATTAGATTTGTGAACTCTGCCTCCACCATACATGTGAGTCAATCACAGAGTGGTGGGAGATTTCTGGCTTTTCCTTGCCTATATTATTAATATAAAGCTGTTCTGGAGTGTGGGCCTGGGTGAGGCTTTCAATATTTGTTTAAAATTTGGGGATTTTGTGCTGGGGGTGTAAATTACAATACAAAATGTTGCCTGGCTTTTTTTTTTTTTTTTTTTTTTTTTTTTTTTTTCNAGATTTCTGGCTTTTCCTTGCCTATATTATTAATATAAAGCTGTTCTGGAGTGTGGGCCTGGGTGAGGCTTTCAATATTTGTTTAAAATTTGGGGATTTTGTGCTGGGGGTGTAAATTAAAATACAAAATGTTGCCTGGGCTTTTTTTTTTTTTTTTTCTGTCTATTCCCTCCTGTTTGACAGAGGTGAAGTGCCATGGAGTTGAAGGAAAGATGGTTTTTAAAGCAGGTACCGAGCAACTTGTTGGCTGGCAGAGCTGAGGACAGAGCTAGTTAATTTGAATTAACTTGGGTTCAATCCTTAGTCATAGAACTAGGATCTCACATGCCGTGTGGTTAAAAAAAAAAAAAAAAAAGTTGGAGACATTGCTTTCCTCCCCTCACTTATTCAGAGGCAACTTATTCAAAGTTCTTACCCATCTGGCACACAGAAAGAGTCATTTGCACAAATATTCAATACCTGCTCTGGCACTTTACTTATATCATCCATCTACAAAGCACCCTAAAAAGTAGCTGTTATCATAGTACCCCCTTTTTCAGATGAGGAAGTTGTGAAATGAAGAGCTTACATAATATGTTCTCAAAGTCATGACTTATAAGAGGCAGAGAAAAGATTCACCCTTGGGTCTTTATGATTCAAAAGCCTAGCTAGATATACCACAGTAATCTAGGAATAAATGTTCTTTGTGCATTCCCCAAAGAGTATTACAGTGTCCACGCAGTAATTTTCTTCTGCTTTACACAATCTTGTCTACAGAGTCCTCATTTACAAACTTATTCTTATTTTGCACTCAATCCTAATAAGCCTTGTTTTCCCCAATTTCTAAGTCTACAACTCAGTGGGAAAAAAAGAAGGGAACTGCTGTGGGCAAGCAGGATGAAAAGAGTGAGAAATAAGAGCTGACATTGAATAGAAGATAGAAAGATTATACCGATGATAGCTATAAAATAATAGAATATATAAGAAAGAATTCAGGAGCTGGCAAGGAATTAAAAAGTGGCTAGGAACTGTTATGGGTTGAATTGAATCTCCTTTAAAACATGTTGAAATTCTAACCCTCTGTACCTGTGAATATGATCGTATTTGGAAATAGGACCTTCACAGATGTAATCAGGTTAAGATGAGGTCATACTGGGTCAGGGTGGGCCTTAATCCAATATGACTGGTGTCCTCATAAAAGAAGGAGACTCTGGACCCAGACACAGAGGGAAGATGACCACGTGAAGATGGAGACAGAGATTGGAGTTATGATGCCACAAGCCACTGAATGCTGCGGCCACCAGAAGCTAGACGAGGAAAGGAAAGATCCTTCCCTAGAGCTTTAGGGAGGGCATTGCCTACCAATACTTGATTTCAGGCTTCTAGCCTTCAGAACTGTGAGAGAGTACATTGCAGTAGCTTTAGATAACTCAGTTGGCCATGCTTTGTTATAACAACCCAAGGAAATCAATACAAACACCAAAACCTAAGTGAAAGTAGGAACCAGAGAAAGCCTGAGTCCATTATATCTGAAGAACCTGGTAACCTGAAGCTTATGGTATCCCAGTTTCATGGAGTATACAGAGGACAGGACACAAAGACTCAGGCTTAAGCTGGAGGAGGGCATGGCAACCCGCTCCAGTATTCTTTCCTGGAAAATCCCCATGGACAGAGGTACCTGGCAGGCTACAGTCCATGGGGTCGCAAAGAGTCAGACGCAACTGGACAACAAAGCACAAAGTGCAAGGCTTAACCAACATTAAGAGACTAATAAAATAACCCTTACCCCTTACCTCCCATAAAGCAGGGGCTGCAAAGGCCAATTATCTGAATATAAAGATGGGCTAGAACTACTCCCACCCACATTTTCATTATTAGAGTGAAGATTGCCTGTCTCAATCTTGGGCCAGGAAGAAAAGAAAAATCTCCTTGTGAGCCCCTCCCTTGCGCCTATCATCTAAAATCAAAATACTTCATGTCCAGAGAATCTCAAGAGGAAAATTTAGCCTAAAGCTGTTGGAAGTTTTTAGGCATCTGCAAAAGTGTATACAAATCCTTTCTGAGAAACATCCAGGCCAAAAAGTTTCTCCTAGCTAGAGTTCCAAGGAATGTGATTTCAAGTTGTTTTCTTTTTTTTTTTTTAAATCATAAAGCAAACAATGGAAAAAGAACCAAGAGCAAACACCAGCAAAAGCATTGGACAGCCAAATTTGATCTACAAAGTCTTCAAGCACTGAATCTATCAGATTTAGGATATAAGGTGTATATTTAATAAGTTTTAAAAGAGATTTAAATATGAGTATGAAGCAGGAGACTATAAAAAGACCAGTCATATTTGGATAAAAATAGAATTTCAAACATGAATAACATAAAAATGGAAATTAAAAGCTTAGTGGATGTATTAAACAGCTGCTGCTAAGTCGCTTCAGTCGTGTCCGACTCTGTGCAGCCTCATAGACGATAGCCCATCAGGCTCCCCCGTCCCTGGGATTCTCCAGGCAATGACATTGGAGTGGGTTGCCATTTCCTTCTCCAGATTAGACAGCTAGATGGATATTAAAGGAAAAACTAAGTAAACTGGAAAATTGTGCTGAAGAAATTATTCAAAATTACTCAGGAAGACAAAAAAAAATATATATATATATATATATGAAAGAAAGAGGTTGAGAGACATGTAGAAATGAGGAGGGTCTAATATCTTAGAATTCCTAATGGTGATGATAGAAAGAGGATTAAGCAGAAGCAATATTTGAAGAGAAATGACTGAAATGTTCTCGTACTGCTGAAAGATATCAATCCTGTCCAAAGTAAAATAAATACAAAAATATTCACATTTAGACATATCATGGAACCACAGAAAAGCAAAGATGACGAGAAGACTTTACAGCAGTCAGAAAAGATAGACTACCTAAAATTTTAGATAATTAGAATAACAATAGACTTTCCAGTGGCAATAGTGGAATCCAGAAGACCATGAAATAACATCTTCTATATTGCTGAGAGAAGAACCAACTTTTACATGTGCATTCAATTTTTTTAAAAATCCTTCATAAACTAGGGTAAAAGGAAGCTATTTTCTGACACAAAACTGAGTTTGCTACTGACAGATCCTAACTAAAAAGTTTTTAAAGGATATACTTCAGATACAATGAAAACGAGCTCAGAAGGAATTCTGAAATAAAAGAATAATAACTAGCTCATATACGAGTAAGTATAAATATATGAGTAAATGTAAAGAAATATTCATGGTAAAAAACCACTTTAGTAATGTGTTATAGAGTTATTAACACTCAGTAATGTATTGTGGGATTATTAAAACAAAATTACAGTGCATGATGAAAATTGCAAATAAGTTGGGAGGGAGTGATTATAAACAAAGTGCTTAAAATGTCTATAATGTTGTGAAGATGGAGAAGATCCAGTTGACTTTAAATTCTGACAAAGTAATCTTTTAAATTCCTAGAGAAGCCATGAAAATCATAGATATAGAAAGTCTAACTTCTAAAGAAGTAAAGGGAAAAAAACAAGATATGAAAATGGTAAGAAAGAGAAACAAGACAGGTAATTCAAGAAGAAAATATATGAAATGGTAGAAATAATCCAAATATATCAGTAAATGCAGTAAATGTGCATGGGCCAAATTAAGATTAACATTTGAAGACTGGATTTTAGAAATTATCTGTAGTCTATTTATAAGCCTGAAATATGATAATACAGATAAGTTAAAATGTAAACAGATGGAGAACGTCATGGCAGGTAAATACTAATCAATCAAAAGAAAGTTGTAGTTAAAGTAATGTTTTAAAAATACTATTACACCATGCTCTAGGATAAATAAGGTAGATTTCTACAAGATGAAAGTATGTTAAGTTTATCAGGAATATATGAAAAATAGAAGTTTCTATGAACCTTAATGGCACAGCTTTAATTTGTATAACATAAACTGGATAGAATTTAAAGGAAACATCAACAGCACCACTAATGTAGTTGAGGATTTTAATAAATTTTCCCAGTAATTGATAGACCAACATTATTGATAGTTTAAATCAAATGGGCATATGTGCAACACTGCATCTAACAACCACAAAATTCAACAGTTTCAAGGGAGTAACATCATATAAATACATTCTCTGATTGCAATGGAATTAAGTTAAAAATCTATACCTAAAAAGTATAGGAAGAAGCCATATTTTTGGAAATTGTGAAACATTTCTGAATAGCATAGGTCAAAGGAGAAATATACTAGTAATTTAAAAATATTTTGAACTGCTGCTGCTAAGTCGCTTCAGTCGTGTCCGACTCTGTGTGACCCCATAGACGGCAGCCCACCAGGCTCCTCTGTCCCTGGGATTCTCCAGGCAAGAACACTGGAGTGGGTTGCCATTTCCTTCTCCAATGCATGCATGCATGCTAAGTCGCTTCAGTCATGTCCGGCTCTGTGTGACTCTATGGACAGTAGCCCTTCAGGCTCCTCTGTCCATGGGATTCTCTAGGCAAGAATGCTGGAGTGGGTTGCCATTTCCTTCTCCTATTTTGAACTGAATATAGCAATATAAAAAATATATTGAATACTGCGTATTACATTATGTGAAGTGCAACCAAAATAACACTTTAAAAAACTGTAAATCAAAACATTATGGTAGTGGCATAAAGTCAGACACATAAATCAAAGGAAAAGAATAGAGATCCCGGAAATAAGCCCATTCGTATATGCTCAATTAATTTGCAACAAATGACCCAAGAATACACAACAGAGAAAAGATGGTGTCTTCAATAAATGGTATTGGGAAAACTGGACAGCCACATGCAAAATCACAAAACTGGACCATTATCTAACGTAATACAAAAATGTAACCATACACAAAAATTAACTCAAAATAGATTAAAAGACCTGAACATAAGACCTGAAACCATAAAACTAATATAGGTAGTAAATTCCTTGACATCTGTATTTTCAAAGCTGTTTCCCTATAATTATCCTATTTAATGTACCTAGCAATCAGTGCTATAGGCAAGCCAGATATTACTATCCTAATAGTGTTACTTCTTGGGAAATAGATGGGGAAAAAGTGGAAACAGTGTCAGACTTTATTTTGGGGGCTCCAAAATCACTGCAGATGGTGATTGCAGCCATGAAATTAAAAGACACTTACTCCTTAGAAGGAAAGTTATGACTGACCTAGATAGCATATTCAAAAGCAGAGACATTACTTTGCCAACAAAGGTCCATCTAGTCAAGGCTATGATTTTTCCAGTGGTCATTTATGGATATGAGAGTTGGACTGTGAAGAAAGCTAAGCTCCGAAGAACTGATGCTTTTGAACTGTGGTGCTAGAGAAGACTCTTGAGAGTACCTTGGATTGCAAGGAGATCCAACCAGTCCATCCTATATGAGACCAGTCCTGAGTGTTCATTGGAAGGACTGATGCTGAGGCTGAAACTCCAATACTTTGGCCACCTCATGCAAAGACTTGACTCATTGGAAAAGACCCTGATGCTGGGAGGGATTGGGTGCAGGAGGAAAAGAGAATGACAGAGGATGAGATGGCTGGATGGCATCACCAGCTTGATACACATGAGTTTGGGTGAACTCCAGGAGTTGGTAATGGACAGGGAGGCCTGGCGTGCTGTGATTCATGGGGTCGCAAAGAGTTGGACATGACAGAGCAACTGAACTGAACTGAATAGTGTTATACAATTAAAAATGTTTATATTGGCCCAAAATATTAATTCATTCTTGTGGTTATTATCTCATTATTATAATCATTATTTTAACAATAAAGATAACAAGAAATCAATTTAAGTACTTTGTAAACTATAAATGCTCTATACAAAACATGATCATATCTATTATTGTTATACATGCAGATATATCTATGTTCCGTAAATATACAACCATACATTTCATATAGTGCTTTATTTTTTTAAGCACACTTTAATTTATACAGAGTATTATAGTCCTGCTATAAGCCAGTCCTATTGCTTGGGTCTTGGCGACAGTCACCAAAATTCAAAGTACTGCATGAGCTCATACAGTTGTCTAAACCTAGGTTATAGGCACATGCTTCCAGGGGTCAGGGACAGGTCACATATGCCTCCTTTCAAGTTCCATGGGTCCAAGTATTACACATGATGTTGTCTCTCATATAGGAAGGGAATTTGGAACCTAGGTTCAAATGTCCTCTAAAAAAGTGTCTAGGATACTGTATTCTGTATTCTAAATATCTTAACATAAATGGAATTTTTTAAAAAAAGCTTCTTTATTATGGGCAATTTCAAACATATCCCCAAATAGAGAGAATGGTATAATAAATCCCCTTCCATCCATCACCCAGTATCAACGTTGTCAACTCATGAATAATTTGTTTTTAATCTCTATTCATACCCAATCCTCCCTAACTCTAGCTTTTTGAAGCAAATCCCAGATATTATATCATCAAAAAATATTTCAATATGCATCTAAAATAGATAAGAACTTTTTGAGAGAGACATGGTCACAATACTATTTCAGTCCTAAAAGTATTGAACAGAATTCCCTAATACCATCAATTATCCAGTCAGTGTTTACATCTCCGCCAATTCTCTCAGCAGTTTTTACTTTGTTTTACAATTTGCTTGAATCAAGATCCAGTTGATTAATGTCTTATAAGTCTCTATTAATCCACTGGATTTCTTTTTTTCTCCCTGTAATTTATTTTTTAAAAGACCAGGTTATTTGTCCTGTGGAGACTCCCACAGTCTAGGTTTTTCTGATTGCATTTCCCTGATGTCATCTAACACTCCCGTTCTGTATATTTCTTCTAAATTGCTAGTTAGATTTGGAGGTGTAGGTGCAGTTTTGTAGCAAGAATATTTCAAAGGCAATATGTGCCTGCTTTCATCACCGGGTACCTAATGTCTTGCTGTCTCCCCGTTTGTGATGTTAGCAGTTACTGCTGATCAGTGCCTAGATCAAGTAATTCATTAAGGGTTAGAAAATGGTGATATTTTAATTTTATTTTTCCTTCTTTGTTTATTAGCTGGAATAACTTTCATAAAGAGACATTTATAGTCATCTATTCTTTGGTTGCCTGGAAATACAACACAGTTCATTAGGAAAAGTCAGAATAAATAATTCTATTACAGTTTGCAAAATAATGAGTTGATTCTCTACCATCTTTTAGAGGGAGCCAATTAGGTTTTTGAGTACTGTTATGAACTTACAGTTTTAAATATGTTTGATGTGTTTCAATTCATTTTGTATAATGCCCTCATTGATTTGCAGTTTTTTCACCTTTGGCCACTGGGAGCCTGTTGACATTCGTTCCTCAGGAAAGAGTCCTTTGGCCTCTTTAATGACTTCTCTGGCATCAGAAATGTTCCATCTATACATTTCTTGCTCCTGTAATCAGCCATTTTTCCTAAGGAGCTCGGCTTTCTTTTAGTGAGAAGTGGTATTTAAAAATCAGTCTGGGTCTGGGCACTACAGGCATTCACTGCTGCTGAGCTGGTCCGTGTTTCTGGGTCTTTTCAGTGGTTAGAGCTAGCTACATTCTTTTTGTTTAAAGAAAACACTTTCAATGTTCGTGATGATCTCTCTGAATCAAGTTTAGTACTACAGGCTTTGTGTGAGTGTGTGTGTGGGTGGGTGTGGCTGTGGCTGTGGCTGTGGCTGCACGGGGTTTTCCTTTCTGCATGAGGGCTTTCTCTTGCTGCAGAGAGCAGGGGCCTACTCTAGCCGCGGTGAGCGGGCCTCTTTCTCATTGGGGTGGCTGCTTTTGTGGCACAGCACAGGCTCTAGGGAGCCGGCTTCAGCAGCTCTGGCACACAGGCTTAGTTGCCTCACGGCATGTGGGGTCTTCCCAGGCCTGGGATTGAACCTGCGTCCCTTGCACTGGCAGGCAGATTCTTAACCACTGGACCACCAGGGAAACCCACTACAGGATTTTTACTTAATTTCATCAATCTTACATCTCTATTTCCTTTCTCTGACGCCAAAAATTCTGGTTCTTAATGACATCAACATAATTACTTATTTGTTTTATTCCTTGGCATGCATACAACTGTCTCTGAACACTATCATCAATGATATGATTGCTAGAAACAGTTTAGATTTTCTTTTTTGCATTTCTTTCTGCTTTTAGGTTATGTTCCGCTGGAGATATACAGTCAAATCACTGTGATTTAAACTAGAATAGTTCTTCTCTGTGCATTATTCTACCAACCAAATAAACAGGTTCATTTCTTTGATTTTGCTTTTGATTTTTAGGAATTGCTTTTTTCATATTTAATTCTTACAGCTATGCAAATAGTTACATAATTCCAAGATCAAATCTAGAAAAGAAAGTGTATTCAGAAAAATCTATTTGCTATTAGTCTTTTTATCCTGTTTCTTTAGTACCTCTAACATAAACACCTTGTTTGTTTTATTTTACCCTTTAAAAAAATGGAAATATGCATATATTCACATCTCTTTTTCTTAGATAAATAGAAGTATGCTCATTTCCTTTTCACTGCTGTGATTTTTTTCACTATATAAAATTTTTTCTGAAGATTACAATAGTGTATAGAGGTATTCCTCATTGCTTTTTCATAGCTGCATGGTGCTCCAATGCATGCACATTTCATAGTTCATTCTGGTGCTTGGTGCTATAATGAATCATCTCATGCATACAATTTTTCATATTTTTCTGGATTATTGTTTGAATAGTTTCCTAAAAGGGAAATTGTGAGATAAAAAGGCAAATACATGTGTAATTTTGCTAGACATCAAATATCCTTCTAGAGTAGTATTTTTCCCACCAGGAATGGTGAAGCTGCCTGTTTCCTCACTGTCAATCAACAAAATATGTTGTGAAATATTTGGAGTTTTGCCAATCTGACAGATGAGAAATGGCTTTCAGAGTAGTTTTAATTTGCGTTTCTCTTATTAAGAAGTAGGTTGAGAAGATTTTCACATGATTAAGGCCATTAGCATTTCTTTTTTCCATGAGCTTTTCTTATCTTTGGCCCATTTTCCTGTAGGATTGTTAATCTTTATTTTTAGAACCTCTTTACACATTAGGGATGGTAATACTTTTCCCATCATATACATTGCAAATATTTTCTCCCAGTGTGTTATTTTTGATTTTGCTTTTGGTGTTTTGCCGTGTTTTGTTTTGCTATGCAAAAGATGCCTTAAAAAAAAAAAAAAAAGCAAATGCATTAGCTTTTCTTTCTTACTTCCAGAGTTTAGACAGAATAAAATTTACCCACTTTAATGTTAAAAAGAAAAGCCACCTATGTTTTCTTCTAATAGTTGTAGGATTTTTTTTTTTTTTTGCATTTTAATCTCCAGTTCATCAGAATTGATCTTGATGTATGGTGTGAGGAATGGACCCAATGTCTTATTTTTTTGTATGGCCCCTCAGTTATCCTAATACCTTCTTTTTATGCATCTTTTCCTCACTGGTTTAAAATACTACCATTATCTTAGGCTAAATTGTCATACTTAGGGTTTGCTTCTGGATTTTTTCAGTTCTATTAATCTATTTATGTATTCATGTACTAATATCACACAATTTCTATTATATTATGAGTGTCTGTTCAAACTCACAGATGTTTGTGAATTAAGTTTGTAAGTTGGATTTTGGCTTGCCAACAATGTATCAAGAAAACCTTGGATTCAAAGGAAGAAAAGATCTATGAAAGACCCAAATAGCATCTTTCCCACTTCTTTTCTGTCTTTACTTTAAAATACTTAATGTCAGGATTTATGGCTAGTTAATGGTGGCTCAGAGGTTAAAGCACCTGCCTCCAATGCGGGAGACCTGGGTTCGATCCCTGGGTTGGGAAGATCCCCTGGCATTCCAGTATTCTTGCCTGGAAAATCCCACGGACGGAGAAGCCTGGTAGGCTACAGTCCATGGGGTCGCAAAGAGTCGGACATGACTGAGCGACTTCACTTCACTTTAATCTTCATACTGATGCTTGGAACCTAGTAAGTGCTCAGTGAACAGCTGTCAAGTTTGAAGGCCAGTCAAATGTAAGATAATGTATTCTATATATCTCAGAAAGAGCCACGGACAGTGGCGTGGAAGCTGTGATGGATGTAGATATCAATTCCATATAAGAAACAAAGATTAGAATCATTAAAAAGGAAAGGATGCCAAATGGGATCATGAGCTCCCTATAACAGGGAACATAAACACCCCTCGGTATAATTAGAAAGAGACTTAGGGCTGAAATACTAATAGTTAATAGAGGTGTGGCAATAATTATATGTCCTAAATGCTAATGTCCTAAATGCTTTACATATATTAGCTCCCTTAATCCTTGCAGCCACTTCGTGATGCAGAATCTTTTATTACCCCCACTTCCCAGGGGGATATACTGAAGCACAGAGAAATGATCTAACTTGCCCCAGGAAAATGGTAAAGCTAAGATCTGAACTCAGGGAAAGGGGCTTCAGAAACCATTATGCCTTATATAGGCAGGCATAGTGTAGTGGCCTTCAGTAAGAAATCAGATCAGATTTCTCATGTTCTGCTTGTGGATTTGTTTGTGTATATATTCATTCATTCATTCTTGCCAGGTGCTGGAAAACTAGAGGTGAATGACACAGGCTCTGTCTTTGAGTGGCTCTCAGACTAGCTGGAAGGACAACCACCACCCCATCTTCTAAGTACTAGCTAACAGATTATAGAAAACGTCTTGAGCCTAAACAAGATGTCATGACCCAAAGCTCCATTGTGACTTTAAGGACTTCTGTGTTCTTTGATCTATCTTTGGCAACCATAGTAAGTACACAGCTCCCTGCTCACACTATTTCTTGTGATAATTCTTTAAAAATTTTTGAATAGCAAGCCATCATTCTTTTTCCAAATTGTGAGTAGTAGTAAAGATCATTAACATGAACTGAAGCAATGAAAAAAATGAACACAGTGAAAGTTAAAAGACTGACTGAAGAAGTAAATAGTAATATAATTTACATCTGCAAAATTTGATTCAGAAAAACTAAGCTTGGTTGAGATCATGACCACTTTGTGAGGGAGGCCATAATTGTAAAATAGATGTAGATTTTAAACATGCTGATAGATAAATCATATCCCAGTTGTAAAATAAGTGCAAAAGAGTATTAACCCCTATGAAAGTAAGTCTAGTAAAGTACAATTAGAAAATTAGCATGAAAGGAAATATATTTTAATTACCTTATATAGAAAATTGACCTAGAGAATTAAAGTCCCTTAATGACATTTATTCCAGAAAATATTTCCTGAATGAAAATTCATCGTTGTGAATATAATTTGGGTTAAAGCGCTAAGTAAGGTATAACCCAGTGCTCAGGATCAGAATGGCAAGGATGAATGATCCCATGCGTATTGCAGTAGCTGAGGGAGTGACCACTCAGCCCTGGGTGTGGCTTCACGGAGGGGGCAGCATTTAGCTTGGGCCTAAGGAGTGAAAGTGTTTTGTCCAGGTGGGAAGAGGAGGACAGGCATTCCAGAGAGTTGAGGTGACAAGTGTAGAGTGACGACTGAGAAAGATGACTATGGCTGAACTCTAAGGCTGAGAACTAGGGATCTGTAACTTGGTGCTAAAACAGAGAGTGAATGACAGGCAAGCTAGGTTATCAGATGGGGAAGAAGAGTGGTCATTGGCAATCCAGAAAGTGGCCTTTGGTGGGCTTTTTGCTCATCCTGGCTTGTTCAACATTTTCACCAGTGACTTAAGTAAAATGCAAAGGTAAACTTACGATGGATGACCTCTTGCTGAGAGCCCAGGCAAACATTTCCTTGGTTACCGTCATTGGCCTTTCTAGGTCTGGAATGTCTAAGATTTGGCTAAGTAACACTGATTCTTGGGCAACAAAAGAAGATTATTATTTCATAAAGCAGATACATGCTCCACAGCTGATAAAGTATCAGGCCACAAGTCTGGAAGATAATAATAATGAGAGGAACTTCCATTATTGAATATCATCACTTTGTATATATTATCTGGTTAATTTTAATGTGAGTCCCATGAGGTCTGTGTTGTTATCCCCATATTGTAAGTTAGGAAACTGGAAGTAACAGAATAAAATGCCTCCCCAAGTCACTCAAGATCAGAACTAGCTTGAGTGGTTCAGGGCTCATGCCTTATCACTGTGTCACAGTGCTCATCCACCTCTGCCTTCAGGATTTAAAATCACCTGGGGCATAAAGTTGAATTTCAGAAGCTAAACCTGGGCCAGCATCGCTTTGGAAAATGACCACAGTACTATTTCGGTGCTCGAGGTTTCTGCTCAAAGCCCTTATGGGAGATAGGCTTGGATCAGACAGGATCACATGGTGTCTTCACCTGAGGTTGCAGGAGACTTCAAAACTAGTGACAGAGACAAGAGCTGAGCTGAAAGCCAGAGTCCAGAGCCTCCGGAAAGAGGCAGACTGAGGAGCGGCCGAAGGAGAAATGCCCTTAACAGACCGGAAGGCAGAAACTTGGGTTCAGGGAGCCAGAGACACAGAGGAGGAAGAGAAAGCAAAGTAGCGGGTATAGCAGCTGCTCAGAACAGGCATTGCCATTATTTGAGACTTTTACAAAATGCATCTAGGGTTAAAGGGCCAGAGACTTTGCTAAAATTACCAGTGAAAAAGGCTCAGGCAAGTGAACGTCTGCTTGACAAGCCTCCTGGTTTTTGAAGCACTTGAGGGGCCACGTGGTTCTCTCCAGAGGCCTTGGGCTTAGTGGACAGAGTTAGCTCGTGGCTAACACCGTAACTGATCTCACCCAGCCACGAGGACAATGCCGCTGGACGCCGCAATTTTAGGTAAGTCAGCTAGTCTCTGCCAGCACAGTGAGAGAGACTTGAAAAGGAAGGAAAGGGCGTGGGCACCAGCATGCTCGCTCTGCTGAGGTCTCAGGAAACCACCAGAAGCGACATCTCATAGAAAGGCTGCAAGCAGATTCTCTGACCTCCCATCCCTGGAGACAGAGAAAATTAAGCACCTTAAAATGGATTTTAGTCTCTGATTGCTTCTAAATGTTATGGTTGGGCCAGTCCAGCTGGAGCTGGAGTTCAGAATAATATGAGAGCTTAGAGTAACACATCCTTCTGTGTGTGTGTGTGTGTGTGTGTGTGTGTGTGTGCGTGCGCGCGCATGTTGGGTGGGTGGGGCCATGAGCCCTGCTGCTGTTTTATACTGTTTTGTCATGAATTGAAATCTGCTGTGGCATTGTCTGTCAGCTGCTGCCATGGGGTAAATAAAACCTACAGCTCACAGCCATAAAATGGAATAACTATTCATTTCTGCCATCTTCTGAGGCCAAAAGTTTCAAAACATCAAACACAGGTTTCAAATTTGCAGGCTTTTGTTTTTCCTGAGGAAATTTTCCCAGTGAAAATTAGCTGAAGAATTGTCCACGTGTTTCCTTAGCACTGTGTTAGATGCTGATAGTGGTTTGAGTGATCACTGGAGGTCAAGAGGTAGCTTTTCCTGATCCCTATATAAATGAGTTATTATAGTCTGACAAAGGTGGTGCTGAGATTTCAAGTCCAGATGATGAGAGGTTTGAGGGTGCCATTGACTGGGAAAGGGGTGTTTGGTGTAAAGAGTTGGTTTGAGGGTGGGGAAATGGGTCAAGTTTGACATTAAAAGCAATGAAAATAACCAGAAAGTTTGCATTACTTGTCCATTTATTTACTTACACAATGAACGTTTATCATGCTGCTTGTGTTATACCCTCGGCATTAGGGGAGAAATATAAGACCTGGGTCTTGACTTCTGCAAGAAGCCAGAACTATGTAACTAAAAGTAAAGAGAAGATTTGCAGGTGAGACGGGGGCTGGGTACCGTCTGTGTGCCCAGTCAAGGATAGAGGATGGAGGATCCCAGGGAGGACGAAAGTCTAAACTAAAAAGAGATTTTAGAGTTGCGCATGGGCATAGGAAATAGGGTGGGTGGCAGGGTGGTGCCCATAGTTACAGAGAAGAATCGACTAGAAAGAGATCTGGGTTGGTGGAAAATCCCAGATGTCAAGGGAAGTGTTTCAGGAGTGCGCTAGTCACGCTAAAATGACCACTGATGATAATAGCTACCCATTATTGTTTACTTTGTGCTTTTAAGTATTTAATACTAGACACTGTGCTACGTTCTGGGCATACAGGGATGAACAGGATCATCTAGGTTGTGCCCTCAGAGAGCTTATTACATCCTGGTGAATTTTATTCTGTACATCATTTCTTCCTGGGAACTATGAGAGGCTAGAATTATTATCCTCATTTTACAGATGAGAAAACTGAGGCTCAGAGAGGTTGAGTCACTTGCCCAGGTCCTACAGTGAAAGAGTTTGGTAAAACTGGGGTTTGAACATGGTTCTGCATGGTGCCAAAATCTCTAAATCCCCACCTGGTACTGTGAGGTTATGAGTGGAAAAGGGGCATCCAGATGTGAGGGGAAGAAGGCTTTGAGGGGAGTTTTGGGGGCAGGAGGTGATGATGGAATGTAGATTTCAGAGGAGAGACTGCAGAGGTAGGGAGTTTAGAGATTTATCTGACCATGAATGGAGGGAGAAGGATTCCTTAGAAACTGCTTGCAGGGACAGGCCATGCACAAGGGCCCTGGGAAAGTACGGGTTTGACCTTGAGAAAGGAGTTGGCATTTTCCTTCTAGGAGGTCGGCCACAACCAGCCCTGATCTGTTGGCATGTGGCCACTGGGCCTGGCCTCCTAGGACCATGGGGCCTGAAATCCCCAGGCTGCATGAAGTCTGGGCAGCCTCGGGCCTGTGAACCCTAAACCTCCAGAATCGGAGGTCTTTTCTGATTGCGATCCCCACGTGGGAGGGGAGCTTGGTGCCCTCAAGCAGCCCAGAGCCAATTATTCTGCCATGTTGGGTGGCCAGAAGGTATCTGAAAACACCGAGAGGAAGGGTCTTTGCCTCAGCACATTATCTTTAGCTCACCAGCCACAGAGTAACTCTGCAATTACAAACCAGCCGCTGAACAGGCAGTCTAACTGTACGTTGTAGAAGCTTATGATTAGTAAAGACATGTGCAAAATTAATCCCTAAAGAACAAAGTAATTAAAAAAGTACATAATGAAGTAATTAGCTAGAAATGGTCGGGGGCAGAAGGAGGAGAGGGCCCATGGACAATTTTACTCTGGAAGGGTCTTCACATTTAGGTTTTTTAAATTGTGTTCAATGAGGGAGCCTTAGAGAAGTACAATTAATAAGATGCACAGAAGAGGTAACAATTGATAAAAGATTTTGAGAGCCAGGCTGAAGAAAATTTTTTACCTTCTTAAAACGATAGGACCAAAAGGGGAAATAGCTATAAAGGCTATTATTGTGATCATTAACAAAATTTGATTATAGGCTGTGGATTAGACAATAGTCATGTATCAGTGTTTAATTTCCTTATTTGGAGGGAGAAAAAAACCTGGGAGCCAGCAATGAGTTTTAAAGCTCCAGAGAGTCAAGTTCTCTCTCCTTTTCTTTTCTTTTTTAAAAATTTTGTCTTTCTTTAATTGAGTCTGCCTGCTGCTTTGTATCAGAGAAGGCAATGGCACCCCACTCCAGTATTCTTGCCTGGAGAGTCCCATGGACGGGGGAGCCTGGTAGGCTGCTGTCTATGGGGTCACACAGAGTCGGACATGACTGAGCAACTTCACTCTCACTTTTCACTTTCATGTACTGGAGAAGGCAATGGCAACCCACTCCAGTGTTCTTGCCTGGAGAATCCCAGGGACGGGGGAGCCTGGTGGGCTGCCGTCTATGGGGTCGCACAGAGTCGGACACGACTGAAGCAACTTAGCAGCAGCAGCAGCAGCTGCTGCTTTGTATTGTGCCATTGGAAGGTAACTTCTTTGCCACCAATACATCGTGTTTCCAATTTTCCAGGAAGGGACCACCAGGCAAGGCCAAAATCAGTTCCTCAGAATGACTGGTAGAAGCTGAGCAGGGACTGCCTGCCTCTTCCGCATCTTCCTCCCCTCCTCCTTGCATCCTCTCCTTCCCTCCTCCTCACCTCCTTCTTCTCCTCCCATTCTACCTCTTCAGCATCAGAAGCAGTATCCCCATCATCACCATCCAGACACTCTTGTAGTTTTCTTTTGAAAAATCCTCATGTTCACAAATCTGAAATCACAGAAGGGGAATTCGGAGACATCTACTCTCATTGCAAATGCTCTTCACTTTGTAAAGCAATGCGAGGTACAAGTTCCCAGTGAGTAAAACCTCCCGGTGCTCACCAGTGATGGTTTGCAGAAATTATCCCCACATACAAGTTTTTCCATCAGACTGGCTTACCTGCATCTGAAGTCAGTCCTGAAGATAGAATTACCCCCTAGTAATACCCCCAGGGTACATTTCCTCCCTGAAGTCCTGTTTCTTTCTGTGTCTGGACTGTTTTGGAAAGTCTAATTAATGAGACCTCTTTCCTTGCTTGATGTGGGCCACACTCAATGCAGGGGCCCTGGCTTTACTCATTATGACTGCTTCGAATGCTGCTCATCAGCGACAGAGGGTCTTGATGACTTGTGTCATTTTCACTACCTTAGAATTGTTAGTCCTATAAAGAAATCGTGGAGTAAGGAAGAGAAAATATTAGTAATACCGTGATTTCAAGACAGATGCTTATCTCGGGTTTCAATGTTTCTA
This sequence comes from Oreotragus oreotragus, assembly GCA_006410675.1. Lineage (NCBI taxonomy): Eukaryota > Metazoa > Chordata > Mammalia > Artiodactyla > Bovidae > Oreotragus > Oreotragus oreotragus. The sequence goes on along the minus strand of SJYX01012684.1, from coordinate 41,806 downwards.
AAATCAGATTGTGCCTCATAAATTTGGCATACAGATAAATAATAAATATATACAGAAATGACAATTTATTACCCAAACCAGAACACTTTTCAGAGTTAAAGAGGGTACCGCTAATTGTTACACTGGAACACCAGGTATGAACCAGTGTTGTCACAAACAAACCAGGACATACAATCACTTATAATTTTATATGTACATTTAATGCAATTCATTCATTTGACGTTATTTGTTAGGTATACACACACACATCGAGTGTACAAAGTTTAACACTGGACACATAATGCTTAAAATTACATGCTTAACATTTGGCATACAGTGTTTAAAAGGTAAACACAGACTTTTCCCTCTTGGAACTGATGGTATAAAGGGACAGATAGCTGATAAAAGGGAACAAAGAATAAATGTATATTTACGAATCATAGTAAGTGCCGCATTAAGAAAATACCATAGACTGGATGACTTAAACAGCAGACGTTTATTTGTCACAGTTCTGAAGGCTGAACGTCTGAGATCAGGGAACTGTCAGGGTCAGATCCTGGTAAGAGCTCTCTTCCTGGCGTCCAAACAACCACCTTCCTGCTGTGCCCTCACGGTAGAGAGAGAGCTCTATGGTCCCTCCCCCTTCTTATAAGGACACCAGTTCTGTCTGGTCAGGATTCCACCTTTACAATGCCCATTGACCTTCATCACATCTGTAAAGGCTTTCTCCCCAAAAGAGTCACACGGTGGCTTAAGGCTTCAAAATATGAATTTGGGGGGTTGAAATTGATTATATTCTTTGTAGGCAAAGATGGAGAAGCTCTATCCAGTCAGCAAAAACAAGATTGGGAGCTGACTGTGGCTCAGATCATGAACTCCTTATTGCAAAATTCAGACTTAAATTGAAGAAAGTAGGGAACGACTAGACCCCTAATTTATGACTTAAATCAAATCCATTATGATTATACAGTGGAAGTGAGAAATAGATTCAAGGGATTAGATCTGATAGAGTGCCAGAAGAACTATGGAAAGAGGTTTGTGACGTTGTATAGTAGGTGGTGACCAATACCATCCCCCACAAAAATAAATGCAAAAAGGCAAAATGGTTGCCTGAGGAGGTCTTAGAAATAGCTGAGAAAAGAAGAGAAGTGAAAGGCAAAGGAGAAAAGGAAAGATATACCCATCTGAATGCAGAGTTCCAAAGAATAGCAAGGAGAGATAAGAAAGCCTTCCCAAGTTATCAACGCAAAGAAATAGAGGAAGACAATAGAATGGGAAAGACTAGAGATCTCTTCAAGAAAATTAGAGATACCAAGGGAACATTTCATGCAAAGATGGGCTCAATAAAGGACAGAAACTGTATGGACCTAACAGAAGCAGAAGATATTAAGAAGAGGTGGCAAGAATACACAGAAGAACTATACATAAAAGATCTTCATGACCCAGATAACCATGATGGTGTGATCACTCACCTAGAGCCAGACATCCTGGAATGCGAAGTCAAGGGGGCCTTAGGAACCATCACTACAGAAAAAGCTAGTGGAGATGATGGAATTCCAGTTGAGCTATTTCAAATCCTGGAAGATGATGCTGTGAAAGTGCTGCACTCAATATGCCAATAAATTTGGAAAACTTGGCAGTGGCCACAGGACTGGAAAAAGTCCATTTTCATTCAAATCCCAAAGAAAGGCAATGCCAAAGGATGTTCAAGCTACCGCACAATTACATTCATTTCACATGTTAGCAAAGTAATGCTCAAAATTCCCTACTTCTACTTCTTCTTTATTTACTACACCAAAGCCTTTGACTGCAGAACAAACTGTGGAACATTCTTAAAGAGATGGGAATACCAGACCACCTGACCTGCCTCCTGAGAAACCTGTATGCAGGTCAGGAAGCAACAGAACTGGACATTAAACAAAGGACTGGTTCCTAATTGGGAAAGGAGTCCGTCAAGGCTGTATACTGTCACCCTGCTTATTTAACTTATATGCAGAGTCCATCATATGAAATGCTTGGCTGGATGAAGCACAAGCTGGAATCAAGGTTGTGGAGAGAAATATCAGTAACCTCAGACATGCACCCTTATGGCTGAAAGCAAAGAGGAACTAAAAAGCCTCTTGATGAAAGTGAAAGAGGAGAGTGAAAAAGCTGACTTAAAACTCAACATTCAAAAAACTAAGATCATGGCACCTGGTCCCATCACATCATGGCAAATAGATGGGGAAATAATGGATACAATGACAGACTTTGTTTTCTTGGGCTCCAAAATCACTGCAGATGGTGACTGCAGCCTTGAAATTAAAAGCTGCGTGCTCCTTGGAAGAAAAGCTATGACCAACCTAAAAAGAGTGTTAAAAAGAAGAAACATTACTTTGCCAACAAAGGTCCATCTATTCAAAGCTATAGTTTTTCCAGTAGTCATGTATGGATATGAGAGTTGGACTATAAAGAAAGCTGAGTGTCAAAGAATTGATGCTTTTAAACTGTGGTGTTGGAGAAGACTCTTGAGAATTCCTTGGACTACAAGGAGATCAGACCAGTCAATCCTAAAGGAAATCAGTCCTGAATATTCATTGAAAGGACTGATGCTGAAGCTGAAGCACCAATACTTTGACCACCGAATGCAAAGAACTGACTCATTGGGAAAGAACCCTGATGCTGGGAAAGGTTGAAGGCAGGAGGAAAAGGGGACGACAGAGGATGAGATGGTTGGATGGCTTCACCAACTCAATGGATGTGAGTTTGAGCAAGGTCTGAGAGTTGGAGATGGACAGGGAAAACTGGCGTGCTGCAGTCCATGGGGTTGCAAAGAGTCAGACACTAGTGAGCGACTAAACTGAACTGAATGACTCAAGAAAAAACATAATGTAGTAATATAAGTTCCCGAAAGTCACGGACTTTTCATGTTTTTTTCCAGACAAAATTCCCATCTCACACCAAAGCCCCCAGCCCAAAGAAAGGAAGTATCCACAAATAATGGTTAAGTTGAATTAAAGGATAGAAGGGACATGATTGATTTATAGTTTTGGAAGATGGANTCATGTTTTTTTCCAGACAAAATTCCCATCTCACACCAAAGCCCCCAGCCCAAAGAAAGGAAGTACCCACAAATAATGGTTAAGTTGAATTAAAGGATAGAAGGGACATGATTGATTTATAGTTTTGGAAGATGGAGTGGAGGGCAACAAGAGTTGCAGCCAAGAAAAAAACCCAGTTTGTTAAAAGGCTGTTGATCGAGTTGTCCACACAAAGATAATGGCAGCTTGGACCAGAATTGTCTGTGCAGATTGAGAGGTGTGATTAAATTTAAGCTATATTTAGGAGGTAGAACTGACTGCATTTACTGATGTATTGTTGGATGCTAAGGAAAGGAAGGGGACATAATTATAGATGAGTTATATAATTATTTATGCAGGCTTCAGGCATGGGCTATTAGGTCGATGAGGGGAAAACGAAGGGACACCCAAGGAAGGAAATCAAGAACTTGGTTTTGGACAAGGTAAATGTGTGATGCCTGAGAGATGCACAAGTGGAGGTGATATGTCGGCGGATGGACATATAAATCTTGAGCTCAGATTTATGGAATGTAGTGTTTCTTCCTGCCCTAAAAATCTCTTACTACAGCAGTAGCGAATCTTATCATCAACAAAATTTTACAGAGATAATAGTTATACCACATACTTAGCGGCCTCTAAACTTGGACTAGGTGTTGAAATAACCCTCTGTGTATTCATTCACTTGACGCTCACAACTATTTTTGCAGTGTGTCATTTTTGTCTCCATTTCACAAACAACTGTATGTTAGAAAGTGAAATAAATTCTCTAAAGTCACCAATCCAGCAAATGGAAAATGTAGGATTTGACATCATGCGTGTGTGAAGTGGGTTGCCAATTGCTTCTCCAAGAGATCTTCCTGACCCGGGGATTGAACCAGCATCTCTTATGTCTCCTGCACTGGCAGGTTCTTTGCCGTTAGCACCACCTGAGAAGCCCAGGATTTGACATCAAGACTGTTTAACCCCTGTGTTCTGGCCACGGTGACCTCCTATCTCCCAAGAGGCAGAGGCCCTGGAAACATTTCCTCCTTGGCTTCTAAAATATCATGTGACCTTGAGCCTCAGATGGGAAAGGGAAGGTAATTGGTTAGGTCCCCTGCAGCTCTGCTGAACTGCAATGCTGATCTATTTCGTAAATCCCCCTTTTGAAAGTTTCACTTATTGTCTGTGCTAGGTCTTCATTGCTGTGCAGGCGGCCTCTGGTTGAAGTAAGCAGCGGCTGCTCTCTAGGTGTGGTGTGTGGGCCTCTCCTTGCGATGGCTCCCCTTCTTGTGGAGCACGGCCTCCAGGCACACGGGCTCAGTAGTTACAGTACATGAAGCTTAGTTGCTCTGAGACATGTGGGATCTGCTCCATGGCATGTGGGACCAGGGGTCGAACTGGGGTCCCCCACATTGCAAGGTGGATTCCAACCAATGGACCACCAAAGAAGCCCACAAATCTCATTTTTAATGCAAGTTTGCTGTAGGTACCTATCAGAGATGAAACTCAAGCTGACAATTCATTTTGATGTGTATGAGAAGGGCAAATCTCTTTAAGTGAAGACCCAGCACACTGCTTTCTTAATCTGAATTCTAGTGGAGTGAAACTCTTTAGAACAAATATTTCTGAGTGAGAAAATGTTCAGCATCTCATATTCACTTTTATCATCTAAATGTTAACCTCAAGGATCCCTCTGAGCCAAAGGTGGGTGTGATGCTTGAGCTAGACACACAGCTTCCTCTAATGTCTGCACCCAGGGTCTGCCAAACTTGGCCACCTACACTGTCCCAGTGACACATGGNGAGCAGCGGCTGCTCTCTAGGTGTGGTGTGTGGGCCTCTCCTTGCGATGGCTCCCCTTCTTGTGGAGCACGGCCTCCAGGCACACGGGCTCAGTAGTTACAGTACATGAAGCTTAGTTGCTCTGAGACATGTGGGATCTGCTCCATGGCATGTGGGACCAGGGGTCGAACTGGGGTCCCCCACATTGCAAGGTGGATTCCAACCAATGGACCACCAAAGAAGCCCACAAATCTCATTTTTAATGCAAGTTTGCTGTAGGTACCTATCAGAGATGAAACTCAAGCTGACAATTCATTTTGATGTGTATGAGAAGGGCAAATCTCTTTAAGTGAAGACCCAGCACACTGCTTTCTTAATCTGAATTCTAGTGGAGTGAAACTCTTTAGAACAAATATTTCTGAGTGAGAAAATGTTCAGCATCTCATATTCACTTTTATCATCTAAATGTTAACCTCAAGGATCCCTCTGAGCCAAAGGTGGGTGTGATGCTTGAGCTAGACACACAGCTTCCTCTAATGTCTGCACCCAGGGTCTGCCAAACTTGGCCACCTACACTGTCCCAGTGACACATGGACCCCTGTCACCTGACCCACTGTTCTGGGAGGTGGCAGAGTGTGTTATAGTTTCCCCCAGTGATTCTGATTGCCCTGCATTTGAGAAAGGACCTCCTGACTTCTCCTCCTGGCTTATTCTTTGGGCCAGTGTTTTGGGGTTCATCTAGTATGGACTTCCAATGTGAATTTGGCTAGAACATACTAAAGAGCCATTCAAATGTGTTGGTGGGAGGTTGTTTCTGATTAGATTAAACTTCTGAGAGAGGAAAGAGCCACTGATTAAAGACATAAAAAAGGAAACACTTTAAACGAGTAAGTGGCTCATCTTCATATAGCAAAGTATAAATTAAACATAGTCCAGGAATCAGCTTTGAATAGCAGCTGGATAGAGAGAGCTTTTCAGAATACATCCACAAGGAGAAGGCGCTCACAGCAATTCAAGGGGACTTAACCCACCAGAGAGGCTCTGAGCACTCCTGAGTAAATGGAGGGGCTGAGTTCCCTGATAAAAATGACGCTCACACTAGGGATGGGAAGGGTTTTATTTGGATTTCAGAAAATTATTCCCTGAGTCCCTGTGACATTCAAGCTCATTATTATTTTCTGACAGCATCAGTGATGGTAATGGGGCCAGAGATCTTAGTTCAAAACAAAAAGACGTGATTAGAGTAGACAGCACACGTGTCAGTGGGACCCTGATTTGGAACATGGCTGACACTTTGGTCTCAGAGCTGGAACGCTTCTGTAGTGTTGGGTCTATAGAAATGCCTGGGCT
>SJYX01012684.1:0-34471 GCA_006410675.1 Oreotragus oreotragus | reverse complement strand
CCCTTCCCCTCCCCCTTCCTCCACGCTAGGCTCCGTGGCACCGTCTTGGGGCTGCTGCCTGGGCTGCCAGAGGAACACTGAGCCACGCATGGTCTCCAGGGCCCTGGATTTCCCCTTTCCAGCCTGCTGGGTTCTCCTTTGGTTTTCTCACAGCTTCTCTGATTCTGAACTTGAACCAGACTCTCCCTATAGCCTGTTTTATAGGAGTCCTAATGCCTACCTTCCCCCGACAGTTCCCTTTCTCCCCACTGAGAACTAAATCCCCTCTTTGTATCTTCAGCCCCTAGTAGGGACCTGCTCTGAATGGACTAATTATCTGGACTTGGAAATCTCTCTCCTTGCCTGGACCTTCTGCGGCAAAGTCTCACTTAATAGATTGAACCCCTCTTATCCATGCTGCAGGGCCCAAGCCTCTCTGGTCCCCTTGCCCCTCACATGCTTGCAACTTGTATGAACTAAGGAAATGATCACAGTCTGCCACAGCAGCCCCCAGGCCCCAAAGGCTGAACCCAGGACAAGTTTATTTCTCACTTACTTCACAGCCCCCTAAAGGGTGCGAGACACTTCTGGGCAGCTCCTCTTCCAGTGGTAACTGAGGGCTGAGGGTGCTTTTTGGTGTCTTCCCCATCTTTGAACTTCAGGGTCATTTTGACGAAAACATCCAGTGGATTGGGGGGAAAAGAGGTAGAAGTGTCCATGGGTTCCCTCACTGGACACTTAAATATCTGGGCCCGAAAGTAACAACTGTAATTTCCTCTTGTTTCATTGGCCTGAGCTGCTCGCATGATCCCTCCTGACTCAAGGGAGGCTGGGAGATGCAGAGGGGCACACAGGTCTTCGTGAGCAGCAGGATTCAGCCACATCTGTGGAGACTGGCTTCACTTCCTCAACCCCGGATAGAACCAGGCCTGTCTTCTTCCTTTTCTTCCATTTGTCTTGAGTCCAATCAGGCCAGTTGTGTTTGAACAATAAGTAATCAAGGCTGTTGACTGATAAGAGATTTGAGGTAACCATAAATAAATTCTCCTTGGTTGGAAACATTGAAAGATATAATCTCAATGACTGCATGTTTATAAAGTGATCCTCCTGGAATTTCCTATAAGGAAATGAACTCTCACGGTCCCAGTCTTTATAGTCAGAGCACTAGGGTCCAAGGAAAAGCTGGACCCCCTGTCTATGATGGGCTGGTTTTCTGAACTTGGCGCCATGGTGGCCCCTGGGTTTCCCATAGGTAAACAGCTATTTCAGCAAATCTCAATACCCTGCAAAACAGCCTTTTTACTTTTTCTTCATAAAAAGCTTCCAGACATTCCAGCCCAGCTGGTCTCTTCCTGGATTCCTGCCAGATGAATCCTCCTGCTGCCTTCTGATAGTTATGAAAAATCCCTTTCAAACAGGGGAACTGCTTCAAGTGCTTCTTAGGGCTGACCCCAAATCAGACCCCTTCAGGGACACCTTCCAAGAAAAAGCATCATTTTTTTTTTTTATTCTGAGTGGCAATTCTGTCCAAAAGACTCTTTGGCAGTGTTTTATTGTAAAAACAGGGTTTGGGAAACTGGATCCCCAGGGAGTGTTTTTCTGATGGAAGAATAGGCATTGCCGGACTTTAAAAATGTTTCCATACACTTGAAAATAATGAAATATCTGCTCTTGGAAACCTGGGAAGGCACCAAGGAAAGTGCACAGGGGATGACTCAGAACTAAGGCCCAACTCTCAGCCCTTTGTCCATGCAGTTTATCAAGCACCTGTCATGTGCCAGGCCCTGTTTCAGCTCTAAGGGCCTTCTCTCACAGGCTAGTGCTTCAGGCCCATAAATAGGAAAAAAGCTCCATCTCACTGGTGCTCAGGGAATTGCAAATTAAAACTATAGTGACAGTGAGTTTCACACCCATCTATGGACAATGCCAAATGTTGGCAAGATTGTGAAGCAGCAGGAGTGCTCACCTGTGCTGGTGGGGGTGGAGCACAGGATTCTCACTGTGGAAGAGGTTCACTCTCCTTAGGAGAGCTGAATGCGCGTCATAATCCGTGCCTCAGAAGTCGCACCGTGGTGTAGACACACGGAGAGGTGCCCTCTCCTGGGTGCCAAGAGACACGTATACATTCCAAGGAGCACTATTCGTAATCCGGGAAATAGCCAGACTGGGGACCACCAAGAGCATACGTAAATAAATGCCTGTATATTTATACAACAGAACATGATAGTGATGAAAATAAATGGGGCAAGAAGCAAGTGGCTGAATGCAGACAATACAGCCTTTAAAACCAGGTAAAACTAAGTAGACAGTTGAGCTTGATGGCAAGGACATTATTAACAAGATTCAGGATGGTGGCTTACCTTTGGGGGTAGGGAGGAACACACAAAGATGTTGCTGCCAGTCACTCTTTCTTAGGCTGGTGGTACATAGACAGTTGTCCCTTGTGTCNTTATCCATGCTGCAGGGCCCAAGCCTCTCTGGTCCCCTTGCCCCTCACATGCTTGCAACTTGTATGAACTAAGGAAATGATCACAGTCTGCCACAGCAGCCCCCAGGCCCCAAAGGCTGAACCCAGGACAAGTTTATTTCTCACTTACTTCACAGCCCCCTAAAGGGTGCGAGACACTTCTGGGCAGCTCCTCTTCCAGTGGTAACTGAGGGCTGAGGGTGCTTTTTGGTGTCTTCCCCATCTTTGAACTTCAGGGTCATTTTGACGAAAACATCCAGTGGATTGGGGGGAAAAGAGGTAGAAGTGTCCATGGGTTCCCTCACTGGACACTTAAATATCTGGGCCCGAAAGTAACAACTGTAATTTCCTCTTGTTTCATTGGCCTGAGCTGCTCACATGATCCCTCCTGACTCAAGGGAGGCTGGGAGATGCAGAGGGGCACACAGGTCTTCGTGAGCAGCAGGATTCAGCCACATCTGTGGAGACTGGCTTCACTTCCTCAACCCCGGATAGAACCAGGCCTGTCTTCTTCCTTTTCTTCCATTTGTCTTGAGTCCAATCAGGCCAGTTGTGTTTGAACAATAAGTAATCAAGGCTGTTGACTGATAAGAGATTTGAGGTAACCATAAATAAATTCTCCTTGGTTGGAAACATTGAAAGATATAATCTCAATGACTGCATGTTTATAAAGTGATCCTCCTGGAATTTCCTATAAGGAAATGAACTCTCACGGTCCCAGTCTTTATAGTCAGAGCACTAGGGTCCAAGGAAAAGCTGGACCCCCTGTCTATGATGGGCTGGTTTTCTGAACTTGGCGCCATGGTGGCCCCTGGGTTTCCCATAGGTAAACAGCTATTTCAGCAAATCTCAATACCCTGCAAAACAGCCTTTTTACTTTTTCTTCATAAAAAGCTTCCAGACATTCCAGCCCAGCTGGTCTCTTCCTGGATTCCTGCCAGATGAATCCTCCTGCTGCCTTCTGATAGTTATGAAAAATCCCTTTCAAACAGGGGAACTGCTTCAAGTGCTTCTTAGGGCTGACCCCAAATCAGACCCCTTCAGGGACACCTTCCAAGAAAAAGCATCATTTTTTTTTTTTTATTCTGAGTGGCAATTCTGTCCAAAAGACTCTGGCAGTGTTTTATTGTAAAAACAGGGTTTGGGAAACTGGATCCCCAGGGAGTGTTTTTCTGATGGAAGAATAGGCATTGCCGGACTTTAAAAATGTTTCCATACACTTGAAAATAATGAAATATCTGCTCTTGGAAACCTGGGAAGGCACCAAGGAAAGTGCACAGGGGATGACTCAGAACTAAGGCCCAACTCTCAGCCCTTTGTCCATGCAGTTTATCAAGCACCTGTCATGTGCCAGGCCCTGTTTCAGCTCTAAGGGCCTTCTCTCACAGGCTAGTGCTTCAGGCCCATAAATAGGAAAAAAGCTCCATCTCACTGGTGCTCAGGGAATTGCAAATTAAAACTATAGTGACAGTGAGTTTCACACCCATCTATGGACAATGCCAAATGTTGGCAAGATTGTGAAGCAGCAGGAGTGCTCACCTGTGCTGGTGGGGGTGGAGCACAGGATTCTCACTGTGGAAGAGGTTCACTCTCCTTAGGAGAGCTGAATGCGCGTCATAATCCGTGCCTCAGAAGTCGCACCGTGGTGTAGACACACGGAGAGGTGCCCTCTCCTGGGTGCCAAGAGACACGTATACATTCCAAGGAGCACTATTCGTAATCCGGGAAATAGCCAGACTGGGGACCACCAAGAGCATACGTAAATAAATGCCTGTATATTTATACAACAGAACATGATAGTGATGAAAATAAATGGGGCAAGAAGCAAGTGGCTGAATGCAGACAATACAGCCTTTAAAACCAGGTAAAACTAAGTAGACAGTTGAGCTTGATGGCAAGGACGTTATTAACAAGATTCAGGATGGTGGCTTACCTTTGGGGGTAGGGAGGAACACACAAAGATGTTGCTGCCAGTCACTCTTTCTTAGGCTGGTGGTACATAGACAGTTGTCCCTTGTGTCATATGTCTTTAGATTGTACATAAACATTGTACACACACACACACACAGAGCTAGAGGAAGTACAGGGAACATGGGAACGCAGAGCAGAGGCATTTAATAAATGTAGGGCAGCTGCGAAAGTAGGTAGGAATTAGCCAGGCAAATAAATATAAATGTGACAGGGGGAAGAGGCTGACCACAACTGGCTTTTGTCTTAGCTTTGCCCAGGTTTGACCTCTCTTTCCTTCTCAGTCCCACGCAGGGCTGCGAATAGAGTAAAACGCCTGCCATGTCTAAGGTGAAAATTGGAGGATGTCTAAGAATACTCAGCCCTTGCCAGTGTCTTTGTTTGCCTGCCTTCCTGACCCTACAACCACTCTGCAAACACGTGTCTGCTCTGCCAGCCATTCTCAGGCCTCAGCCTCCATCCTCCTCGTCTTCTTCCCCCTAGCCGGCCTGGTTTGGCTTTCAGCTCTTGTCTCAGCATTTCACAGCCAAGTTAGGCGAGACAGCTACACATGAAAAGGTAATCAACAACATGAGCCAAGAAATAAGGACCACATGAGTGGCGCAAATCACGTGTTCCAGGAGTTAGGAGGAACAGGGCCAGGCTGGTTTTGGATGGACGGAGAGTAGGAAGGAGGGCTTCTGGGCTAAGGGAACAGTGGGAACATTTTGCCAAGAGAGAATAGCTCATTAAAAGCCATAAGGAGATAAAAGCTGGACAGGATTTGGGATCTTATCCTGCGAAACATGATTATGAAGTACAAGACTCAGGTGCCACCACCCTCAGTCCCTTACTTATGGTAGATATTACTAATAAATGGTAGCATGCTTTTCCACTGAGCCCAGACAGAGGCTCAGAATCCTTTGAAATATATATGTATCTTTGGCTGCATCGGGTCTTAGTGGCCACATGCAGGATCTTTATTGCATCACAGTCTCTAGTTGTGACACGTGGGGCTCTGGGGCGTGCAGGCCCGGTAGTTGCAGTGTGTGGACTTAGTTGTTCTGTGGCATATGGAGCAACCAATTCCCTGAATTCCCCAATCAGGGATCGAACACGTGTTTGCAGAGTGGTTGTAGGGTCAGAAAGGCAGGCAAACAAAGACACTGCAAGGCAGATTCTTAACCATTGGACCACCAGGGAAGTCACTTAGAATCCTTCTTAACCCAGTGCTTCAGAAGGACATTAGTAAGTGAATGGATTCAATATGGGGATGTTACCTGCTATTCCTACCAAAGTTTACAGAGTGATCACCCGTCCGTAAATAGGAGGAATGGTCACACTGTATCCTGGTGTCTTGCTTCCAGTGTCTCCCTACTTTACAGCTCCCAATTCACAACTCTACCAATTGTGTCTCACAAACTGGGCATCCCTTGAAGTATTAGCAAGAAAACTCAGAAGCACAGAATGCAAAAGGAAGAAGTGATCTAAGATGTCCCTGAGTCCACCTCCTCCATTTGGGAGCTGGGAAAAACAGGCTTGGGACGGAAACAGGTCTGTTTATGCAACTGGCAAACACAGGACATAAATTCGGTCCTCTGACCCTAACTCCAGGCAGCTCCCAGTCCCAGGAAGAGAAAGGAATCTGATCTTTTCTATGAACCTACTAGATGGCTGTCTTTGCTAGTGGGAGCTTTTCATACATGATCTCTTTTAAACCTGCCATTTGCCCCAATAAGAAGGCATCTGACATCCAAGGACAAGTCCTAATTGAAGGCTAATGTTTGACAGAGGCAGGATCCACACTCTTTCCACCAGCCCCCAAGATCTGCATGCTTTCTTGCAGTTCCCAGGTGGATGCACCAAGTTTTTCTGAAACAATTGCAAAATTAGGGCTCCCTGGGAAGAGCTGGTGGTGAGCAGGACTCACGCTTCTATTTACAACAGTTCAGGTTCTCAGTCATGACACCTGGGGGCAGCCTGGCAGCTCCTCCGTGGGCACCTGTGACCACTGGCGAGGTCAGGGGCTTTCCCCACACTGAGTTCATGGCTCTGTAAGACAAAACCGCCTGCGATCTCCCAGACTCATTTGATAACTTCCCAGGTTTTACGATGGTAATTTAAGCTCTGCAGCCAAAGTAACTCTCCTCCGTTGCAGCAGCCTGCACTTAAATGTCAGAGCTTTGCTGAAAAACCACTTGGGTTTGAAGGAAGTCATTGTGTTCAGTAAAATCTGGCACATTTTATGTTTATGGCCTTTATTAGAGGAGCCAGCTGAGCGAGTTAAACTGCCTCTCTGTATGGTTAGTGCAAGCCCAGGGCTTTGGGATTGCTGGAACCACTCATTCAAATCACAGTTATTGAACATGTACTAAGTCCTCGGTGCTAGCACATACAACATGCTCCTTGTCTTCCTGGAGCTTATCCTTTATGGAGGCAGAGGGCAGACATTGAAAGAATAAATGCATAAATAGAAGTATTGTGAATAAGCATCATTAAGAAAAAAGAGTAGAGAGCTAAAAGTACTCACAGGGGTTCTAATTTGGACTGGGTGGGTGGAAGAAGGTGATATTTGAACTGGGTAACAAGTGAGGGAGTTTTTCCAGAAAGATGCAATAGTGGGTACAAAGGCACAGAGAGAGGAGAGAACTTGGTGTGGTCAAGAAACATGCCCAGTGCCCATCCGGAGGCCACGAGGTCCAGCCTCGGACTACGTTCCACCAGGCATTCTTGGTGCCCATAAGACTAGCATACACCTCACTTCTCATAACGAACCGGGGTCACAAGCACACGGGGTAAACGTTCGGTTCTACCTTGGTAGTGGCTTCCTACGCCCAGTGACCTCATCCGCCTTCTTGATTCGTGACCCTTGGTCTTTGTTCCTCAGTCACTGCTCTGATACCCAGCCCTTGCCCTTCCTCCTCCTGGCATCTCTACCCCCTGGAACTTGCGATACTGAGCCATCGTTCTGCCCCTTTGTCCTCCTTCCAGTGGCCCTACTTCGCTAGCACAATGCCTCCTGTCTATCACCTCCCACAACATGCCACAACATGCCACAACATGCCAGCTATGACCGGTGTCCCGGGCCTGGCACCCTTTTACTTCCTCATCCCCTGTTCCTCCCAAGCCTCCATGGATGCTTCAGGGCATCATCTTTCATGAAACCCACATGCCAGTGGTTTTCTTCCCTATCCTTTGTCTACAATCCGTGAGAGGGCCTCTGAGATCAGCTGTGGGGCAGACTTCTGAGGTTCTCTCTGGGTCAAGCCTTGGGTCAGTGGAGTCACTCCTCACGTGAGGATCGTGGAGCACAGGCTTTCCCTTGTTTATTTCAGGGTCAGTGTGCAGGGTCCAGAAGTGGAGGGGCAAACTTGCCAAATACACTCTTCTGCTCCAACCAGAAGCTTCTAGGAACCCAAAGGCAATATACAAGGCAGATGATCTCCATAGATGAGTTTCTTTTCACAGAAGAGAAGAGGGCGGAGGTGTTCTGGGTGAACAGTTGTTCCCAGTCCCTGGAGAGGAGCCTCTCCCTGCTGGGGTCAGGCACTCTGGAGGGTAACACGTCTGTTGTCTGTTGGGCTTCACCAGACACCTAACTTCTCTGCAATCACTTGTCTCCTGAATGTGGCTGTACAGGAGAAGTCAATAGCAACCATAATGGTTATTATAAAATACCTAAAAATACCAAGTGCAGACTAAGGGCTTAGCAGTATTCCTTGCATTACGACGGGGGCTTCCAGAGCCCACAGCCCAATGCACCAGTCACTGCTATGCACGTTTCCTAGACCTGAGGTGAAGCACCCCGGAGTTGCCACTCAGCCAGGACATGATAGGACCAGAATAGACCCAGATATCCTGCCCCCGCCTCAACTACCATGCATGCAGAGCTCACATGGAGGCAGGCTCAGGGTTAAATACATATATGCACTCCATCCCCTTCTTCTCTGGGGTGAAATTGAGGCTTGGGAGAAATATCCTGCCAAAGGTGACAGCAGCAGGTGGCAGAGAAAAACATTGGAATCCAATTCTCTCTGGCTTCATAGCTGTGCTTTTAAACACTACGTGCTACCCCGACCCAGCCCAGCCACCCCACCTCTGCTGGAAACCCATGATCTGTTCTAGGCACCATTTAGTACCTGTCTAAAGAGAATCAGGTGAAAAGCTTGGAGAACATTGTGAAAGAGGGAAGGAGATAGTCAAAGAAGCAAATACAAGACTGCCATGATCAGGAAAGAGAGGGCTGGAGCCACAGAACATGACAGGTTAACCTAGTTGAAGGGGATATGGAACTGTGATGCTGAAGTGACACCCTGGGAATGTTACATGAAGTGGGGTAGGAGGGGTATGTAATGCCATGTGCAGAAGTCCATAGGCGAGAGGAACCCCGGCGTGCTGGAGGAAACAGAGGAATGTCAGCGTGGCTCCAGTGTGGACTGTGTTAGGAAGCAAGCATGAGGCTGGAGGGACGGGCAGGGGCCAGGCCCCAGGAGCTTCAGAGGCTATACTGGGAAGGGTGTGGTGCTGGCAGGACATGATCCAGGGTGCACCTTCAAAACAAATATTGTATATTAATGCATATATATGGAGTCCAGAAAAATGGTGTTGATGAACCTCTTCACAGGGTAGGAATAAAGACACAGATACAAGAACAGACGTGTGGCCAGTGGAGAAAGGAGAGGGCAGGACGAATTGAGAGCCTAGCTTTGAAACAGATACATTATCATATGTAAAATAGATAGTTTGTGGGAAGTTGCGTTTAACAGGGAGTTCAACCCAGTTCTCTAGGACAACCTAGAGGAGTAAGGTGGGGTGGGAGTTGGCAGGAAGGATCCAGAGGGAGGGGACATATGTGTACTTATGCTGCAAGACAGAAACCAATACAACACTGAAACAATTATCCTTCAACTTAAAATAAAATCATTCTGGCTGCTGGGTGGAGACGAGACCGGAGGAGGAAGGCAGGAGGGAGGGCAGTTGTTCGAAGGCTGTTGCAGTGTCCAGATGGGACAGGGCAGTGATCTGGGTGAGCGCATGGCTGCAGGATGGGGAAAGGGGTGTGGCTTCAAGAGCTCAGCAGAGTCCACACTGCTCCTTTCAGTGAGCAGCCAAAGGCACAATGGGAGGTGCTGCAGCCACCCTTCTGATTAGAACCATGGCACATGTGTCCACTGCAAGGTGAAATGGTGACCAACTCTTTGAGAAACTGGTCTTGGAATAAAAGAGTTTTGTTACAAATCATGTTCTGTGTTGTGCTGCTGAAATATGTCAGTTAGTAGCCTCCATTCTGGTTGCACAAAGAATAAATACCCTGACTCTGTGTTGTCAGTACATAGTCACGGTATTTACAAGGCTTTTCTTGAAAAATCTGAGCAACCCGTGAATTGGAAATCAGTGCAGTCCCAGAATGTAGAGGTCATGGACACAAAGATGCACTGCCTGGGGCCTTCCGTGGCTCCCTCTTCTGATCCTCAGAACCACCTGGGTGTGGGAACTTCCTTCAAACCTTGGTCACCCTAGGGGAAGCACTGGCTCTTCCTTGAGCTTTAGTCAAGTTCAGATACATCCTTCTGTTTTCCGTAACAGCTGTGTGGTCTTGGGCAAGGGACAGCCTTGATCTCAGTTTCCTCATTTGGCATTGGAGATAATAACCACTGGGCTTCCAGTGGCGCTACCACCAGGTGGCGCTAGTGGTAAAGAACCCGCCTGCCAATGCGGGAGACGTAAGAGACACAGGTTCCCCTGGGTGGGGAGGATCCCCTAGACAACCCACTCCAGTATTCTTGCCTGGAGAATCCCACGGACAGAGGAGCCAGGCAGGCAAAGAGTCAGACATGACTGAATCCACCTAGCACGCACGCATGAGCAGTAACCACTACCTCACAGTATCTTATTCTGAAGATTCCGAGGTCCATCATTTGTACAATAGCAGCTGAGGCTGATCAAGTGCTAATTATGTGCTAGGCATCTTTCTAAGCACTTTGCATATTAGCACTTTAATCTCAGCAGCCTCATGAGATGGGAATAGTAGGATCCCCATTGGAGATGAGGAAACTGAGACACCCTCAGATCAAGTGAATAACTCACAGTCACACAGCTAGTATGAAACAGAGCCCGGATTTGAATCCAAGCAGTCTGAGTTCAACGGAGAAGGCAATGGCACCCGACTCCAGTGTTCTTGCCTGGAGAACCCCAGGGACGGGGGAGCCTGGTGGGCTGCCGTCTATGGGGTCACACAAAGTCGGACACGACTGAAGCGACTTAGCAGCAGCAGCAGTCTGAGTTCAAACCCTTTGCTCATAACCGCCGTGCTACACAGTCCAGTGCAGGAACATCGCAGATGCTCAGTGGAGACGTTTCCTTTCCATTGGCCCTAAAGTGAAAGTGAAAGTTGCCCAGTCACGACGGATTCTTTGCAACACCATGGACTACACAGTCCGTGGAATTCTCCAGGGGATCTTCCCAACCCAGGGATCAAATCCAGGTCATTGCAGGCAGATTCTTTACCAGCTGAGCCATAGGGGAAGCCCATTGGCCCTAAATGGTATACTAAATGCAAGAGAAGCTCAGAAAGTGGTAAGTCAGTCTCCTGCTTTCCAACTCTAGCAACTTACAGGGACCAATTGGTATGAGAAAGCCTGGTGGAAGAGAAGGCAGTCTCTTCCTAACCAACACAGGGGGAAGCTAAGCTAAGCCTGAAACTGACCTAGCCTTAGAGGAAGACCTATGGGTGTTGATGGGTGCATGTTATAGGCACGAATATCATCTGCCAAACTGCTAAACTGACAATACCTGACAAATGGCCACTGCTGTCCACCAGGAGATCTTGATTGCTCTTCTCCAAAGTCTTACTCATCAGTTCTGATCAGGTATTTCAGGTCCACCCCACTTTATTAAGCATGAATCATTTATTGATTGACTGTCTGGTTATACACACCAATCATTTAAATATTTATTCAAAAAGTACTTACCAAACACCTAACACCTGTATGTACCAGGCTGCGTGTTCAGTGCTAGAGAAGAGAAATGAATGAGTTACTCTGCCCTCTAGGAACAGAGTAGCAGGTAAGATGTGGTGTCAAGAGCTTTGAGGGCCAGAGGAGGGAGCCATCGGCTGTGCCCCAAGAACTGAACAAAGACCCCACAACAGTGTGGCCAAGATCTTGAGAGATGATCATTTTCTTTAGCTGGAGGAGAGTAGGGCAGGCATCCCAAAATTGCAAATAGGGTGAGTAAAGGCCTAAAGGCACAAAAGGACATGCATGTCCCAGAACGCTAGACATCCAGAGTGGCTGGGATGATTGTGACAAGGGCTCCAAGACACTGTCCCTCAACACTCAGGTTGCAAGGTCAGTTTTCTTTATTTTTCAAAACTGAGCTGCATCCAGTTGAAGCTCCTACTCACCAAAATCAGGGAGAAGCTTCAAATCATTCCTTTCTTTGAACTTCCCCCTTCCTTGGGTCCATCAGAACTCAGGGCCCAGGAAGGATGGAGCAGGAGCAGGGCACTGGCTCTCCCTGTGGAGATTGCTCATCCTTGTCCAGGCCCACATGGCCCATTGTAAGGTGAGGTCTCTCCTGGAGGTTCTGCTGGTCCCTCCATGTCAAACCCTGCTGCAAAGACCATTACCAAGGATTTTGTTAACTTGGGACAAGGAGAACTCAGATCACTGGTCACCAAATGTCCAGTGTCTTCATTGGGGGAAGGAAGGTGGAAAGACTGGAGAGGAAGGGTGCATTAATTCTTTGCTGGTAACCACAGTAAAAGGAAACAAGACACAAATGAATGACTCAATAGCCTTCCTGTTCTAGGAGTGGAATTAAGGTACGGCTCGCTCCCTTTGCAGGCAGGAGAGTAAGGTGAGGAGAGCTGGATGTGTCCACGGTCCTGTTCATTGTCACCCGTGGTCTGGGTTCAAGGCTCAGAGTCAAGTCTGGGCACTCATGAGTGGCTCCGTGTCTTCCGCAGGTATGGCAGTGTGGCGGGAGTGTGGAGGTCCTGCCCTGCTCGCGGATTGCCCACATCGAGCGAGCCCACAAGCCCTACACCGAGGACCTCACTGCCCATGTCCGCAGGAACGCCCTCAGGGTGGCTGAAGTCTGGATGGACGAATTTAAAAGCCATGTGTACATGGCATGGAACATACCCCAGGAGGTAGGAAGCCACTGCAGGGATGGCTTTCTTGAGGGTTGATGGGGAACAAACAAACAAAGCAAGTGTACAACTAAAAGCTTCTTCCCAGGAGACAGCCAGAGTCTTATTTGCCATGCTGCCTGAACTCTCAACCCTAAGATACTGCATAGTGCTGAAAGGGTCTGGCTGTAGGGTGCCATGGGGTGCTAAGGTGTGTCTTACCCACCCTATCTCTGGTCACCTCCTCCTTGAAAGTGGGCGCCTTTCCCTCCAGACCACAACGTCCTCCTATCTGAGAAAGTTGAACCAGGTGGCTCCAAGTTTCCAACATGCTCCCAGGCCCTCAGCTTCTCTGACAATAGATATTTCATGGTCCCAGATTACAAATATCCCAGAAATTACCAAAATTCGCCAAATGCACCTTAATATCCCTGTAGACTGAATGCAAGCTTCTCCATCGAACCTTTGACCAAACCAATAAGCAATGTCCTTATACCTTTGGGATTTCTGGAACCACATGGGTGGGGCACTCCCACAGGGACCCTCAGGAGGAGAAGGGACCTGTTCTGGACATTTTCTAGGCTGCTTGTTACCTTCAGAGAACCTCATCATTGTCTGCTACTGTCCGCTAGCCCTCTTATTGTTTAAACACTAAGCTGTGTCCAACTCTCTGTGACTCCTTGGACTGTAGACCATCAGGCTTCTCTGTCCATGGGATTTCCCAGGCAAGAATACCAGAGTAAGTTACCATTTCCTTCTCCAGGGTATCTTCCTGACCCAGGGATCAAACCCACGTCTCCTCGTTGGCAGGCAGATGCTTTACCACTGAGCCACCTGGGAAGCCCCCTAGCCCTCTAGTCACCCCTATTTAAGAAGTGCAAGAAACTATTTACAGTAGCTAGAATAAGTGGGACTTCCCAGGCGATGCTAGTGGTAAAGAACCCACTTGCCAGTGCAGGAGATACAAAGAGACATGGGTCCCTGTCAGGAAGATCCACTGGAGGAGGAAATGGCAACCCACTTCAGCATTCTTGCCTGGAAAATCCCATGGACAGAGAAGTCTGTAGGGCTACAGTCCACGGGGTCCCAAAGAGTCAGACACTACTAAAGTGACTTAGCACAGAACAGGAAGCAACCTAGATGTCCATAGACAGATGAGTGGATAAATAAATTGTAGGACATATAAACAATGGAATATTACTCAGCCATAAAAAGGAATGTATTTGAGTCTGTTCTAATGAGGTGGATGAACCTAGAGCCTATTATACAGAGTGAAGTAAGTCAGAGAAAGATAAATATTGTATACTAACATATATATATGGAATCTAGAAAGATGGTACTGAAGAGTTTATTTGCAGGGCAGCAATGGAGAAAGAAGCATAGAGAACAGACTTATGGACATGGGGGGAGGAGAGGAGAGTCGAGAGGGTGAAATGTATAGAAAGAGTAACATGGAAACTTACATTCAGTTCAGTTCAGTCGCTCAGTCGTGTCTGACTCTTTGCGACCCCATCAATCGCAGCACGCCAGGCCTCCCTGTCCATCACCAACTCCCGGAGTTCACTCAGACTCACGTCCATCAAGTCAGTGATGCCATCCAGCCATCTCATCCTCTGTCATCCCCTTCTTCTCCTGCCCCCAATCCCTCCCAGCATCAGAGTCTTTTCCAATGNGTTCACTCAGACTCACGTCCATCGAGTTCGTTATGCCATCCAGCCATCTCATCCTCGGTTGTCCCCTTCTCCTCCTGCCCCCAATCCCTCCCAGCATCAGAGTCTTTTCCAATGGGTCAACTCTTCGCATGTGGTGGCCAAAGTACTGGAGTTTCAACTTCAGCATCAGTCCTTCCACTGAACACCCAGGACTGGTCTCCTTTAGGATGGACTGGTTGGATCTCCTCACAGTCCAAGGGACTCTCAAGAGTCTTCTCCAACACCATAGTTCAAAAGCATCAATTCTTCAGCGCTCAGCCTTCTTCACAGTCCAACTCTCACATCCCTACATGACCACTGGAAAAACCATAGCCTTGACTAGACAGACCTTTGTTGGCAAAGTAATGTCTCTGCTTTTTAATATGCTATCTAGGTTGGTCATAACTTTCCTTCCAAGGAGTAAGCATCTTTTAATTTCATGGCTGCAAAATTTACATTACCATATGTAAAATAGATAGCCAGTGGGAATTTGCTGTATGTCTCAGGGAACTCAAACAAGGGCTCTGTATCAACCTAGAGGGGTGAGATGGGGAGGGAGATGGGAGGGAGGTTCAAGAGGGAGGGGACATATGTATACCTATGGCTGATTCATGTTCAGGTTTGACAGAAAACAACAGAATTCTGTAAACCAATTATCCTTCAATTAAAAAATATATTTTTTTAAGTGCAAGAGAGAAAGCAGTGTATCTCTGGTAGCTTTGTTCAGCCTTGCTGTGTGTCATATGGAAATGACCTTGGACAGCTGGGTTAGGCGAACCTAACAGATGCCAACCACGGGATCCCCACCTGCTCGCCAGCCAGTCTGCCTGAAGGTCATTGCTTAGGTTGCGTTTTATGTGACGTGGAGCTGTTGACTGGATGACCTCCTGCTTTGCTCCAAGGTCATGGCTTCTCCTCGAGGGTCCTTTGGAAAGCCTCTACTCTCTTTTCCTGACAGCAAAATGGTTGATCTTTGCTTAAAGTTTCCACGTGAAGGCCTTGTTTCCTGATGTCTCCACCAAGCTACTATTTTACTCAGGCTGAGGGATTGAGAAAGTAGGCGGGGCGGGATCTTTCAAGCAGCCCCCTAAGGACCACCACCATGGCAGGGGGCGAGGGGCGGATCTTGGGTTGGCTGCACCTTTGTTCAATCAAGGAGACTTCAGCAGTCGGGAGAAAGATTGAGGAACCCCAGCAGTACCAGCGGGAATCCAATCTTGATGAACCAGCCCCGAGCACAGCTCTGACAGTGGGAGTGTTTCTAGGGAAACGGTGGTGCGTTCTGGACCCATCTGTGGCTGTGGGCGTTGGATCACAGCACTCTGGGCAGGATGCCGGGCCCCGCTGTGGGAGTCCTCTGATAGCAAAATGTTGAGCATGCTTGGAAATTCCCCAGGAGCTCACCAGCAAAGCAGTGTGATTCCCCGGGTTCTGTAAAGGACTGGGGTCTTAAGGACTGGGGTCTTGTCCGTGCCCTTGTCCCCCTTCTCTCTGCACCATAAAGCTGCAAACTTTGTAGCCCTCTCCACCACATCCCCCCGCCATTGCAGCTGACAGATGTTGAAATAGACAGCAAATACGAAGAGTGGTAGAGAATTGAGTGTACTTTGAGTAAAAGTAATTGGAAAGTGATGAAACTCGGTGTCTGCTGGCGACTCCTAGAGGAGTTCAGACCAAGTCAAGTGGGTGGGGGCTGGGAGGGGTGGTAAGACAAGAAGGACAGATGAGACGTGGAAATGTCCAGGATAAAGCCTTTAGGAGGAGAAGGAAGAGGTCAGTGTGTTTCCTCTTGACCCCCTGTTCGCTACTATGTCCAAACTCCCCCTTCTGCCTCTATCAGGCTTGTGGAAAGAGCCACTCTGCACCTCCCATTCACTTCTGAAGTCACATATCAATACTGAAGCTGCTTTTGACAGAGTTATCATGGGCCTCCTACCTGCTTAATTTAATGAATATTTTAAAGTCTTCAACCTACAGCATCCCACCTTTTCCTTGAAACTCTTCACTCCCTTGGCCCCATGATTCCACACCCTAGACCTTCTTCATCTCTCTGACTGCTCCTAACTCCTTATAGGCAACTCTAACTTCCAGAGGATGTTTAGGTGCTCCCCAGGGATCCATCCTTGGCCACCTGCTCTTGTGATAAACCTCTGCAGGGCAATCCCATTGGCTCTTGGGTTCTGTGCTGCCTACATAGAGAGGACCTTAGCCTGACTCCTGCCTTTAGCTTCAGACTTTACCTGCACATCTTCCCCTGGATGTTCCCACAGGCACTTCAGTGTGAATCTGATCCAAACTGAATATATCTTGCTTCTGTTTCTATCCTCCATCTAAATACGTGATGCCCCCCATCTGCCTAGACTTGTGAGCTTATTCCTGAGCATCATTCTTTAATCATCTTCCATTCCCAGTCCATCATAGAGCCCACCTTTCCATTCCTCTCACTTCTGAGTTCAGGCCTTGCCTCTTCCTCTGCAAGAGCCTCTGGCTGGTTTCCCTGACTCAAGTCTTACCCCTTAAATCTATCCTTCCCACTACCCAAAGTCATCTTTTTAAACTCACGATGACCATGTCACTGTCCTACTTGAAATCTTGAAACAACTCCCCATGTGCACAGGACCAGGCATAAGAGCAGCATTGGACGTGGGTCTACACTTTCTCCTCCAACCACCTCCCCAGTCCCGCCAGCCGCCACCCTGAGTTTGGAGGCTCTGCAGGTGCCATGGACTAGTGCGTGCTGCCCATGTCAGGCTGTTCCTTGTCTCTCTGTGGTGGCCCATCTTGTCCTCTCTGCTTGCAGTTCCTCTCAAAACTTCTTCCCCAGCCTCCACCCTTACCACTTCTCCTCCATCTTTTTAGACTCAGCTCTGCTGACATCTTCTCTAGAAGGCAGTCCCGTCTGGGAAGAATGCCCCATTCCCCCTGCATGTCTCTGTCACTGCATCATTACCCTGCAAGAGAATGTTCCATTGTCTGAAAAATCTCTCTCTCATTAGATCAATGGCTCTTAAATCTGGCTGAACTTTAAAATCATTTGGGCTCCACCCCAGAGATTATGATTTAATTGGTTTGGAAGGGAACTAGGGATTTTTTTTTTTTTTTGAAAGCTCTTTGGGGATTTTAATGTTCATCCAGGGCTGAGAATCACTGCTCTAGACCATGGGCTCCCTGAGGACAGATTGTGACATTCCTATTTGTGTCACCAGCTCTAGCCCAAGGTGAGGTGCATGGTCAGGGCTCAATAAAACCTCACTAACATTTATTAACAAATGAATCTGCCGGCCCTGTGTGTTATCCCATTCTGCTTTGATCAATGACTCCCCAAAACAGATCTACTGACCAATTGCATCAGAGTCACTTGGAAACCTTTTAAAACTGTTGATTCTGTGTCTCATCCTCAGAGATTTTGGTGAGGAGGTGTGTAGTGGTGCCAGAACCTATGAAGAGCTGTCTGGGTGCTAGTTTGGGGAAGCCAGATTTGGGTAACACTCGTTACCTGCTCATCTTTCCCAGCTCACCCATAGCATCACCTACTCCAGGAAGCCTTCTTTGACTGCTGTCCTCCCCTTCCGCATCATCCTGGCCACCCCACACCATGGGATGGACTAAGGGCCCCTTTTCTGTTGCCCCTCAACACTCTCTGCTTCCCTCCATGCTTCACACTCTGTGCAGAGTCTGTTTACTTGTCTGGATCTTTCAAATTCTCCTTTCAGACAGAATGTGACTTCTTCCTGTTTGTGTTCATGATGCTTAGGACAGTGCCTGACACAGTCTAGGCACTCAGTAAAGATGAAGTTGAAAAAGAAACAAAAGGAAGGACTTATGGGTTCTGCATCCCTCTGTGTTTTCCCCAGGACTTTCCCCAGCTGTCCTTGATGTAGCAGCATCGCAATACCTTCTGCTCAGTCCCAGGCACATCTGCTCCCAATTTACTTAAGCTTCTGTCTACAAATGCAGAGCTGGAACCCTTCAACCCTGCCTAGTTGGCTGCTTGGAGAATTAAATAAGTTAACTTGTGGAAAGACTTTGGTCAGCGCTTGGCCAATAGAAAGCATTAGAGAAGCGTCAGTGCTTGTCAGTGTCACACTGCACCTCCTGCATTCTCACCCGAGCCTCAGAATGCCCTTATTGGGCAGGCATCCTCCCTTGCTGCCCTCTGTGCGGAGCTCTTCCCTGGCCTTGCACCGAAGAGAGCCAGCTCTCTCACCCACTCCCTTACCACGTGCAGTCCCNAGAGAAGCGTCAGTGCTTGTCAGTGTCACACTGCACCTCCTGCATTCTCACCCGAGCCTCAGAATACCCTTATTGGGCAGGCATCCTCCCTTGCTGCCCTCTGTGCGGAGCTCTTCCCTGGCCTTGCACCGAAGAGAGCCAGCTCTCTCACCCACTCCCTTACCACGTGCAGTCCCAAGCTTTCGGAAGGTCAGCGGAGCCTTCTGCTCACGCTTCCTCTACTTTAACTGAAAGTCAGTCTGCTAATCAGCAAACAGAAAGTCAGTCTACAGCAAAGCCTCGATACTTCCTTACGCAGGATTCGGAAACTCTAGACTTGCCCCGCTTCCTCTTGCCTGAAGACAGGCTGAGTACCAAGGATGACTCACCATGGTTGTTAGGCGACGACCATTCTTGAGGTTTGGCTACAAGGAATTTTGTGTGTGGCTGCACACAGAGGCAGGAATACTGGACAGCTTTTTTTGTAGTTAAGTATATTAGTGTCCCAGGACTGCCAAAACAAATTACCACAAACTAGGTGGCTTAAAACAACAGAAATGTGTTCTCCGGTAGTTTTGGAGGTCAGAAGCCCACAGTCAAGGAACTGCCAGGGCCATGCTCCCTCCAGAGGCCCTGGGGGAGGATCCCTCCTGGCCTTTTCCAGCTTGTTAGGGGCTCTCGGGGCACCTTGGCTTGTAGATGTATCTTTTCATTCTATGCTTCTGTCTCCGTGTTTCCTCTCCTTTCTCTCATACAGATTTAGGATCATCCTAAATCCAGAATCATCTCAACATCTCTAATTAAGTATATCCACAAAGACCCTTTTCCCAAATAAGGTCACATTCAGAGGTTCTGGGTGGACACTGTTCAACCCTCTAATTATTTGGCAAAAAGGGAAGATACGTGTATTGTTTTCTAATAATAAGGGTCAAGGTGACCTTCTCTGAGAAAGTTGCTCATTTCCCAATTTCTGCCTCCTGCTCCAAAATAGAGTTTGATGCAGTTTACAGTGAACAACACAGTACAGATGTGCTGAACCATTAAAATGGGAAGGCAAAAGTCAATTAATAAACAGGAAGGGGAAAGAGACATGATATCCAGACATAGAAGCCGAGCAAAAGTCTGTTTCTTGAGTCTCCTAGAAGTTAAAGTAGAGTGTACTTCTGACGTATTGTCTCTCTCGCATTTTTGATTAGGTAATAAGTAGAGAGACAAACTCCCCCTTGATCCTGAATGTAGAAAGGAAATTTTCCCATGGAAACCTAGATTTTTTAGGAAAACACAGAGGTCTTCCCGAGACAGATTCTTCTAGTGGCTTTCTGCAAAAGCTGAGACAGTGTTCATTTGTCATCACATATAACATTAAGTGGGATGGCCTGGGTCCAGGCAAATAGCTTTGTGATGTAAGGGTAAAGTGCGGAGAAATTTAAAGAGTTAGTACTTAAGAGATGTCTTTAAGTTAATACTTAACAGAGGCTTGAGCAGGATACATTTATCATCAGTTGCTGTGTTCATTGTTTCATACATATTTTTCCAACTCAGTCTCATCAGTAGAGTTCAGGTGCAGTGCTAGACTCGGGGCACAGAGATCAGCAGGACACGTTTCCTGACCGTCGGGGAGCAGGGGTCCAGCAGAGAAAGGACAAGTAGAAGTTGCTGGGAAGGCTCTGGCCAGGATCTGGGGAGCAGACCGATCATAGAAGAGGTTATCAGGAAATGCTCAAAGGGCATAACCTCACTGAAACTGCACCCTGGGATTCCAGAACTTAAACCTTCAGGCTGTAGCAAGTTCAAATTTTTACATGACCTGAACTTCGGTAGCCAAAAATAAATGTATTTCTTCTATATTTATTTTTGTTTTGACTCAAGCTCCCATTGTCTGATATCAAGAATGTGATCTGATCATGTCCAGATACATGCAGCAACTATCTTTGTGGTTTTCCCCAGATATTTCAGAGTTAAACTGTCAATTTCATTATTTTCCCAACCCCACTAACTTGATCCCAGAATTGATGGTAGAACCAGATGGGGTCACATTGGCAGCCCGTGGACCGCAGTGTCAGAGGGAGAGACCTGCGCTTCCCCATCCTCCTGTCTCCGCTCTGGGCTGTTATCTCATGAGATGACACTTACCCCGTCTGGTCGCTGGCTCCATGGTGTCATCCTCTGAGATGTCACCTGTCTCTATCTGGTCCCCAGCTGGTGGGACCCCTCTCCATCTTCTGCTGTGGCATCAGCTCTTTCTCAGCTGATTTTGTGCCCTATTCAACTGCTGGGGTGCAGGTCCCAGGGCTTCCTGGGACCACAGGAAATGTGAGGGGTTCTTGCACATTGCCACTCAAGGACACACCCGTGTCTCGGTGACTGCTCCTTGACTGCTGCACTGCAGTGGCTCAGGGGCACGTCTTTGGTGCCTGGGAAATAAGGGACACAGGACTGTCTGTGCTAAGCACCCCCACCAGGCTTAGAGAGAGGGGCTCTGCTTCTTCCACAAGGACTTGGTCTAAGCAGGCAGAAAGTCAGGCTCCTACAAATGTCCTGTAAATTTTAAAGCACAAACTCCAGACGCAGGCTGATTGGGTTCAACTCCATCACTTACTAGCTGTGGGATTTAGGCAAGTCACCCAGGAGGTCACTGAACCTCCCGCATCTGTAAAATGAGGGTTATACTGTGCTCCCTCATGAGTTTAAATAGGACCATATATGTAAATTTAATATAAAGTGAAAATGAAAGTTGCTCAGTCATGTATGACTCTTGCGACCTCATGAACTATATAGTCCATGGAATTCTCCTGACCAGAATACTGGAGCGGGTAGCCATTCCCTTCTGCAGGGGATCTTCCCAACCCAGAGGTCGAACTGAGGTCTCCTGCATGCAGCTGAGCTGCCATGGAATCCTAAAAATTAAATATAAGTAAAATATAAAAATATATGTGTCTGTCTCATATGGAACAAAGCCTGGCACACTGAGTTATGTAAGCCTTAGCTGCCCTGATCACTAGGAATAGTATTAGAATTAGCAGTATTCCATCTTCAACTCTTCTCCCTTCCTCTCCCTCTCCCCACACAGTTCAGAATCTCACATCTTATCTCTTGAGACAGAGGTAACCGCGTTGTTGGTTCAGTCGCTTGGTCATGTCCAACTCTTTGCAACCCCATGGGCTGCAGCACGCCAGGCTTCCCTCTCCTTTACTATCTCCCGGAGTTTGCTCAAACTCATGTCCATTGAGTCAGTGATTCTATCCAACCATCTCTTCCTCTATCGCCCCCTTCTCTCCTGCCCTCAGTCTTCCCCAGCCTCGGGATCTTTTCCAGTGAGTCAGCTCTTCACATAAGGTGGCCAAAGTATTGGAGCTTCAGCATCAGTCCTTCCACTGAATATTCAGGACTGATTTCCTTTAGGATTGACTGGCCTGATCTTGCTATCCAAGGGACTCTCAAGAGTCTCCTCCAGCATCACAATTTGAAAGCTTCAGTTCTTTGGCACTCAGCCTTCTTTATGGTCCAGCTCTTACATCCATACATGACTACTGGAAAAACCATAGCTTTGACTATATAGACATTTGTCAGCAAAGTGATAGCCTTACTCAGACTATATTCTTCCATTTCTTTTACTTACACAAAGACTACAGCTTTTTTTCTTTAGTATTTTTTAAGAATTTAGTCCCTTTATTTTCAATGGCCTTTGACAACAGTCCCCATCAGTGCTGCTCTCCTATTTTGCAGACCAAACAGGATGGTTATGGGGCACCGAGGCACACATGGGGAAAGGCCTGAGTTAAGTTCCCAGGTAACGCCTTTACTAGGCAGTCCCCAGAACTGTGGTTAGGGAGGTGCAGGCGAAAGCTGTACCACGGTGGTGACTGCATCTCTGTGTTTGCATCTCGCACAGGACTCAGGAATTGACATCGGGGACATCACTGCAAGGAAGGCTCTGAGAAAACAGCTGCAGTGCAAGACCTTCCGGTGGTACCTGGTCAGCGTGTACCCAGAAATGAGGATGTACTCGGACATCATTGCCTACGGGGTGGTAAGGAGCCCACACTCGGGGTTTCATCCAAACACATCTGCCCAAGTGGGACCTGTGGTAGACCTATGGACAAGAGGCTGGTTTCTGGGGCTTCATGTGAAGCGGCCTATACGTTCATAGACCACACCTCTCCATTCCCTTGAGAGGGATGCTTAGTCAAGCCTTACAATCCTAAGCAATTCAGCTCTGGCCCCAAACATGAATATGCCACTTAATAAAGCAAAAACATGCAGTTAGGTTAAGATTGCAAGACAACCCCAGCTGTTTCCCAAGCATGAGTGCCTGAGATTCTACCGACCAGCCTGCATGCCTCCCTTACCCAAGGTACTATGTCTTCCACTCACGCAGAGCCTCCTAGAAAGCAGATCTGGGAAACATATCCTTCCAGAGTTCATTGGATTTTGAGTATGCTTTGGTACCACTTATTGATTGGCAGTTCCCCCAGCAGAGGCAGCAAGACAGAGAGGCAGAGCAGAGGGTTCAGATCCACATAGACCTGGTTCCAATCTTGACCCAGCCACTTCCTGAGCAAGTGTCTTAATGTCTGTGGGCCTTCGTTTCTTCATACATTAAGTGGTGTAAAATAATGCTCTCCTCATGGGTAGAAAAAAGTCTCCGAAATAGAAATGTATTTTGTGTCTGAGGTTAAAATACTTTGAAGATGATAAACTCTCCCCATGCTTCCAATATCCCCAGGACATTACAAGTCTTAAGGTATTTTAAATACCTGATTGATTTTTGGATATCTGTCCTGGTTTTTGCTGAGCGAACACATGAAGATTCTCTATAACAGTTAAACCCTCAAAATTACTTATAACTATCCCCTGGGGTTACTAGGTTCACTCCCTGCCCCTGGTGTGTTACAGATGGGGAAAGAAAGAAGCACAGTGACCGCCCATGTTCACACAGGTCGTCAACCTGAGTGAAACTGAGTCTAGAACATCAGCTTCTGATATCACTCCCGTTCCTCCCTTTGGAGTATCCCCTCAGACCTTTTAGATATTCCAGGATGAACACTTGACGGAAGAATTCTTCCTCTGATGGCCTGTGGCCAGAACTGAGTTCAAGGCCTGCCTCAGCAGGAACTTAATGGGCACAGCCTCAGCCTGGAGAGGAAGGATTCTGCTGAAGGGCCAGCTTCAGTGTTCCCATGGGCCTGCCAATGCTCACATCCTAGGATTCTAAAGGAGACAGAGCCAGGGTCCCAGGAACTGCCACTTTCTTCCCCCTGCAGGGCCTCTGTTGTCCCCAGAGGCCTGACTATCAGAGGGGGGTGTGCCTTCCCATGAGAGTCCCCGTGCTGTGGCTGACATGTCCTGAGAGAACCGCCCAGTAGCCTCTTGCCTCTCCCCTTCTCAAGCTGATATAATTCAGATGTCAGGAAACTCCTCAGCTGGCGCTGCTCAGCTGTTACCTGAGGCCCCAGATCCTGCTTTCGCCATGGAAGCACACTGGACTGTGAGGTGCCCATCCGCCCCATCCAGCTCCCCAGAACTATCCTGAGGACACAGCTGATACGCTGTCCACAGCACATTATGTGTGCTGCCTGGTTACTCTTGGACCAAAATAGGACAGACATGCTGCTGTGGCTCCGGAGAAGCTGTTGGCCCAGGCCTCTAAAAACCAAGGCAAGCTCTGGATTCATGGTCTCACCAAGCTATCAGCTGTAGCTAAAGGTATTCGCCAAACTCAGCCAGAGAGGCATAACAGTGGAGGTGCTTGCATGCAGTCATTGCAATCCTGGGTCTGGGCCTAAGGCATTCTGGTCATGTAAGCAAAAGAGTCGCACCTTTGGAGCACAGATAGCGTGTTTACCGTGTAGACTCCTCACCCAGATCACACAGAAACCTTTGGTTGGTCAAATAGTAAGTGGCATATCCGCGTTGCGATCTAGATCTGGCTGAGTCCGCAGTGGGGGCTGTTTTCACTCTGTCATGCTGAAAACCCATCCTCCTGCCAGTCCCGAGGGCTGAGCTGTGTCAGTCATTCCTGGGACTGGCGGATGTCTGTGACCCTGCAAACGTGCTTTCGCCGGCTACTGTTCAGGGCTCAGCTGGAGCCCCTCTTTCCTGCCTCCTCCACGGGCTGTGCTCTTATATGAGCAGAGACACTAGCTTGTCCAGGAGCATAATGAACTCAAAAAGGGCAGTAAGCTGATGATGGTTGAGGCAGGATGCAGTGTGAGAGCAAGATGATTTGTGGAGCTGAATCTTTCTTCCTGGTGATTACTTTTACCCTGCACACGTGCTTTCGCCGGCTACTGTTCAGGGCTCAGCTGGAGCCCCTCTTTCCTGCCTCCTCCACGGGCTGTGCTCTTATATGAGCAGAGACACTAGCTTGTCCAGGAGCATAATGAACTCAAAAAGGGCAGTAAGCTGATGATGGTTGAGGCAGGATGCAGTGTGAGAGCAAGATGATTTGTGGAGCTGAATCTTTCTTCCTGGTGATTACTTTTATTCTGAAGTGGAGAGACCAGATGCCTTCTTGGTGAAGGTTTTTTTTTTTCCCTCCTTCCAACTCATGCCTAAACTTCATTGCTCAGGTCAAATAACCCCCCGGAACTCTCAGGCCACTGTCAAGTCTGAATAACCCAGACCATTAATCTAGTAAAAGGTCTCATTGATGCCTCCGGCGAGCAGAAGGATCATGGGTCTTGCAGTATGGGCATGGGCCTCCCCCAGGATTACTGAGCTTCAGGCCTGGGAGACAGCATGGCTTTGAATAATCCCAGCTCTGGTGCTGACAGGAGAGATGGAGTAGCATCCAGAAACAGATATGCCTGCTTCTGAAAGTTAGCTTTGCTACTTAATCACTGTGTAACCCTGGCAGTTTGTAAAACCTTAAAGGTTAGAGTCATATCACTTCATGGGACATTTTTCACAGTCTCAGGATTGTCACCATTTGATGATGGAAAGAGCTTGGGCTTTGGAGACAGACTCCAGCTCTGCCATTTTTCCAACTATGAGGCCATTCATTCATTACTCATTTTCTTCATTCATTCATCCCATACGTACTTACTGTCTAATATGTGCCAGGGCTGTCTTGTGTCACAGGCAGTGAGAAAGCCTTCGACCTAGTCTGGTGACTGATAGAGGAGCCAGGCAAGTAGAGAAGTGACGAGAATACAGCGTCTAAGTGCTGTGCTCAGAGAAATGGAGGTATGGTGGCCTCACACCCAGATGCAAGTCAGGAAAGGCTTCCAGAGTGACAGAGAGGCTGAGAACCACGGGAGGAGGAGGGCTTAGTCAGGGAAGAGAGGAGGCCAAAGCAGAGGGCCCAGGCAGTGGGAACAGCGTTACAGACCGAGATGAGAGGCAGAGCTTCTTGCTACAGCATAACTTCCTGCACCCTTAAGAGAGTTAACATCACCAATCTGGCTGAGTAATTTTGAGGATTAGGTGGGATAATGCATGGAAAGCCCTTCACCTGGAACCTGGCACATAGATGCAGTCACAATTGCTAACTTCCCTGACTGGCTTTCGGGATAGTTATAGTAGTAATAATAGCACCTAACAATTATCGCACTTTTGCTATTTGTCAGGCCCTTGCAAAGCTTATTTCAGTTAATCCACAAACGTATGAGGTCAGCACTATAATTATCCGTATTTAAGAGAGAGAAGGAAACAGACAAGGAGTTGTGTTGCTTTGCCCAAGACTAAACAGCTGGAGCCAGGATTTCATCTCAGCCTGTCTCTCCCAACTTCCTCAACAGACAATCTACTTAATGGGGGATGGATGACACAGAATCAAAGAGGACTATATCAAAAGTCACTACCCACCTTCATTCAGAGACCAGCTTTGGGGGCCCACAGGAGAGCCATGTCTGATACCAGGGCTTTCTGGAACTTTATGCAGGTCTCACTAATGGATCATGGCTTTAGATGTGACAGACAACCCTCTGTGGGCCGTGGGAGTCCAGGGTGTATTTGCATATACTCCTCCACACAGATCAGTCAGGTGGTTGGTTTATGACAGAGGATTTTATGCTGCATGGATGCTTCTGGGGCCCTGCCTAGGGAGCTGACACGTGTTCATATTTCTTCAGAACCTCTAAACTCCAAGTCTGAGATTGAGCTGCTATCACCCAGTAAGGGAAAGGGAGCTCAAAGGAAAAGAATTTGATTCTGTTCTTGTCCCCTGTCAAGAACAGGATGTTCATAGATCAAGTGTGGGCCTCCAGTTATCTCTTGTGCTTCACACTTGTTAATTGGGTTCACTGCACTCCTACCACATCCATGAAGACTACAAATACTTAGCCACTGTCTGCCTCTGGCCCTCCCCAGATAGATGACCCACCTGTGGCCCATTGCCCTGGTCTCCCCTGGATCCCCATCTCCAGCCTCCAGTTGTAAATAAAGTGCTTTGATCACTAAGAAGAGCTATGTAAGCTAGCTTCAGTTTAGGTGGGTAAAGATACACATAAGCTCTCTTACAGGCCCAGGAACTGAAGTACAGCTAGACCCAGGCACTCGTGCTGGGAAGCCACGAAAACCACAGCGGGGGCAGAATCATCTCTTGTCTCTAAATCCATCTGCCTCCTGCTTCATCCCCCCTTCATCACAGCTGGATTCTCTGTTTGCACAAGCCCAGCAGATCCCCATACCCGATCATCTAAATGGCCCCACAATCTGAGTGGCCAGCACCCACTGGGCATGGTATTTGGTCTCTCATCAGGATTCCTAGGGCAGAATAAGAGGATGATGAGATTGTCACATTCCAGAAAGAGAAGGAGGGGGAGAGAGGAGGAAAGAAAGAGAATTGTCAATTCATTCTAAACTAAAGAGTTGGTGCCTGCCCTGGTCTCCTCAGCTGTGGCATGTATGCAGGGCCACATGATTCACAAGCTGCCCTTTCCAAGGGCTGAGAGTGGGCTAAGCCAGAAGGGGATGTTGAATATCAGCTTTCCTACCTAGATGTGCTAAGATATCGGTTCATAGGACTTTTGTACTGTTGATTGGCATGTGTTTGTAGGTGAGGATAAGAGACACCTCTCCCCTCCCCTATTCCCTCTCTGGTCCCCTTCTCTCTTATTCACCCACCAGACCTTCCACTCTAGAGAAACTTCATCAGCTGGGTCCCCACTGGGGCCTGGCCAGCCACTGCTGGGTCTGGAGGAGACAGAGAAAGCCTGATCCCAGGGGACATCCCAGGCCCCCCAAACAGCTGACATGTTTCTCTCCTCCCCCAACCCTCAAGAACAAAGTCTTCTATCCAGGGACTTCTGTTGGCCATTATGCCACCCTTGTGCAAAAGGAGAGGATGAGAAATGTAGTACCATCTTGTGTGTGTGCGTGTATGTCATATTTTTACCTAGACCCTCTCAGCTCCCAAAATCTAGCTCCCATCCAAGTTCTTGTCCTTCAGAGGAGGCTGCTCTGCCTTCAGCACCTTTAATGCAAGGCCAACACTGTTGGTTTCTTGGTATTTGTTGGTACTTGTTGATATCTGTAGTATTCAGGGTTGACTGAAAGCAGAGTCTACTACGGAAGCAGGGCCTGTCTCAGTCGAATGCTTGTTTCTCCTGATTTAAAGCTTTTATTTCTCTGTTTCTTTTGTGTGACTGCCTGTCCTCTGGTGTTCAGTTGCAGAACTCCCTGAAGGCTGATTTGTGTCTTGATCAGGGTCCAGAGACAGAAAATGTTCCAATTGTGTACATCTGCCACGGGATGACACCCCAGGTGAGTGTTCTGAGACCCCCGTGCCGGGTGTGTACATGTGTGTGTCTGGTGGGAAAAGAGAAGCTAAGCTCTGTCATGGTTACTCTGGGCCCATGGACCTTGGGGGCTTTTCATTAGAAAGTATCCTCATGAGAAGAAAAGAGAGTCATACTTAAATGCCTGAAAGGAGTCTGAAGGAGCAGAGGCTGGGATGCCAGGATCCCCTGGGGTGGGTACCAGGAAGGTGATACATCTCTGAAGAGAGACTCCTGCCTCCGTTGGGGAGACTGTCCCAGATCACAGTTTTGGCTCTGGCAGCCATGCCTTTCCCTGGCTGGAGGGAGCCCTAAGTTTCCCCTCGACTCCCTGCCATCTCAGAATCTCTTCAGAGTGCCTCAGGTTCTGCCCGTTGGTCCATCATAGCTGGAACCAAAATTTATAGCCACAAGATCCTTTCTAGGTCTTCTGACCTAGCAGAGAATGAAGGGAAGCTACCAGAAAAGTAAGTTATCCCCCTAAAATTTTCCATTCATAGTCTAGGCTTCAGATATCCAAAGAGGACGTTGAGACACTGGCAAGAAAAATGATTTATTCAACAAAGTACAATGGACAATCAATGACCAAGGACACCATAGGCTGACCAATTATGACTTGGCATCTTCAGAGTTTACTTATCTTACTTCCAGAAGTATAAAATGATTTTTAAAAGATACTTTAGTATAGAAGATACATGTATTTGTGCAGTTGAAGTTAAGTGTTTTAAAGAGCTGTTACCTGCTTAAACTGAAGGTTATACAACCGAAGGATACCATGATGTGTCACTAGTGTTCTATCCCAAGACTTTCCAGAAATTGCCCAGTGTGATTGCTACCACCCGGTCCTTTTTGTGGGCTGAGCTGCTGTGACATCACTGATCAGTCAGTCACAGTCAGCAGGTCCCATTATCCTCACACCACACAGTATATCAACTCATTCTCCATTATTAGAATGGTGTAACATTTTTAATGAGTGACTACTTTTATGCAAGCTTTTTGTTGACATGTAACATATATGCAGAAAAGAGACAAATTATAAGTGTACAGAGTAATGAACTTTCAGAGCAAACACACCTGTGGAATAGCACCCAGGTCCAAAAAAAAAATAAAAACCACAGTATTGCTTTGAGCCTTATGTAAATAGTATCATAGGATATATGCTTTCTCATTTTTGAATCTTTCCTTCATCATTATTTCTGTATACATATACTTGTAATCTGTTCATTTTTTTCCTACCATGTCATATTCCATTTTATGAACATGCCGTATTTACTGTATATTCTACTGTTGTTGGACAGTTGGGCTACTGCCAGGTTGGGAATATTACAAATACTACTGCTATGGACGTTCTCGTCCGTGTCTTTTGGTGTGCATATGTACTCTTTTCTTCTGGATTTAAACCTAGAAGTTGAATCACTGAGTCATAGGGTTGACGTATGATCACTTTTAGTAGACACTGCCTATATTAGTCTGCAAGGGCTGCTGTAACAAAATGCCAGAAACCAGATCGCTTAAACAATAGAAATGTATTTGCTCACAGTTCTGAGGCTGAAAGTCCAAGATCAAAGTGCCAGCTGAGTTGGTCTCTCTTCGAGTTTGCAGATAGACACCTTCTCACTGTGTCCTTGTGTGGCAAGGGGGAAAGAATGAGCAAGCTCTCTGGAGTCTCTTCTTAAAAGGACACTAATTCTATTGCATCAGAGCTCTGCCCTTATGACCTCGTTTAACCTTAATGTGAAGGTCTGGGAAAGTCTCAGCCTATCCACATTACAAAAAATGAGAAAGGTTGATTTGGAGAGAATGCCAAAAGTGCTACTGAACAATCATTTGATTAAGAGATAAAGGGTGGGGCTCTTGGACTTAATCAGTCATCTCACAGCAGAAGGCGTCAATAGCGAGGGGCAGGGACACTGCCAGTTTGAAGTAAAGGTAAATCAGGGAAAGATAAAGGAACACTATTGGACATCTTGGATTCTGTAAGATGGAACCATAAAGCTATTCAGTTGTTAAAATGTACTGTCCAACAAGAAAAGGGACAAAGGATACTGAAAGTGATTTAGAGATCATCAGGGCACAAGTCCTTACTCCTACCACTGGCCCCAGGGTAAGGCTGTTCACTCAAAGGATGGGCCTGCCACTCTGGTTTCAGTGGACCAGGATGACCCTGCCCCAAGCCAGTGGGGTGGGACCAAAGCAGTAAGCAGCTCGGACAGGGCCACTCCAGAGAGCCAAAGGGGCAGGCTGCCCCGCAGAGCAGTGAGGGGTGATGCTGCCACCCAAGTGGGCCTGGAGGGCAGAGTATCCAGACAAAGGTGATTTTTCCTGAGCCTTAAGAGCCAGTGGAATTTTGCCTTTCTGGGTTTGGGGCTTGCTTGAGACCCATCACCCCTTTCTTCCTTCCAGTTTCTCCCTTTTGGAATGTGATCACCTATCCTATGCCTGTCCCACCATCATAGTTTGAAAGTGCATAACTTGTCTGATTTCACAGGTTCTTAGCTAGAGAGAAATTCTGCCTCAGAATGAATCATACTTTGAGTCTCCCACATATCTGATTTAGATGATATCTTGACTGTAGTGTCAATGCTGGAATGAGTTAAGACTTTCAAGGCTGTTGGGATGAAGTGAATGTACATTGCATGAAAGAAGGAAATTAATTTGGGGGGGGCCAAGAGCAGAATGCAATAGACTGAAACTGTGACACTCCAAAATTCACGTGTTGAAGTGCTAAGCCTGTCTATATGCGGAGTAAGGAAGTAATCGGGTCAAATAAGGTCATAAAGGGCAACACTGACCTTATGGGGCTAGTGTCCTTATAAGAAGGGCCACCAGAGTCGCTCTCTGCCAGGTAAGGACACAGCAAGAAGGTGGCCACTTGCACCAGAAACTCTCACCAGAAGCTGAACCGGCCACCACCTTGATCTCAGACTTCCCGACTCCAACACTGCGGAAAAATAAACAAGGCCATAGGTAGTTCCGTCTTCCTTTAAGCCACCCAGCCTGTGGCATTTTGTTATGGCAGCCAGAGCTATCTAATACACTGTCAAACCGTTTTCCTAAGTAGTTGTATTAATTCTTACCCCACCAGCCACGTGTGAGAGTTGTAGTTCTTCCCCATCCTTGACGGTATTCCGTATTATCTGTCTTCCTAAACTTCTAGACATTGTGGTGGTTGTATATGGCTATCACGCTGTGGTTTTAATTTGCATTTCTCTGATTTTTCATGCAGTCAGGCACCGGAGTTTCGGTTGTTCCTGAGTGTGGGCCAAGATGGCCAAGATTATAGTAGTTCCATCTCTGTGTAAATTCCCTCTCTGCGTTGTAACACGTATGATCCAAGACGCAATAGGTGCACTCACTTTTAACGAATCTAGGTGGAAACGTGTGGTGTCAATGCTCATCTGCATCTCTGGCCACATGTCAGACGTCTCCTCTGTGGGATGGTGGGTGCCTGTTCAAGCCAAGCCTGCCAGCTGCAGGTGCTTCAGTACGGGGCAGTCTATGCTGTGAGGAGCATGGATTCTGGAGCCAGATTGCCTGAGTCCAAATGGCAGCTTTGAAACTTTCCCGTTGTGAACCTTTGGACAGGTTTTTAAATGTGGGCCTATTTATTTCACCTGTAAAATATGGATTAATAATGGTGTATACCATAAAGAACAATGTTGTAGGATTCAATACATTTAAAATAATGCCTAGCATATAGTAAGGGCTCAATAAATGTTTAGCTATTACTATTGCTATGATGATATTATTATTATTATTACTGATCATTGAGCCTTGCTCAGTATAAATACCCTCCAGTTTCTAACTCCAGCTCACACTGGACTGACTTTCCTTGACCTCAGGTGTCATGTGCTGTGGGCTCCAACCTTGGTCAAAGCTGACCCATAGGCTATAAGAGCATTTTGCTATAGTAGCAAAAATGCAGTGGGGTAGGGATGAGGACAGTGAATGGGGCATCAGGAAGCCTGAGCTTGGTCTTGGCACACATTTGCAATCACCTTAACCCTCTCTGGGCCTTATTTTGTTTTATTCCTTTACTAAGGTATGCTTTTACACTAAGGTATACACATCTTAATTGGAGAAGGAAATGGAAACCCACTCCAAGGTTCTTGCCTGGAGAACCCCAGGGACGGGGGAGCCTGGTGGGCTGCCATCTATGGGGTCACACAGAGTTGGACACGACTAAAGTGACTTAGCAGCAGCAGCAGCACACACGTCTTAAGTATACAGTTCAGTGAGTTTCCACATTTGTAGACATTGTACAGGCACACCTACATCAAACCCGTCACCCCAGTGGGCTTCCTCATTCTGCCTCTTGGTCAATACCTCCGTCCAATGCTATGTTAGTCGCTTAGTCGTGTCCAAATCTTTGTGAACCTATGGACTGTACCCCTCTAGGCTTCTCTGTCCATGGACTTCTCCAGGCAAGAATACTGGAGTGGGTTGCTATTTCCTTCTCCAGGGGATCTTCCCGACCCAGGGATTGAACCCAATTCTCACACATTGTGGACAGATTCTTTACCATCTGAAACACCAGGGAAGCCCAGGTAATGACAATTTTCATCTCTAGCATGATTGATTAGTTTTGTCTGGGTCTGTGTTCTTATCTGCCAGTGAGGAAGTTGGACTGGCCATCTCCAGGCCCAGCTCTGCCAGCTCTGCCAATCTGCTTACCTTGAATTCTCTTGTTCTGAAATCCAGTTGCCTAGGATGTTGTGAGCTTGTGCTGTGCTTGCCAGGAATACTTGGAGCTGCCTTGCCTTGATGCTTTGTAAATCAGCTTTTTGTTGTGGAGCTGCAGCAGGCCTTAAAATCTTGGGTCCCCCTCCCCATCCCCCACAGTAACTTCCTGTGGCAAGAATACTGGAGTGGGTTGCTATTTCCTTCTCCAGGGGATCTTCCCGACCCAGGGATTGAACCCAATTCTCACACATTGTGGACAGATTCTTTACCATCTGAAACACCAGGGAAGCCCAGGTAATGACAATTTTCATCTCTAGCATGATTGATTAGTTTTGTCTGGGTCTGTGTTCTTATCTGCCAGTGAGGAAGTTGGACTGGCCATCTCCAGGCCCAGCTCTGCCAGCTCTGCCAATCTGCTTACCTTGAATTCTCTTGTTCTGAAATCCAGTTGCCTAGGATGTTGTGAGCTTGTGCTGTGCTTGCCAGGAATACTTGGAGCTGCCTTGCCTTGATGCTTTGTAAATCAGCTTTTTGTTGTGGAGCTGCAGCAGGCCTTAAAATCTTGGGTCCCCCTCCCCATCCCCCACAGTAACTTCCTGTAACTGGTCTGTACATGAACACTGGGGCCCAGCTGCCCTCTCCTACCAGGCTTGAGGTACACAGCTGTCAATATCCAGAGGTAAGGAGGCTTGAGACCAGCCTCAAATCACACATATTTCCAAGAACAAGGAGGTGTAGGGACTCTGCTGTGGCAGGAATTTGTTGAGTCTGGCCTTCCCAATGAGTTGGGAGAGCTGGGGAGAACTGGGTCATCCTGGAGACTGGCTGTGTATCCTTGGCAGGTGTTCATCCATCCATTAGGGTGGACTGCATCCGTGGTGCAGGCCCTGGTCATAGCAAACACCCTCTTCCAGCAACACAAGAGAAGGCTCTCCACATGGACATCACCAGATGGGCAACACCGAAATCAGATTGATCATATTCTCTGCAGCCAAAGATGGAGAACCTCTATACAGTCAGCAAAAACAAGATCAGGAGCTGACTGTGGCTCAAATCATGAACTCCTTATTGCCAAATTCAGACTTAAATTGAAGAAAGTAGGGAAAACTACTAGACCATTCAGGTATTACCTAAATCAAATCCCTTACCATTACACAGTGGAAATGACAAATCAGATTCAAGGGATTCGATCTGATGGACAGAGTGCCCAAAGGACTATGGATGGAGGTTCATGCCACTGTACAGGAGGCAGTGATCAAGACCATCCCCAAGAAAAAGAAATGCAATAAGGCAAAATGGTTGTCTGAGGAGGCCTTACAAGTAGCTGTAAAGAAGAGAAATGAAAGGCAAAGGAGAAAAAGGAAAGATATACCCATTTGAATGCAGAGTTCCAAAGAATAGCAAGGAGGGATAAGAAAGCCTTCCTCAGTGATCAATGCAAAGAAACAGAGGAGAACTATAGAATGGGAAAGACTAGAGATCTCTTTAAGAAAATTAGAGATACCAAGGGAACATTTCAGGCAAAAATGAGCACAATAAAGGACAGAAACTTGTATGGACCTAACTGAAGCAGAAGATATTAAGAAGAGGTGGCAAGAATACACAGAAGAACTGTACAAAAAAGATCTTCATGACC
>SJYX01012683.1:0-10711 GCA_006410675.1 Oreotragus oreotragus | reverse complement strand
GTGAAAGTGCTGCACTCAATATGCCAGCAAATTTGGAAAACTCAGCAGTGGCCACAGGACTGGAAAAGGTCAGTTTTCATTCCAATTCCAAAGAAAGGCAATGCCAAAGAATGCTCAAACTACCGCACAATTGCACTCATCTCACACGCTAGTAAAGTAATGGTCAAAATCCTCCAAGCCAGGCTTCAGCAATATGTGAACCGTGAACTCCCTGCTTTAGGTGGCCACTTTACTATCTCCGCATCCTGGGCCCGCCTCCCCTTGCTTTAGGTGGCCACTTTATTATCCCCTTGTGTGTTCCCATGGTGCTCTTTGTATGTTGTTCATTGTTGTTTAGTGGCTGTCATGTCCGACTCTTTGCGACCCCATGGACTGCAGCACACACCAGACCTTCCTGTCCTTCACTATCTCCTAGAATTTGCTCAAACTCACGTCCATCGAGCTGGTGATGCCATCTAACCGTCTCATCCTCTGTCACCCTCTTCTTTTCCTATCTTCAATCTTTCCCAGCATCGGGATCTTTTCCAATGAGTTAGTTCTTCACATTAGGTGGCCAAAGTATTGGGGCTTCAGCACCAACCCTTCCAATGACTAGTCAGGGTTAATTTCTTTTAGGACTGACTGGGGTTGATATTTATATCAATTTTTATAGCTAGAAATAAACATGAATATAAATTCTTTTCCTCTTTTGTTTCTATGAAAAATAGTACTATTCTCTAGTTTTTTTTGCTTAACAGTAGAGCCTGGTTATCCTTGCACAGCAGTAGAGAGATGGCTTCCTCATTCTTTCCTTTATAACTACACAGTACTTTACTGTGTGGATTTACCCTAGCTTACGTAACCATC
Source organism: Oreotragus oreotragus (assembly GCA_006410675.1). NCBI lineage: Eukaryota > Metazoa > Chordata > Mammalia > Artiodactyla > Bovidae > Oreotragus > Oreotragus oreotragus. The sequence continues at coordinate 9,865 of SJYX01012683.1, read as the reverse complement.
TTCTCTAGCCTGGTCACCTGGCTTGTTTTCAAGACAGTGCTGTCATAAACTATGCTATGAGTAACGTGGAGCGCCATTTTTGCATGTGTTACAGATAGAGCTATAGGATGTATTCTCAGAAATGAGACTGCGTTATCGAAGGAGCAATTCACTTATGGCATCATTTTTTTGCCCTCCCGCCAGCAATATGTTTGCTCTTTTGAATCTCCAAACTATTTTTATCATATAATATGACACTTCCTATTAAAAGTTAACTTAGAAATGGTAAAATAAATCATGACTCCAGAAAGGTTGATAAGTATACAATTCTAACTCTTTTTGAGTTTTCTAACACTTAAAATTTAGTCCATCTTAAGTGTATTTTAGAAAAAAGTTGAGAAGCAAATATGCTTCACTCTAACTTTTGTAAAAGGACACACTTATTACATGCTTATCTACCGCAGATAAAATGGCTTCCTAAATATATGTGGGTTAGCTTATCTGTGAGAAAGAAGAAAGCAGTTCCTGATACATGGGAGCTGGTCTGCTCCTATCGGCCAGGTCCCAGTGGTAGGGGAGCTGGCCTAGCCCTCCCAGCTTGTCTCTGGTAATCTGTTGAACATAAACAATTCCACAGAACATTAACGTCAGGCAAAGACACTCTAGGACCACGATGAATCATGACAGAGATGAGACTGCTGAGGTCTTATATCTGAACACAAACAGGGTCCAACCACAAAAATGACCAAACATCCCTCTAATCTGGCTAATATAAATCACTGTGCTACTTCACCAATTATGGCATTAGCCTCTCTAGTTTTCCCTCCCTCAACACGGGATTTCTGCTTCTAATCCAGTGTAAAGACTGACTTAAAGTTCTCCCTCGAATCACCTAACATACATCCTGTGACCCCTTTCTAGCACTCTCTAACTAGAAAGGGCCCTAAGATGGCCCTAATTCCCACGCATTCTACTTCAATAGCATAAGGTAAGGTGAGGTAAGGTGAAGTCACTCAGTCGTGTCCGACTCTTTGCGACCCCGTGGACTGTAGCCTACCAGGCTCCTCCATCCATGGGATTCTCCAGGCAAGAATATTGGAGTGGGTTGCCATTTCCTTCTCCAACTTCAGTAGCATAAGTCAAGCAAATTCATTCAACTTCAGGGGTGTTCCTGGTAGTCCCTGGCTGCAGGGCATCGCTTCCTTAAACAATACTCCCTGTGCGCCCACTATGTGCCAGGGACCCAGCCCTGGAGGAGCTACCTTCTGGAATATTAGGGTTGGAGATACAAGGTATCATTTAATCCAGCTGACTCTTCTTGATCTAAGAGAATGAGGGCGTTGAAGTCTACTATCAGCATCACAGCCAGGACCAGATCTCCTGAGGTGACAATCAGGGTTCTTTGAATCACGTTGCAAAATCTTCCCCATATGCCCCCTACACTGATTTCTGCATTGGTTCCCAGGGAACGTCCTGGTTATGACACAAGACACATTTTCTTCATCACTTTTTGAACCAACTATTCTGAGGGAGATCAACCCTGGGATTTCTTTGGAAGGAATGTTGCTGAAGCTGAAACTCCAGTACTTTGGCCACCTCACGCGAAGAGCTGACTCATTGGAAAAGACTCTGATGCTGGGAGGGATTGGGGGCAGGAGGAGAAGGGGACGACCGAGGATGAGATGGCTGTATGGCATTGCAGATGTGAGTCTGAGTGAACTCCGGGGGATGGTGATGAACAGGGAGGCCTGGCGTGCTGCGATTCATGGGGTCGCGAAGAGTCGGACACGACTGAGCGACTGAATTGAACTGATCCATGAAGGACTGCTCATTTATTTATCCTCTAACAGGTTACTCTCAAAGGAGAAGGCATTGTACAAGTATAAACACTGAAGAAGCCTCCTAAGAAATGCTAGAGTCTCAAGCTGGCATATGTCCCTGTGTAAGACTGCAAGAGAATAAGGGATGAGACAGAGATTCGAACTGAAGATTTTATTTCTATTATAAGAAAATTTAATATAATTTTATTTCTCTTACAAGAAAATGTATAATTTTATAAATTATAATTTTCTTATAAGAAAATATAAATTGTGACAACTGCAGGTCAGTGAAGATTTTAAGGTGAGTTCCTATCTCAGCAATTGCCAGTCACTTCCCTTTTTGGTGACCAAGACAATAAATTGCTTGGGAAACCATTTGAGCAATTCTTTTTATTATGCAGATTCAAGGTGAGTAGGACATATTATTTTAGAGGAGGGTAGAATTGAACAGTCCCTGTTTGGTGACTACAGCTTGTTCCTATAACCCACTGGGCAGGTGGGTGGGATGGAAGATCTGTATGAGGGCCAAATGGTTTCCTAAGGAGGAAATCTCAGGCCTAACACCTTCTTTTTCAAAGTTCAACATTATCAGAGCATCTCTGTTGAATTAAGCTGGTCCTAATAGAAGTAAGCTCTCAGAAAAGGATAATATCCTTTTCTGGAAGAAATACCCCTTCCTTCTGGAAGAAAAACTCTTCAAGGTGGTGGGGGGAACAGTCTGATCTACACTGTTGACCTGGGATCCATATGAACGCCATGGTTATTTCAGGAGCAGATTAATTTGGGCATGTTGTGTTGCTGATGGAAAAACTCAGGTCAACCCACTTGCCACAGTGGGCATACGATGGAAAGAAATGGCTACACATGTCATACATATATGTGTGAGTTCCCTTTGCCGTTGTTCAGTCAGTCAGCACTGAGTGGAACCCCATGAACTGCAGCACGCCAGGCTTACCTCTCCTTTACTATGAGATCCCTAGGAGCTATAACAAGTGAAGGGCTGGGGAGGGAAAGGTGAGTTTTGGCACAAAGTATTCTTGCCACCATTCAGCACTTTTCTCTCTAGAAGAACTATGTCAACCTGGGGCAAGAATCTGCAGTGACCAAGTAAGAGAGGTTTATTCCAATCTCTTCTTTAGGGATGGCTGGATTTCCTGAGAGGTGAATCAAGCCTCTGAGATCATTGGTTGACAGAGTAGCCTATTTTGTAGCCAGGTCAAGAGCAGCCAGGGCCATCCCTTTAAACTGGACAATCCCTGGGCTTGCTGAACTTACCACAAAAGGAAGTATCTAGAATGGAGAGGTCACGCATTCTCAAAATACCACAGAAAAGGTCAGTGTCAGAAAAATTTTACTGTTAAACACAGAAGCGACCTTATGTTTTAAGCAATGCTGATGAAATATATCAGCTACCTAAAAAGAAAAGATTGGATTCCCTGCCTTGAGGACCTCACATTACACAACAGCTCTAAGAGTCAAGTGTTATTAGGCCCAGTTTAAAGATCAGCAAACTGAGGCTCCGAAGACTGAATGATGTGTCCGAATACCCCATCACTGGAGATGTTCCAGCCAGTCTAAGCTGACTGCCTCCTCTTTTATGAATGCTGAGTCCCAAGGGGGATGGTGTGCTTTTGCAACTATTAAGGGTCTCATAGAATGGGTCGTCTACTTCCTTGGTTTGGGGTTTTATGAACGACGCTTAAGTAGGTGTGAGATGCCCTGAGTGGCCCTTAGGTCACATGGGGGCACCCCCGCCCCCATACCTCCTCCTCCACACTTCCACGCACTGCACACAGCACTCAGCTCCAGGCCTGGGGAACATCAGGGCAGCCTACTCTGCTCAGCCACACCGCTGGGAACGGCTCTCTGCTGGCTGCAATGGGTGTGCAACAGCCCTGGACAGCCTCCGGCCTCCCTCAGGTGGCAGGCTCTCTGCCTGCAGCCAACAGTCTTCCCAGCCTGGAGAAGCCTCAGGGGATATAGGAAACCTCCAAAGTAGGTTGTGCAACAGGGCAACCTGCTGGAGAGTGCCCATATCTCTTTTCTCAGATGCCCAGGACCCTGGCACACCCCAGCATCCCCCAACCATAGCCTCCCACATGTAAAACCTCCGCATTGTCTTACAAGGAGGGGTTTTCACACTATGCCTCTGAGGGGAAAGTAGGGGTGAACAGTTAGAAAGGCCCATTTTACAAAAGAAAATTAAAGCTCATTTGGAGCTGGTTTGATTGCTTCATTCCTTGGTCCTTGGAGACCAAAGAGAAGAGGATGTGACTTCATTTTTTTTTTCTCCTTCTAGATTAGAGTGGCCCTGAGTTTATTTAAGTTTCTCTAACTTAATTCCTGGAACAGTTCTTTTTGGCTAGCTTAACTGGATCTTCCTAGTGGTTAGTTCCCAGAACCGAATCCTGCCCTCTGGAAACAGGCCTGAAGTTCTGAAAACCCCCTCCTTGTCCCTCTGCCCTCCCCTCGCCCACGTGTTCCTCATGACCACGACCCCGTCAGTTCCGCTCTCACCTTGACCCTCACCCCTCGCCTTTTCCCAGCATCAGCCCCTCGGGAATTCACACACTTCCAGGCCAGTCTCTGCACCTTACCTCCACCAGAGCCTCCTAAAGGCACACAGCTTTCACCCTCCTGTTGCACCTGCCCTTCCAAACGCCTATTCACAGAAACAATCATCTTTCTAACTCCTCTAGTGAGACGATGGATGTTGCTGAATTTGCTTATTGGAGCTTAATGGGTCCACTACAAGTCAAGGGCACCCAACATGTGCCAGACGAAACCCGCCCTCATGAGGCTCTCTACTCCCCTCCAGTACCCCTCCTCTGTGGCTCCTCCACTCAGCAGCTATTCCAGATTCAGCCCTCAGTCCAGATTCAGTCTCTCTTCCACCTACCCTGCCTCTCAGAACAAAGGACTCTCTGTTGTACCATTCTAATAGGGTGCTCCCCTCTGGTCCCCCTTAGTAAGCATTCTCTTCAGAAGAAGTAACTGCTCTCCTGTTTTAACCCTCCTCTCAGAAACTCAAACAGTCCCACCCTTGAGTGGTCTCCCTACATTATTCCCATCTCACTTCTCCACCACTTTATCTCCTTCATCTTAATCCACAAATTTACTTGCACTTCCCCATTCTTAAAAATACATATATAAGCCTCTGGGACCTCCCTCGTGGTCCAATGGTTAAGGCTCCGGGCTCCCAATGCAAAAGGGTATGAGTTCGATCCCTAGTCAGGGAACTCGGATCCCACATGCTTTGCTTTGTGGTCAAAAAACCCCAAACAAACCAACAAAATAAGCCTCGAGATTTTGTTTCTCCCTAAGGCTTCCTTCCCATACCTCATCTTCCCTTCAGGTTGTATTGTTAACATTTAGGTTAAACATTTTTTTTTTTTTTTTACTTGCACTTCCCCATTCTTAAAAATACATATATAAGCCTCTGGGACCTCCCTCGTGGTCCAATGGTTAAGGCTCCGGGCTCCCAATGCAAAAGGGTATGAGTTCGATCCCTAGTCAGGGAACTCGGATCCCACATGCTTTGCTTTGTGGTCAAAAAACCCCAAACAAACCAACAAAATAAGCCTCGAGATTTTGTTTCTCCCTAAGGCTTCCTTCCCATACCTCATCTTCCCTTCAGGTTGTATTGTTAACATTTAGGTTAAACATTTTTTTTTTTTTTTCGCAACTCCTTTTTATTTCTGACTCTATTAACCTTCCAGTATATGCCCTTTGTCCCAGGTGGCACTAGTGGTAAAGAACCTGCCTGCCAATGAAGGAGACATGAGACCAGGGTTCCATTCCTGGGTCAGAAAGATCCCCTGGAGAAGAGCATGGCAACCCACTCCAGTATTCTTGCCTGGAGAATCCCATGGACAGAGGAGCCTGGCGGGCTTCGGTCCATAGGGTGGCAAGGGGTCAGACACGACTAAAACGACTTAGCACAGCACAGAAGAGACCTGCCTCGGAAACTGTGTGGATGGAGGCAGGGTTTTTACATCCTGTTCCCTCCCTCACTGCTTTAGTGAAGCTGACTTCCTCAAACTTGACCTACGGGGAAGAAACTCAACAGCATCTCATTCATCATTTGTCTTGACCTCTGACAGCCCGCTGATGGCTTTTATTTTATTTTTGAAGCACAGTGACCCACCCTGTGGTCTCCGTGAGTCACCAAGCTTCGGCCTCAGTTACCTCAGAACACGACGGCCTCTGGCCAAGCCAACGCAATGACTGCATCACCAGTAATTGCCGCCCTGCTGGCCACCATGCGGTCATGAAGCGATAAGGGCGGTAACACCTGTGAGCAGGAACTCGCAGGGCAGGTACTGGGTCCTGGAAAAGCCTGGTATGTAAGGAAAAAGCGGTAGGAGAAGCCCTGGAGCGAAGCCAAGAGGAAGGGGCGGAGAAGCAGAAGCAAGGTGATAAGATACAAACCTGAGCACTTGACCCAGCTGTGCAAAATCCTTCCGCTCACTCCCTGGAGCTGTTCGAACAATTTCAAACTCCTCAGGGCTGCCTGAGAGCTTTGTTTTGTGTCAGTCTCCCTAATCGGCTCTTTGCTGCAGCCACATGCTCTTGTATCTCTCTGCTCCAACATCCCACTCTGGCCTCCGTGCTCCATCTGTTGAGCCTCTTTCTTTCTTGTTATTATTATTTTAAGAAGAGTGATAACAAAGGTAAGCCTGGTGGAGACTCGTTTCATGCTGGGGTCAGGGAAGGCCTCCGAGGGGTCCAGGTCCAGCTGAGTTTTGAAGGAACAGTCAGTTACAGGAGGAAGGGAAGCAGTATTCCACTTCAGGGGACGTGTGCCAAAAGACCTGGCATCGTAAGGGCAGGGTGATGCTGGAAGGAGGTCAAACTGGACATGGCAGAGGGAAGGAGGGACAATGCAATCATATCCCTGGTGGCTTCTTGACGCAGATTCTGTAATCGGGACAGGCTACTGAGACACAGTGCCTGCCCAGGGTGATCCAGCCCCTGCCCTCGAGTGATCAGGTTGAGAGAAGCCAACAAAAATGCCTAACACAGTTCCAACAACACAATGGCAGAAGCCAGTGGGCATCAGGACTGGGATGTCCGCGTAGGACAAGAACTCATCAGGGAGGGGAAGAACTCCCGACAGGTGGGAAAAAAGATAAGAGTTTTATCCTTTTTAATGGACTGGCAGGAGGCGGGGAAGAAAAAGCCAGAGGAGCTGGGTCACAGCAAATCCTGGGCACAAGATAACATGCTCTGACCTTATTCCAAGGCTACCGTTCTCCAAAGTGTATCAGGGGCAGCTCCAGTGACTTCAGAGGATGCCCAGAGGAACCTATTTCCATAGTTATGTATTTATTTAAAGTGTATTGGGAGTCAACACAATTAGCATATTATTAGCTCCTAAATTTCACAGATATTACTGCTCAGGAAGAGCCTAAGTTAAAAAAAAAAGAGTTGATCTAAATCCTTTGAAGACAGCTCTTAAGGAAATAGTAGTACAGATGGTTTGCAGATATGGGGGTATTTGGAAAGGAAGGGAATGACCGAAGTTTGAGAAGCACCACTAGGCAATATTCAGGGCTTCGGCAGGGAAGTGGCCCAGCCAGATCTGCAGTTTAGACAGACTGCTGTGGAGCCAAGGAGGGAAGGTCAGGAAGAGATACGATTAACTGGAAACAAAGACTTTGTGGAGAAGGTGGCAATGGCAATCCAGCCAGGAGGCGATCAAGGCCAGAGTCCAGGCGAAGTGGTGGATGTAGGGGGGAGATTGCCATTCACACTCCTCCAGGCACAAGAATAGTTCCCACCCATCCAGCCACTGGTGATACCAAAACCCAGCACTCGAGATTTGTTCAGGTTTCCTGTCTAACTCCAAATTTGGGCTTAATCATATTTCATTATCTGCAGTGATTTTGGGGTGACTGCAGCCATGAAATGAAAAGATGCTTACTCCTTGGGAGAAAAGTTATGACCAACCTAGACAGCATATTAAAAAGCAGAGACATTACTTTGCCAACAAAAGTCCATCTAGTCAAGGCTATGGTTTTTCCAGTAGTCATGTATGGATGTGAGAGTTGGACTATAAAGAAACTGAGTGCCATAGAACTGAAGTTTTTGAACTGTCGTGCTGGAGAAGACTCTTGAGAGTCCCTTGGACAGCTAGGAAATCCAGTTAGTCCATCCTAAAGGAAATCAGTCTTGAATATTCATTGGAAGGACTGATGCTGAGGCTGAAACTCTAATACTTTAGCCACCTGATGTGAAGAACTGACTCATTTGAAAAGACTCTGATGCTGGGAAGGATTGAAGGTGGGAGAAGGGGACGACAGAGGATGAGATGGTTGAATGGCATCACCAACTCAATGGACATGAGTTTGAGTANAGGCTGAAACTCTAATACTTTAGCCACCTGATGTGAAGAACTGACTCATTTGAAAAGACTCTGATGCTGGGAAGGATTGAAGGTGGGAGAAGGGGACGACAGAGGATGAGATGGTTGAATGGCATCACCAACTCAATGGACATGAGTTTGAGTAAACTTCAGGAGTTGGTGACGGACAGGGAGGCCTGGCGTGCTGTGGTCCATGGGGTCGCAAAGAGTCGGACACGACTGACTGACTGAACTGAGATTTCGTCATAAGCCTCAAGGCTCCTTTAGAGATTCACCCCAAAGAAGACACCATATTCAAGTTACAAATCTGCATTTAGCAGATAGAGTTGTCATCTCTGAGAAAGAAACTCAAAGAAGGGAAATGATAAAGGTTCTTAGAAGCAACAAAGTACGGTCAACTATAGGAAAGGAAGCCGCAGAGCAGCAACCACTGACTTTCATTTAGAGGACAGACAAGCGCAGTTATTTCTCATGATAACTTCAGGGGGCAGCCACTGTAATTAGCGCTCCTAGTTAGTGCTGGAAGAAACAGATGCTTATACAAGGTTAAGTAATTTGCCCACAGCCACACAGTATGTTAGGGGCGGACCTGGCATCAACCTCAGGTCAGTTCATGGTCTCAACCCACATGTTGCACTGTTTCCTTTATGTGAGTCTTGCTGTTTCGGTTTTACTATTTCATAAAAGCCCACCACTGACCAAGCTGTAGGGTTGAGGGATACAAAACGTGAGGACAAATCAGAGATGATGCTTGGAACAAAACATTATTCCAGCTATTCATAGTTTAGGAGTAAAGGTTTTAGGTATGATTATCATTTATGCTATCAAACAAGACTACTAGTTATGGTGGGATTTTATTTACTGTTACTTTTTTTTTTTAAACCTAATTGTGAGGTAAAAGACAAAAGCACCATTTCTAAGTTAAAGACCTGACCTCCCAAGTTAGTTCCACTTGTTATCAGCTGGAGGCTTTGGGAAAGTTCCTTAATCTCTCTGTGCTTTTATTATTATTAATGTATTTATTTATTTGGCTGCACTGGGTCTTAGTGGCAGCACACAGGATCTAGTTCCACAACTAGGGATCGAACCTGGGCCCCCTGCATTGGGAGTGAGGAGTTTTAGCCACTGGACCACCAGGGAAATCCCTCTCTGAGCTCTCAAAATGAAGGTAAGAAAACCTAGCTCCTCGTTCCAGTATATGAAGTGTTAAATGCATAAGTTCATTCTACTCTTAAACAGATCTTTCAGAAAATCCCCTATACGTGATTCTCTAAAATCGTGCTACCACGTAGACCAACAAACCTGACCAAAAAGACCCAGAAGCAGTTAGGCACTCTTGTCTTATCAAAGGTCACTTGACTGGTACGAAAAGAAACTGGGGCAACACACAGCAAGATATAACCCGCAAACCACACACTTAATTTAAAAACTAAGCAGGAACTATTAGACAATTTAATGGTTATTACATTAAAGATATACTTTAGAGTACATTATGGTACAGAAAATAGGAAATAATACTACAGGAAAGGGAAGAAGGAAGAATGTGACCCAGACAGTGGGGAGTACATATGTAGTCCCACTGTTCAGCTGTATGAATGGTAAATTAAAGATATTCTATGCACTTCAGCCTCGGAGAAGGCAATGGCACCCCACTCCAGTACTCTTGTCTGGAAAATCCCATGGGTGGAGGAGCCTGGTA
>SJYX01012682.1:0-18975 GCA_006410675.1 Oreotragus oreotragus | reverse complement strand
TATGGCAGAAAGTGAAGAAGAACTAAAGAGTTTCTTGATAAAAGTGAAAGAAGAGAGTGAAAGGTTGGCTTAAAGCTCAACATTCAGAAAGCTAAGATCATGGTATCTGGTCCCATCACTTCATGCCAAACAGATGGGGAAACAGTGGCTGATTTTTTTTTGTTTTGGTCCTCCAAATCACTGCATATGGTGACTGCAGCTACGAAATTTAAAGACACCTACTCCTTGGAAGGAAAGTTATGACAAAATCTAGACAGTATATTAAAAAGCAGAGACATTAGTTTGCCAACAAAGGTCTGTTTAGTCAAGGTTATGGTTTTTCCAATAGTCATGTATGGATGTGAGAGTGTGACTATAAAGAAAGCTGAGCGCTGAGGAATTGATGCTTTTGAACTGTGGTGTTGGAGAAGACTCTTGAGCATCTCTTTGACTGCGAGGAAATAAAATCATTCAGTCCTAAAGGAAATCAGTCAGTCCTGAATATTCATTAGAAGGACTGATTTGAAGCTGAAACTCCAATACTTTTACCACCTCATGTGAAGAGCTGACTCATTTGAATACCCTGATGCTGTCTGTGAAAGATTGAAGGCAGGAGCAGAAGGGGATGACAGAAGATGAGATGGTTGGATGGCAACACCAACTCAATGGACATGAGTTTGGGTAAATTCAGGAGTTGGTGATGGACAGGGAGGCCTGGTGTGCTGCAGTTCATGGGGTCACAAAGAGTCAGACACGACTGAGCAACTGAACTAAACTGAACATCATATGTAGTTGGCTGAATCTGAGGATGATTAACTGAGGATAGGGAGAGACGATTGTGAGTTACATGTAATACATAATATATATTTCTTTTACATTTGAACATTCCGATTTTCAAACAAGCTGTCCTTTGCTTTTCCAATAGGGAGGGATTAGAATTGTAATAGGAATTATCAACCTATTCCGATATGATCAACCACTCAAAATGATATAATTCTAGAATGTGGCATGGAAATAAAACCCATGCCAATTTTTTTTTATTACTATTTTAGCATTTTACTAAAAGAACTTTGAATGTCTGGTCACAACTCAATTAAATCTCCTCCTATATCATTCCTATAATCACTTCTATAGCACTTCTATATATCACTCCTATAATTGACTATATCGATTATAACTCCTCCTCCCTGACAGGCATGGAACGGTGAGAACCAGTTTCAGTCTTGTTGGCAGTATGCAAAATATCTTACAGAATGGAGGACCTCGCCTTTGGCAGTGAAGAACACAGAAAGGCAAGAAACTGTGATTTATACACCGACTGGTAGAAGCATGAAGAATACTCATGCCCAAGGTCATGGTCTGAGTCAGCAGGGAGAGCCCTGCAGAGCTCTTCATTCCAATAGTTCACTGGATGCTGTGTTACCCTCTGTGTGTATTAATCCACTGAACAGCCAAAGAAATGAGCAAGGACGTAAGAGTTACCCCAGGAAGCTTACCTGGTGGCTCACATGGCAAAGAATCTACCTGTAGTGCTGGAGACTGGGATTCAAGCCCTGGATTTGGAAGGTCCCCTGGAGAAGGGAAAAGCTACCCACTCCATGTTGATAAAAGTCTAGCTTTTTAGGTTCATTTAAATTCCCATTAAAGGATATTGATCTCTTCTCTTGAAAAGGCATCATTTCAAATGACCTATCAGTAATAGCAATTGGAACAGGTTAGTTCAAGAAATGCTGCTGCTTCTACTGCTAAGTCACTTCAGTCGTGTCTGACTCTGTGCGGCCCCATAGATGGAAGCCCACCAGGCTCTGCCATCCCTAGGATTGCTAGTATATGGGAAAACCATGGCATGAAAAGTATTCCTAGGACAAATTTTGCATATTTGAATAAGCCTTGTCAGACACAGAGTATAAGACACATTGCATAGGTGTCACTGTTAAGCAGAGGAGAGGAATAGAGTAGTGCCTAGAGGGAAATTTGTAGAAGGCACTGGCATGCCATTCCAGTACTCTTGCCCGGAAAATCTCATGGACAGAGGAGCCTGGTAGACTGCAGTCCATAGGGTCGCTAAGAGTCGGACGCGACAGAGCGACTTCACTCACTTTTCACTTTCCTGCNGGAAATTTGTAGAAGGCACTGGCATGCCATTCCAGTACTCTTGCCCGGAAAATCTCATGGACAGAGGAGCCTGGTAGACTGCAGTCCATAGGGTCGCTAAGAGTCGGACGCGACAGAGCGACTTCACTCACTTTTCACTTTCCTGCATTAGAGAAGGAAATGGCAACCCACTCCAGTATTCTTGCCTGGAGAATCCCAGGGACAGCAGAGTCTGGTGAGCTGCCATCTATGGGGTTGCACAGAGTTGGACACGACTGAAGCGAGTTGGCAGCAGCAGCAGCAGTAACAGTAGAGGACAATTAGAGCACGTATATGTATTTTTAAAAACTGTAAAAAAATGAGGTTTATCACTTTAAAGAATATTTAGAAAAACCAGAAAAAGGAAGATGAGAAAATTTAGATCCAATTTAAAGAGGAAATAAATTATGGAGTAAGAACCCTGAAGAATCCTCTTAATGATGGAGCGTGGGACCCCTAGATAGCTTGATTCAAACAGGGAAAGAAACTAGGAACTCAAAGAAAATGGACAGGAAGATATCTGAGACCAAAAGTTTGTCAATGACTTTCTTGATGACATGAAGGAAATAATATTTGAGGTTTTCTTTTGAATATGAACATAAGTAATGCTTTGAATCTTCTATCCCCTCAGAAATATGTGGCCTTAAGGAAGGTGATGATTACAGCTAAATATCAGAGGATGCTTCTGTTGCTCTGGAAGGAGGAGCAAATGCATCTGGAGGCCCTGGAGAGAGAAGCCAAGGAGATTTGTCAATAACTCAAGGAGAGTGTGTTCAGAATGACTCAGCACAGAGAAAGTCTGAAAGAAATGTACAGAGAGCTGACCGAGATGTGCCACAAGCTGAACATGGAGCTGCTCCAGGTGAGAAAGGAGGGTCTGTCCTCAGAGAGAGAAACACTCTTCTGGACGAGCTGCTGTGACACTGAAATGTTACCTATCCAGACAGATGGTAACAAAATCAGCAAAATTCTGTGACCAGGGGAAAGTTAATTTTCTTGGCATAAATCTCACTATACATCCCCCTAAACCCTTGTCACTCTCTGCTATCCACACCCTGAGGGCACTGAGGTGTTTCCTGTCATCTAGGTAAGATATTGAGAAGTGGTATCAATTTTAAAGCAGTCTATAATTTGTTTTATTCAGTTGTCTGTTTTACTTCAATTGTTATTATAAATGGTGAGATTTCTCCTTGAACATAGCACTGAGTAGTGAGTGACATTGGAAACCTAGATGTTGATGCATTTTGAGGCAGACCCTTCCTGCCCCTTTCCTTCCTTAATGTGCCCTGAGGAAGCCCATGATGTTTTAGTTTAGGCTGTGTTATGAAGATAGCTTCTGAGTGTTCCCTAGAAAAGAATTAGAAAGCCATATCTTATACCCAAACAGGAATAGTAAAGAACATGAAAAAAGATAGAACTCTCATGATTAACATGATCTTTTCTTTTTTTGTTTTGCTTTGACAGGGCTTGGAAAACGTATTGAGAAAGATGAGTATACACTAATGATATTTGATTTCTGAAAAATTTGTTGTCATTTTCATGAAGTGGATTCACCGCTGTTCCTTGGCACCACGGGGAATTGATTTCAGGTCCTCCCCCATTCCCAAATTCCAAGATAAAGAGTCCTTTGTACATAATGCCATAGTATCTGCAGATAAATTTTAAGCATGTTCCTGTACACTTTGCCATCTCTTGTCAACTTATTACAACATATTACAGTGTAAATTAAATGGAACATAAGTCATTCCCTGGTATGTGGCATTTTCAAGTTTTACATTTTTGGAGCTTTCTGTAAATTTTTTTTTTCTGATATTCTCCCATTCAGAACAAAGGCAAAGGAGAAAGGAAGTTTAGACTGAGAACCTGGGATTGACCTGTACACACCATGTATGAAATATAGTTAGAAAAGTAGCTCTACAAGCTCCTATTGTAAAATAAACAAATAAATAAACAAATAAGTAGCCCAGAATGTACAGATTGAATCCATGTGTGAATCCATAGGTCCAGAACACTAGCATATGTATTATCAATATTGTCTTCTTGGCCATTTTCTATTTTATTTCAAAAGAACTTTAAGGACTTCTGATCCTTGATCTCAGAAGTTTCCTTTTCATTTGATTGAAAACAAATATACCTGAGAAAGTGAAAGTGAAAGTCACTCACTCATGTCCGACTCTTTGAGACCTCATGGACTATACAGTCCATGGAATTCTCTAGGCCAGAATACTGGAGTGGGTAGCCTTTCCCTTCTCCAGGGGATCTTTCCAACCCAAGGATTGAATCCAGGTCTCCCACATTGCAGGTAGATTCTTTACCAGCTGAGCCACAAGGGAAGCCCAAGAATACTGGAATGGGTAACCTATCCCTTCTCCAGGGGATCTTCCCGACCCCAGGAATTGAACCAGGGTCTCCTGCATTGCAGGTAGTTTCTTTACCAACTGAGCTATGAGGGAAGGCCATATACCTGAGAATCTGCTGACATTCTTGGCTTTGTTTTACCCACTCACCCCATCCTCTCCAACCTCACCAAAATAAAACTTAGTGAAGGGATTTTTCTAGGATATCACAGAGGAAGCACCTACCCTAGTGAGTTGGAAGGTGAGAAAATTATGAAAGAAACATATTCCCCACACATGAAAAGTGAGACTGTGATATTGATAATACTGAGAAGCAGTGACTCAGCCTGTTCCATCACAGCAAGCCCCCTGCAGGCAGGACCTCACAGGGAGGTGCTTCCTGCTGCCCACCCAAGAGCAGTGACTTTCAGGACCAGGGCAGCCACGTTGGACCTGAGTCACTTTGCTGTACTGACAAGAGTAAACATGTCTGGTCAGTGAGCACCTCTTTTTGACACAGAATGCATCCTTGATGACTACTTTGTGAGTGAAGTCTCAAAGGCTTAGCCTGAATTTCTTGATCTCTGTAAAATGCCTAGAATCTTTGAATGGATGGAATTGAGGAATGGAATGAAGTTCAGTGAGTGAAAACTTGGAATAATGTCTGAGAAAAATGGGAAAATTGAAATTTGAGATAATTTCTATTTAGTAAAAATTATGGTAACATTTTAATATTCTCATGTGAGTAGAATATATTGTATATTCAAATCACTGAAATTAGGAGAATTCTGACAACACATCCTGTGGTGAAGTCTGCCGTTTTGCAATGCTCACGTGATTAGCCTTTGGTCTTGACATGGAACCGATGTCCTTTGTTACAGGGCTGACTTGGCACAGAAGCAGAAGCCTCAGCCCGTGAACCCAGAGCTCCCTTCCTGGCCTGTCTCTGGATTCCTACACATGCTGAACAACTTCAGGGATGAGTCAGCTTTTTGATGAGCAGGACTTCATTTCTTTAGACCTTCTTAGCTTAGGAACAAACCTTCATTCATTTCTGATACATATTCTTGGGCATGACGGAGGTGCATAACTTCCTGAAATTGTTAACATATTTTCTGCCACTATAGTCAGATTTCAAACACCAAGGCTAAGGTTTGCCACCTGTAGTTTCCTGAAGATGCCAATCCAGACACAGATATTTAGATATATTTGGCACAGGCAGCAGCGATGAAACCAAGTTCCTGATTCTCCACATTCTCTCAGTATTTGGTGATGTCCCTCTTTGGGATTTTGACAATTCTTATACATGTGCTGTGGTATCTCTCATTGCTGTTTTAAAGCCATCTGCTTTTCAGGCCTTTTAATTTTTTTTTTTTTTTCACTCCCTTCATTTTCTCTTGGTGGCCTTCCTGGTGGCTCAGAGGGTAAAGCATCTGCCTGCAGTGCAAGAAACCCGGGTTCGATCCCTGCATTGGGAAGATCCCCTGGAGATGGAAATGGCAACCCACTCGAGTACTCTTGCCTGTAAAATTCCATGGACAGAGGAGCCTGGTAGGATATAGTCCATGGGGTCTCAAAGAGTTGGACACGACTGAGTGACTTCACTTTCACTTTCATTTTCTCTTATTCTTTGTCCCTTGAGTGAGCAGCCAGTTTTTTATTTTGTTCATTTGTGTGTTAAACATCCTTTTGTGAGATTGATTGCCAGGCATATTGGGATGGGATCTGAGGATTTTTAACTGCAAAAGAAGCTTCATAATGCTCAATATGAATCTCAATTCAGATTGAGACAGCTTTCATTTAAATTCTTAAGGGTAAAGGGAGTGATAGAAGGGACGTATCTAAGCAGAGTGTGCTTCTCTCATGTATCCCAAAGGAGAGTGGATTTCTGTTTCTTTCTCCACAGATACATAGAATCCCACAGATTGCTGGACTTCAGAAAGAACTCAGCTCAATATTATGTGGCAGCCTGGATGGGAGGGGGATTTTAGGGAGAATGTACACATGTATAAATACAGAAGAGTCCCTTCATTCATATTTTCATGAACTTGGAATAAAACTCCAGTCATAGAAGACCTAATTTAAGATTAGATTTAGTGTTTCTAAAATGACTGCCTCACAGTTCATTCACACACAAAAAATCATAAGTGGATTTCTTTCTTCCTGCTAATTCTAAATATATCTATTATTGAGATATGAGCTGGAGCCTATGGTCCGTAACAAGAGAAGCCACCACAATGGGAAGCCAGCACACCACAGTGAAGAGCAGCCCCACTGGCACCAACTAGAGGAAGCCCACGCTCAGCAGTGAGGACCAAGTGCAGAGGTTCCTGAACTCTCAGTCCTGGAGTGCTTCCTAGTTATTCTACCCCCTCTCTCCAGGAGTGGAGCCCACCGGTTCCCCTGGGGGTGCAGGCCTTGGAGGAGAGGGGCACAGACTCTGAGTGTAAAGAGCAGCTCTGGGACCCCTGTAGCCCCCTGCCACCTCCTGCACGTCCTCCAGGGGGGACTCTGGCCTCACCCATGCTTTCTCAGATGCGCCAGGTACATGAGCCGGTCTGGGGCCTCAGGGAAAAGCTCTCTCTCTGGACAAAGCCACATTGGGCTGTCAGAGATTCAGAGGCAGGGAACACAGAGCTCAGTGTTGCCCGCTCAAAGGTCTGCAGGGTCCCTGTCTGCTCTGAAGGATGGTCACAGTGGGCAGCCACCCCCTGAGTCCAGGGCTGAATCTACTGGGGCCATGCACCACTGTGGGCAGATTGGCCTTGGGCAGACAGGAGACGACCCCACTCCTGGGTCCAGTCCCTTTAGAAGCTGCCAAGATTCTGTGGTACCACAGTGGTTTCTGCACCCTGGGGTATTTTGTGAGCTCCTGGAGAATCACGGTTTTTAATCCCTAAACTTCCTCCTGGTCTCGGCCTTGGCTACTCCTGGGGATTTTCCAGAGCTAATGGAACAAAAGTCTTTTCCTCAGACCCTCTTGAGATCCAGTCCTTGGGAAAAAGGAAGTCTCTCCTACCACCAGCCTCTGGAAGTAGGTGTCTGAGACCCTGTGGCTGAAAGAGCTGGGTCCCCAGGTCCCTGGATCACCCCACCTGTTACTCTGATCTGTCCAGGGGGCTTCAGAGAAGTGGGCTTTTCCATGGTTTACTCCAGGAGATGTGATGTTCCTCATTACTGCTGAGCCTAGAGTGGGAACTGTAGGAGCCAGGGTCCCTAGGGTACCTGGTTGGGGGGCCAGGAACGGTACCTACCTTCTTGTTGAACTTGATCTTCACTTGCCCGGGACCTACGTGACACTTAACCTTGAGTCACTCAGTGTCTTTCCATAGATTGACTTAAACATGTAGCTACATATTTTCCCAGACAAAATATCAGAAAGCTAAAAGAAACTAATTTTGTTTTTTTGAATGTAACAATCAAGTAAACACAGTGATATCCAGTGATGTGTATATTTCTTTCTTTCTTTAAACAACAACTTCCATATTGAATCCAGATATAAACTATTATAAACAACCAAATATCAATTTTCGCACAGATAAATTCAAATCCATTTGGGGGGTTAAATGTTTATGCCAAAGAAAAACAATCTGAAATATTAACATTCTCGCTATATATCTAGAAAAGAGTAGTTAACTTTAGTCTACAAGACCCAAATAATAATGATAGAACAATACAGATTAACATCCTTTTTGACTGATAATTTATATACGATATGCAAATGTTCCTGAAAGCCAAGAACACTTCAGTCAGTCTCCCTCCTAACAGCTTTTTAGTAAACACAAGATGTTCAGTCTGACCTCAGGTTTGGACTGTGGGATACTTAGAGAGCAGAAAAGTGGCAGATGGCAATCCTGGAAAGTCCAGGCCCGCAGAATAAGTCACAAAATTTTCTGTGATTCTTTTGGCCTCAGAAGCAAAGCCTCTCAAGGCTTCACCTACCACATGGTTCCATGCTTCCGCTGCAACCATTGGAGGAATCTAGAATCACACCCATCAGTGAGATCTGTCTGTGTGTGTGTTTGTTGGGACCAGGCACACTGGGAAGCCTGATTGGAATCACTGCCCTCCCTGCCACGTCCACCACACTCAGGGCTCTGGTTCCTTTGCTAAACCTGCTTTCATCTTCCACCCACACTATGGTTCTATACTCTCTAATTTCTGGGTATGTTGTGCTGTGCAAGCCTGGTGAACCTGGGGTCCTGTAATTCCATTCTCCATGCCCACTCCCTGCACTCCTGATTCAAGGCATGGGTTAGGACATGGGATCAGAGGGATCTGAGGCCACTGCAGCCAGAGAAGGACCAACCCATGCTATAACTGCACTGTACTGTGTTGCCTATCAAAATCTTGTTTTTGCTCTTGTTTAGTTGCTTAGTCATGTACAACTCTTTGCAACCCCGTGGACTGCAACACATCAGGCTTCCCTGTCCTTCACAGCCTCCTAGAGTTTGCCCAAACTCATATCCATTGAGTCAATGATGCCATCCAACCATCTCACCATCTGTCACCCCCTTCTTCTCCTGCCCTCAATCTTTTCCAGCATCAGAGTCTTTTCCAGTGAGTCAGCTCTTCCCATCAGGTGGCCTAAGTATTAGAGCTTCAGCTTCACCATCAGTCCTTCTAATGAATATTCAGAGTTGATTTCCTTTAGGATTGATTTGTTTGATATCCTTTCAGTCCAAGGGACACTCAAAAGGCTTCCCCAGCACCACAGTTCAAAAACATCAATTCTTCAGCCCTCAACCTTCTTTACAGTCCAACTCTCACATCTATACATCACTACTGGAAAAATCATAGCTTTGACTATATGAACCTTTGTCAGCAAAGTGAGGTCTCTGTTTTTTAATATATTGTCTAAGTTTGTCAAAATTTGTCTTCAAAGGAGTAAGCATCTTTTAATTTCATGTCTGTGGTCACTGTCTGCAGTGATTTTGGAGTGCAAGAAAATACTCTGTCACTGATTTCATTTTCTCCCCATCTATTTTCCATGAAGAGATGGGACCAGACGCTGTGATCTTTGTTGAATGTTGAGTTTTAAGCCAGCTTTTTCATTCTCCTCTTTCACTTTCATCAAGAGGCTCCTTAGTTCCTCTTCACTTTCTGCCATAAGGGTGCTGTCAGCTGCATATCTGAGGTTGTTGATATTTCTCCTGGCAGTAATATAATTGTTTCACCTCCCTCTTGAACCTTCCTCCTATCTATTTCCCATCTCACCCCTCTAGGTCTTCACAGAGCACCAGACCTAGCTCCCTGTGCTATAAAGCAACTGCTCACCAGGCATCTACTTTACATGTGGTAATCTGAGCCACTAGGAAAGATTGGCTCTAGATTTGTCCACCTCAGTTCAAGTGACTCAGTTCCATTTTTTTTATGGCTTAGTAATATTCCATTGTATACCTGTACTTCTTTATCCATTCATCCATTGATATCCATTGATACCTCGGTTGCTTTGGTTGCTTCCATTCCTTGGCTACTGTAAATAGTGTTGCAATGTTCACTGAAGTTTATATGTATTTCTTAATTATTGGTTTCTCAGGACATATGTCCAGCAGTGGTATTGCTGAGTCATATGGTAGTTTTGTTCTGGGTCATTTATGCAAGCAAAACACACTGCTTGCAATGTAGATGAACCCTGAAAGCATTAAGTGAAAGTAGCCAGATATAAAAAGTCATAAATTGTGTGAACCCATTTAATTGAAACTATATAAAATAAAAATTCATGAACAATAAAACTAGATTACAGGGGTGACATGAGATAGGGAGGGGAAATGGGGCATAAGTATTAATGGGCACCAATTTCTGTCGGAATGATGGACATATTCTGAAATTAAAAGTTCTTTTTTCACAAATTTTTGTATATTACTAAAATCTACTGAATTATATACCGTAGTCTATGGTATGCAACTTTTATGTTAATAGAAGCATTACACTATTTTAAAATGAAAAGCAATTGATTATATTCTATGAAATACTCCATAATAAATTTTTATTAAAAGAAAATTTAATTAACCAACTGACACATCAGACATGGTCATGCCATTTTATAAACATATTGTCATTGTTCAGTTCAGTTCAGTCACTTAGTCATGCCTGACTCTTTGCAACCTCATGAATCGCAGCACGCCAAGCCTCCCTGTCCATCACCAACTCCCAGAGTTCATGCAGATTCATGTCCATCGAGTCAGTGATGCCATCCAGCCATCTCATACCCTGTCATCCCCTTCTCCTCCTGCCCCCAATCCCTCCCAGGATCAGAGTCTTTCCAATGAGTCAACTCTTCGCATGAGGTGGCCAAAGTACTGGAGTTTCAGCTTTAGCATCATTCCTTCCAAAGAAATCCCAGGGCTGATCTCCTTATGTATCATTAAATTACAGTGTGCTCAGAGATAGGTATCATCCTGTGGTCTCACATGAATTTTCAGAAAACAGTTTCCTCAGAGGAGAAGTAAAAATAAATGGTCACAGAACTTGACATTCATGGAGACCCAAGGCAAAGGAAAGGCTTCAGAGGGAAGGAGAGGGACGAAGGAAGGAAACTACATATGAGGGAACTCCTGAAAACATCATAGAAGCTCACAGCTCCATTGTCATAATCCAGAAACACACCAATCCTACCCAGGGCCCTTTTCACAAATTGAACTAAGGGTAGGGAATTGGTGAAGAGGCTATAATGGTCGTTCACCTTCTTAGAAAATAGAATAAATGCTTCTTCAGAATCAATACTGATGTTAGTATCACTTACCAAGATGTCCTTACTGACCCCCATAATCCAGCTGGAGGACTGAGTCACATCCACCTCCCAGTAATGCCTCCCGGAGGTGAAGGCTTGAGCTCCCCAGGACACAACACTCTCCACAACCCGGGGCTGTCTGGACACACCATGGTCGTCATCTCTGAACATCACACTTGCATCATCTAGGATCGCATGGTGAATAGTCATTGTCTGACTGAGAATGTTATCAACTGCAAAAAGAGCAGAAATTAGGTTAGCAAGTGGGATTTCTGTGTCTCTGAGAGGTAGAGGCAGAGTTTCCTACCTAGTGATTTTTTTTTTTTTCTTTTAATTCTCCCTCCTCCAAGGAAACCCAAAGATATTCCCAAACGTCATGACATTTGATAGAAATCCATAAATGAATATCTTGAAAGCTTCTGAAAGGGTGTTCTGGCTAACTTTGTTCACATATTCCTTGCCTTTCAATCATTTGGAGATTTATCCAATAACATTGCGGTTATTCTACCTAAGCCACTTTTAGTTTTTTGTGTGTGTCATGGCCTCCTGATTTTAGGGACAATAAATGTTCTTTGTACAATGGATAAGAAATATGCATGAAATGCACAACATATTAAAATCCAGCAATGCCACATTTAACCTTCCAAGAGTGAGATAACCTGAATAAACATAATATTGATGACTACCCTGAAACCTAAATAGTCTGTCTCTTTGGAACCACACGAGCAACTTGGTTGCTCCCTTTTGCTTTGTCTATGACAAATGTAACTACATACATGTATATGACTTTGCATTTTCATTAAACTAGAGGTGGGAAAGTCCACCTTTGATCTTTGCAATCCAATTATAGAGACAGAAAAGATGTAACAACTCTGGGAAGTTACTACCTTCATTTCAGAAAAGTAACAATACAAATCACCTTCTTAGGAAGCTCTAAAGAAATGCAGTCCTGATCACCAAAGGACTGACCCTTACCTCTGAAGTTGTTCAGCATGTCCAGAATTCCAGAGACAGGCCAGCAAGTGAGCTCTGGGTTCATGGGCTGAGGTTTCTGCATCTCTGCCAAGTCAGTCCTGTAACAAATGACATCCATTACATTTCAAGGCCAAAGTCTAATCACATGACCATTACAAGAAAGTAGTTTTTAACCCAGGACATTTTGTTAGAATTTTCCTATTTGATAGGAGTGATTTGTATATATAAAATGGTGAATTGTATATATATAATATTCTACACAGTTGGGAATATAAAAACTTTACCATATCTTCTCCTAAATATAAATTATATCAAAGTACAACTTCCTCATTGTTCTCAGCCATTAATCCAGTTTTTATCTCATTGAACCTCATTTCATCCTCTATTTCATTTCATGTAATACAAAGATCCTGGGCATTGTACAGAGAGAAAAAGTACAGTCAGGAAGTGATTTCAGTCAGCAAGTTGTCATCAAGGATATATTCAGTGTCTACAAGGAAGAGTTCATTAACCAGACCAGTTAACTCTTGTCAGATCAGCTGGGGACTCTAATTACAACCTGGTTACCTTAGTCCAAAAAGTCTTAAGTTCTCAGTGGGCAGAGGAAAGCCACTCTGAGATCCTGCCCACAAGGGAGCTTGCAATGAAGAAAGACTGAGTCACTGCTACTCCTCAGAACAAAAGCACAGCTCCTCTTATTCTTAGGGAATTTGCTTCTTTCAGGCCGTTTTTATCTTCCAACTCACTGGGGTAGTTACTTCCTCTATGAGATATTAGAAAATTCCTTCCAAAGTTTTATTGTGGTGAGACGAGAGGATGGAGTGAGTGGGTAAAATATAGCCCAGAATGTCAGAATGTTTTCAGATATATTGATTTCAGCCAAATGAAAGAGAAAACTTCTGAGGCCAAAGATTCAAATCCCTTTGAAATAAAATAGAAAATAGCCAAAAAGACAATATTGGTAATCTACAGATGAAGGTTCTGCTCCTATGAATTTACTCATGGATTAACACATTGTAACTTCTGGGTTGTTTATTTATGCATTTATTTATTTACACATTTATTTATTTTATAAGAAGTACTTCTTGGACAAAGTTATTTTAAATATATTTTAAATGTAGTAATGTGTACATGTCAATATGAAATTCCCAATCTATCCATTTCCACAACCTTATAGCAGTAGCAGTAGCATCCCTGGTTCTGGATGGAAAACACTCAAAAAAAAAAAAAAAATTCTAGAAATTAAAACTTGAATATTCCACATGCCAGGGAACTACTTACATTGCATTTAATTTACATTCTATATGTTAGTTGTTATAGATTGTCTATAGATGACAAAATGTACTGGAGCATGCTTGTAAGTTAACTGCAAATACTATGACATTCTGTATAAAGAATCCTGCATCCTGGAATTTAGATATTGGGGAGGACCTGAAAACAATCTTCCATGCTACTGTTAAGGGAAGCGAACTGACTGAAACCGCCCACGCTGGCTAGGCACCAAACTAACTATTTGCATGAGTTGTTTTACAACAGGAGGTCCTGGTAAGGAACACGGAACTAATAAGCCACCACCAACCGGAAGAGTTTGGGAAAGATCGAAGGAGACATCACATGTCCGACCACCCCCCAGAATCCTTCTTTCTGGCATCCATCTTGGCTGAACAAGGTGTGCACCACCAGGAAGGACTCTGAATCAGAATGATTGGCTAAAGACAACCTGGAAACTAATCTCAATCACCATAAACCCTGAGACTCCAAGCCACGTGGCAGAGCAGTCCTCCTGGGTTCCCTTTCCCTTCTGGTCTCTGCCCCGATGCCCTTTCTAATAAAATCTCTTGCTTTGTCAGTGCTCATGTCTCCTTGGACAATTCATTTCCCAGTGTTAGACAAGAGCCGCCTTTCAGGCCCTGGAAGGGGTCCCCTTTCCTGAAACAGTACTAAGGAATGACTGTGCATCCACTTTATTAAAAAGGAGAACAACTGTTCCAGAAATCAACAAGCATTAGTGTATACTCACGTTTGCAATATGTTTCCCAAGGCCTGCAATGAGAAAAAAAAAAAAAAAAAATCATGAGATTTCCATCCTTTCGCTCAACAAGATTGTTTTGCTACTTCTTCTCTATTTCTTCTCTATTCTTTGTTCTATAAGATTGTTTTGCTAATTCTCTTCTAAGGCATACTCAGAAGACATCTTAATAACTCAGCCTAAGCTAAGCATAAGGGGGTCCCTTGGGGCACATTAAAGAAGGAAGGAGGTCAGAAGAGTGTGTGTAATGATGTAGCAACATCTAGGATTCCATAATTACTAATTCCCAGGGCTATTCCCAAGGACGGAGCTCACCATTTAACAAAACAATTGAACCAAAACAGGGAACCATATAAAACAAATTAGAGTGAAATTGATGACTAGTTCTAACAATCTTGCCTAGAGAACAGCAAAAACTTCAATGTCTCCAGAAAATGTGGGATAACGGGAAGCAACAAGGATTTAGGGGAACACACATTGAGATTTACTCCAAGAATATTAACTTTCACCTAGTCACAGATCTTTTCTGATTTTGGATCATTGGTCTGGATAGTACTCTTGATCACACTGAAAAATCTAGTTATATTTTTTGCTAGGAAATGGGCAAAAATATTTCAAAGATTACCAGGATATGGTGAAATAAGTGATTAGGCAAATAATAGAAGTCTATTAGCATCCCTTAGCTGAGAGTAACAGTATATGCAGGTAACATTTCAGTGTCACAGCAGCTCGTCCAGAAGATTGTTTCTCTCTCTGAGGATGGACCCTCTTTTCTCACCTGGAGCAGCTCCACATCTGGCTTGTGGCACATCTCGGTCAGCTTTCTGTACATTTCTTTCAGACTTTCTCTGTACTGAGTCATTCTGAACACACTCTCCTTGAGTTGTAGACAAATCTCCTTGGCTTCTTTCTTCAGGGCCTCCAGATGCAGTTTCTCCTCCTCCTGAAGCAATGGATACATCCTCTGATATTCAAATTTAATCATCACCTTCCTTATGGCCACATATTTCTGAGGGGATAGTGGATTCAAAGCATTGCTTATTTCACATTTTAAAAAAAACCCAAAAACTTCAAATATCATTTCCTAGATGTCATCAAGAAAGTTCTTGACAAACTGTTTGCCTCACATATCTTCCTGTCATGCATTCTCTGAGTTCCTAGTTTTTCCCTGTTTGAATCAAGCCATCTGAGGGGTCACAAATTCTGTCCTCAGGAGGATTCTTCAGGGTTCTTACTCCATCAATTATTTCATTTCTAACATGGATCTTGTTTTTTGCTTGTTCCTTGCCATGATTTTTTCTAAATATTCTTTAATGAAGTAAATCTAATTTTGTACAGCTTTTAAAACATGCTCTCTTTTCTCTTTAGGTACTACTCTATTCCTCTTCTCTACTTGAGAGTCACATTTAGTGTAGTGTTTTCTTATACTTCATTTCTGAGAAGTTTTAACCAAATCATCAACATTTGGCCTAGGAACACTTTTCATGCCAAGGTTTTCCCATATGCTAGCATTCCTTGAACTAGCATGCATTGGCCTGTTTCAACTGTGATTACTGATAGGTTATTTGAAATCACACCTTTTCAAGGGAAGAGATTAATATCCATTGATGGGAATGTAAACAGGTCTAAAAGCTAGAACTATATCAATATCTATATAAATAGTAACTTTTTTATTCTTACCTTAAATGACCGAGTTTGCTTAGCTTCCTGATTCAGAATGGTTTGCATTTCTTCTCTCATTTTCCATAAAAAGACCATTCTCCTCAGGAATTTCTCCTGGAAAATATCCATGGGATTTAGTAACAAAGAAGATGGCAATGAAAATTTCATCGCCCTATTCATAATCAGAGACAGTTATTGGTTACACAGAAACCTTGAGTTAGAATGCTGTGGTCAGATTTTCCCACAGTAATGTGCATCTAATGTTTGAATATTAGAGTGACAGAAGTGTATGCTAGACAAGTGGGGAAACATTACAGATACTAAAATACATTTTCTAAGAAATTGAGACTTACATATTTATATAGCTTGATTAGGAAAGCATCAAGCTCCCATCAGAAGCCTGTGTCCCTGGTGCCACCCACCCCAGGACGCTGCATTTCCACACGTGTGGACAATTGGGAAACAACATTGAAAAGACACATTATATGTGAGGATCCACATTCAGATATCCCACCTCCACTATCTCCATCCTCATCACCATCATAGCATCCTCATCTTTCTCTGACTTAGGAGTCTCTAGACCCCAAACTGCTCTAGAGGCATCACCTACCCGGGATTCCTCAGCAGCCCTGTGTATAGGACTGTGGCTGTGAGCTGCGTGCTCGGGGAGTTCAGAGCAGGGCCCACAGATCAGGGTCTGGTCAACCTCACAGAAGAGGCCTTTGGCTTCCTGGTGTGTCACACAGATCTGCTCCTTGGAGCTGTGGTCATGGTTAGCTCGTCTGGCAAGAGAAGCTAGCCTCTTGAGGACAATATTGGTTTTGAAATAGGGCCTCTCTGATAGTCCCCTGCACTCAGGGCAGTGCTTCAGAATCCAGTCTTCTTCCCAGCAAAGGCTCAGGCAGGGACGGCAGAAGCTGTGCCCACAGTCTATGGTGACGGGGTCCAAGAAGTAGTTCATGCAAATGGAACAGGTGAGTTCATTCTGGAAATTTTCCAATGTGTCAGAATCCATGTTTCTAAATGTTAAAGAGAGAAATATAAAATATAAGAGAGAAAAATCTTTCTTCTGCCTCGATTAAGGAAAATAAGCCTTTGTCACAGTCCTGTCTTAAACTCTAACTTCCATATTTGTTAACCTCCAATACAAACTTGTGTGGCAACTCACTTCAGTTGTGTCCAACTCTTTCTGAATCTTTGGACTGTAGCCCGCCAGTCTCCTCTGTCCATGGTATTCTCCAGGCAAGGATACTGGAGTGGGTTGCCGTGCCTTACTCCAGATCTTTCATACCCATGGACTGAACCCATGTCTCTTTTATGTTGTGCATTGGCAGGTAGGTTCTTTACCACTATCACACTTGGACTTCCCTGATGGCACAGTGGGTGAAGAATCTGTCTGCAGCACAGGAGACATGGGTTCGAGCCCTGGCTCAGGAAGAGCCCCTGGAGAAGGAAATGCCAACCCACTCCAGTACTCTTGTCTGGGAAATCCTATGGTTATAGGAGCCTGGTGGGCTATAGTCGATTGGGTCACAAAGAGTTGGAAATGACTGAGTGACTAAGTACAAGCACAATAGAAACCTAGAAATTGTGATTACAAACATGCTATAATAAAAAGGATGAGATCAGATCAGAGATTCACTAGCAACACGTTTTGTTTAAAGTTCTCCTGAGGATAAATGTTAGAATGACTCCAGAGTTAATTTTGTCAGCTGATTGGTACAAAAGCCCATATACAGTCTCTTTCAGTCTCTCTCTCTCTCCATTCCTCCCTGACTGGAACCAACGCTAGCACACACTTTGTCTCTATGCTAATGTTCTCTATGTTTTGCCTTCAAAGTGACATATATGCTTTTCTAAAGTCGAATGAAATTGTTTATGAATAATTGAAACTTAATATCATCAATGTTGGCTTTCAATTTGATGTCCTAAAACTGTAAACAAGTCGGTGTTTGCTTATAACTTAAATAACCAAACTACTCCTTTCAAGAGAAAAAAAAATGTCATTGCTCTTTCAGGAAAACTGTTTTTCCTGGAGTCAGTTTAAACCACCAGAGCCTGTCATATTTTGAACTGGTGAATATTTCCAGCTAACAATAATCAGTTAAAAAAAAAATGAATCTATTTTTTAATAAACCAAAGAAATACGTTTGACTATATTCAAGGATTTCCTCTCTACAGTAGAAATTCCAGATATTTGGTTAATGGAAGAACATCAGATTATTTATTTTCTGATATTTCCCTCTTGGCCCATTCCACTTCTTTGGATTCTCTACCAGCTGATTGGATCTATTCTGAACACTTTTCACTTATGGACTGAAAAGTGATGACTTTAAAATGATAGCAAGTGTGACCATTTCAAGAAGGTTTTCTGATTAATTCAACCCATTAATTCTATGTAAAGACTATGAATTCTAGACATTATGTTGAACATTTTAGGAGTACTATGTGTTTTATTTCCTTGGGTTGGGAAGATCCTCTGGAGAAGGGAATGGCACCCCACTCCTGTATTCTGGCCTGGAAGATCCCATAGACAGAGGAGCTTGGCGGGCTACAGTCCATGGGTTCACAAAGAGTCAGACACAGTTGAGGGGCTAAGCACACACACATGTGTTTTATAAATACTCATGTCTCTAGAAAACTCTTTTAAGACATAAAAGCATCTAATAACATATATGGTCATGAAATAATGATGGTGAAATAGCTTTATAAGCAATATATTAAAACTAGCTTATTAACAGTTATTTAAAAATTTAAGTCATTAAAAATACTTAAAAAAGCAACTTGTTTTCTTGGACAAGACCCATGCAGGTAAAGAGGTAATGAAAAGCATTTGGGTAAGAGAAAGTGGGCATGAATATATACTTTCAGTTGTCATACTTTGTGACCAAATATTTGCTTTAACTATATGATTCTTGTTTTCTTCCCTGTCTGTGAGAAATTGAATAGGAGAGGTGACTCTTTTCCAAAGGTGAGAACATAGACCTGGTCAAAAAAAGAGACAGAAAAACTTTCGCTCAATTGAACGGGGACAACAGCAGCTGTAGGATCTTCCCTGTATGTCAGATGGCAAAGAATCTGCCTGCAGTGCAGAATCTCTGGATCTGGAAGATCCTCTGGAGGAGGGA
>SJYX01012681.1:11895-23587 GCA_006410675.1 Oreotragus oreotragus | reverse complement strand
CCTCTGATGCCCTCTCACAACACCTACTGTCTTACTTGGGTTTCTCTTACCTTGGGCGTGGGGTATCTCTTCTCGGCTGCTCCAGCAAAGCACAGCCGCTGCTCCTTACCTTAGACGAGGGGTGTCTCCTCACAGCCACCCCTCCTGACCTTGAATGTGGAGAAGCTCCTCTTGGCCCTCCTGTGCCCATGCAGCCACTGCTCCTTGAATGTGGAGTTGCTCTCTCCTAAAGTAATTTCTATCCAAAATTTGCAGTCTTCAACCCATGCATTTCTTTATATTTTTACTACATATGTATACATATATACTGCATGTGTGTACAATGTTGCTTTGTATGTTTGTAAAACTCTTCATAAATAGATTAATATATTAGGTATTCTGAAAACCAAGATTTTCCTGCAAACTTGTCTGTAAGATGCATCCTTGTTGATATATATAGAACTGGTTCAGTCACTTCTCTGAGCTCTTCTTTGTGAACATTCCATGATTTCTTTATTTCTGCCCTGCTTGGTAGACTTTTAACAAAAGCTACTTCAACACTGCTACTTTAAAGGTTCCTATATAAGATGTCATATGCAAATGTATGTGTTTCTTAACATTGTACTTGGAAGTGAAATTGTTGGATTATTGAATATACGCAGCTTCCATTTCATAGATGTTGTTACCAAATTGACCTGAAAATGTGGTTGTAATGTGAACTCCCACTTTTAGTATATGAATTCCTAATTTTCTGCATTCTCAGTAATAAAAATGTTCATCGCAGCATTACTTACAACAGCCAAGATAGGGAAGCAACCCAAGGGCCCATTGGTACATGAATAAAGAAGATATGTTATGATACACACACAAATACACAATAGGATATAACCCATGAAAGCAAATAAAGTCAGTGAGTCTGTTTCCGTTTTGTAAGTAAGTTCATTTTTAGATTCCTCTTATTAAAAAAATCGTATAAAATTTGTCTTTCTCTGACTTACTTTATTTAGTATTATAATCTCCAGGTCCATCCATGCTGCAAATGACATTATTTCATTCTTTTTAGTGGCTGAGTAATATTCCATTGTATACATGTACCAAATCTTCTTTATCCTTTCGTCTGTCGATGGACCTTTAGGTTGCTTCCATGTCTTGGCTGTTGTAAACAGTGCTACAATGAACACTGGGGTGCATGTACAATTTCGAACCATGTTTTTCTCTGGTATATGTCCAGGAATAGAATTGCTGTATCATACGGTAGCTCTATTTTTAGTTTTCTGAGGAAGCTCCATACTGTTCTCCATAGGGCTGCTGCTGCTGCTGCTGCTGCTAAGTCACTTCAGTCGTGTCTGACTCTGTGCAGCCCCACGAATGGCAGCCCCCAGGCTCCTCTGTCCCTGGGATTCTCCCTTTCCATTCCTACCCACCGTGTAGGAAGGTTTCCTTTCTCCACACCCTTCCCAGCATTTATTGTTTGTAGATTTTTTGATGGTGGCCATTCTGACTGGTGTGAGGTAATATTTCATTGTAGTTTTGATTTGCATTCCTCTAATAATTAGCAGTTTTGAGCGTCTTTCCATGTGTTTCTTAACCATCTATCTGTCTTCTTTGGCGAGATGTCTAAGTCTTCTGCCCATTTTTAATTTTGTTGTTTGTTTTTTGAATATTAAGCTACATGAGCTTTTTATAAATTTTGAAGACTAATCCTTTGTTAGTCACATCATTTGCAAATATTTTCCCCCATCCTGTGATTGTCTTTTTGTTTTGTTTCTGGTTTTCTTTGTTGTTAAAAAACTTTTAAGTTTAATTAGATCCCATTTATTTATTTTTGTTTTTATTTCTGTTACGCTGGGAGACAGATTGGAAAGATACTGCTGTGATTTATGTCAGAGTGTTTTGCCTATATTTTCCTCTAAGAGTATTACAGTATCCAGCCTTATATTTAGGGCTTTAATCCATTTTTGTTTATTTTTGTATATGGTATTGAAGAAAGTTTCATATCTTTTACACGTAGCTGTCCAATCTTCCCAGAACTATTTATTAAAGAGACTGTTTTTCCTCCGTTGTATGGTCTTGCCCCTTTTGTCATAGAATAATTGACAATAAGTGTGTAGATTTCTTTCTGGACATTCTATCCTGTCCCATTGATTTATATTTCTGTTTTTGTGCCAATGCCGTATTATTTTTGATGACCAGATCTTTGTAGTATAGTGTTAAATCAGGGAGCCTGATTCCTCTAGTTCTGTTTTTCTTTGTCACATTTACTTTGGCTATTCTGTGTCTTTTATGTCTCCAAACAGATTTTAAATGAGCTGACTTCAGTGGTTAAAAAAAAAAGTAAGTGAAATCTTGCCATTGAAAGCAACATGAATGGACCAAAAGAGTATAAAGCTATGTGAGATAAATCAGACAGAGGAGACAAATACCATATGCTTTCACTTAGGTGTAGAATCTAAAGATCAAAACAAAGGAACATTCACAACAAAACGGAAACAGAGTCATAGATACAGAGAACAAACAGGTAGTTGCCGGAGGGGGGGAGAGAAATAGGTGAGGGAAGTTAATAGATACAAGCTTTCAATTACAAACTTTCATTACATCACAGGGTGATGAAATGTACAGTGTGGAAAAAAACGTTTTCAAATGAAAGAGTGTGAAATGGTAATTCAGCATGGTTTCAACTGACATTTTCCTTTCTGCCGGTGGAGCTGAGCATCTTTTCAGGAGCTTAGTGGTCATTTGGGTTTCTTCTTGTATGAATAATTTTTGCCAGTTTCTTCCATGTGTCTTCATAGCAGAATAGGATGCAATTGAATCTTTTGGAATATATATTTTAAAAAACATAAATTATTTGAGGGGGATTCTTTATGCCCTCTCAGTGTCTATGCTGAGAGCTTTGTACTTTCCTCCTCTCTAATAAATCCTATTCACTTGCTACCATGAATGTTTGCATGTTTGTGGATTCCATTCTTTGGCTGCGTGAATAAGAACTCAGATTCCTGTTTCGTCTTTTGTGAGCTCATCTGGGATTCCTCAGTGCTGACTCAAGCACAGACACTCACTCTCAACTCTGTCATTCATAAGTCCTGCCTTTGGGGGGACTCTTTACCCGGTGTCAGTCTCTTTGCCAAGAACTTTGTACTTTCTTTCTAATAAATCCTCTTTGCTTGCTACCATTAAAAAAAAATAAAACATAATGAGATTTTCCTACCACCTTTATCCCCAACCACCCAGTTTTCCTCTTTATAATTAACTTGTTTTCAAATTTGAAATCTGTAAGCAACACATGGGATTATTGTTTTTACCTGGTGGTTGTTCCATCTGTGCAGTGAGGGGAAATATAGTAAGTAGAGTGAAACTTATGGTGCTGTGGCAATTTTTCAAGGACTAGAGAGACCAGAGTCAGTCAAAGGGCATTTATTATCCTTGTGCATAGAGAGACAGGGTGAAAATAAAAGAGAGAGAATGGTCATTGATGGTTGAAAGTCACAGAGAAAATTGAGAATGGAAAGTCACTGACAGCTGGAACTGTCCTTGAGTACAGCAGTCCTAGGACCCATCAGCTTGGGTATGAACCTGTCTGTCTGTATACCAGGTAAAGAACACTGGGTTGTACAGAGATGAGGGAGTCCATACCTGGTATCCAGAGTTTCTTTACAAAGCCTGTTGAGTCATGCAACATGATGGATGTTGCTTCAAGGTTCTCTGACATATGAATAATATGCCTATGGCTTGTATTTATTAAGTGTTTGTTATATAGGAAATACTTTGGAGACTAGCTCATTGGATTTATCAATACTTCTAACAGATTACTGAACCATTTCACAGATGAAAAACCTGAGGTTCATACTGGGGAATAGTTTACCCATAGTCATAACTGATATGTTACAGCTTGCCTTGTGATGAAGTCTAGATTCATTTAAAATTCATTGGGAAGGAGAGTTTAGTTATTCTCAAGTTAAAGTTGTTGAATCACCCACCTGCAAGTGAGAATGACCAGTTTATTGGGAAATGGCTGGGTTATTTCACACCACACCTCACACAGCATTTCTTTACAATGAAGGTATCATATGTACAGAGTATATAAATCTCAGAAAGGTGGATGCCAGGTCACCACTGAGAAAGATCTGACTGAAAATCCAAACAGTTGAATATTTCTAAATATATAGCACTTCTTCCTTAGTGCTATCATCCTCAATCATCTCCCCCTGAATATCGGTAGAGGGAAAAGTTACTCTTACATCGCAGCTTTCTGGATTTATTAAAAAAAAATGATGAAACCTCAGATTTTGGCAATTTTCAGTTCTGCAAGGAATTTTTAACAACCTAGCTCTAGGATCCCACACTTGCATATGGTAGCCAAAATGAACTCCTCCAGGATTTTCTTTCAGGGTTCCCTAAAACATTCCCCACTCTCCCAAGGTCACCTTTCTCTGAGGCTGTGAGAAGTGCTTGAGCGTGAACCTGAGGGTCTAACTGCCAGGTGTTATTTAGTCACTAAGTCGTGTCCAACTCTTTTGCAACCCCAGGGACTGGGTAGCTTCTGTCCAATGGGAGCCTGGCAGGCTCCTCCGTCCATGGGATTTCCCAGGCAAAAATACTGGAGTGGGCTGCCATTTCCTTCTCCAAGGGATCTTCCTGACCCAGGAATTGAACCCACATCTCCTGCATTGGCAGGCAAATTCTTTACCACTGGGCCTCCAGGGAAGCCCTAACTGCCAGTGCTAGAAGGTTAATTACTACTAAAAGAAGTTTCTCAGATGAAACTTCGGTGTCTTTTATTAAAAAATATTAAACGTGTGTTTTAAAAGATAATTTGTTCTCCCTGAAATGCTTTGTGCTTTTCAGCAGAATGAATCAAGCCAATTTGGTGGTGGGGGGTGGCAGTGGGTGTTCATCTTTAAAACTCAGGTGGCCACTAATCCACAGAAGGTGTTTACACCTTTGAAGTTTCCTTTCACTCTGACCTGACAGGGTTTTAGTCAAGTCTGGCTTTAGGAAACCTTCAGAGATTATTCTCTGCCTAGGTTGTGTCCTCTCTGTGTAGTGGTTGAGCCCTTGGCTTAAATTTCATGGGGAGAACCAAGTTGCTGAAGTATAAGGCAGACTGGGAGAGATTTGTTTCCAGTTCAGGAAGAGATTTATAAGAGGTGTGTGTGTGTGTGTGTGTGTGTGTGCGCGCGCGCGCGCATGCGTGCTGGTTTGGTTTTACTGTAGTGAACCCAGGAGATATGTTTTGAAAAGTTTGTATGCTTAGTGTTTTCTAAACATTTATGTTTATCAGATCTAGAAATAACTTTGTTTCCAAATGGTAAGGACTATAGAATGGTTATTCTCTATATATCATTCTTTCCCCATGAAATTCTTACCTAACTTGAAATAATGATGAAATAATTTCAGTAAATTATCTAATAAAAAGTGTCATGCCAAATTGACCCTGAGCAGCAATGAAAAAGTAGCACATAAAAGTGGTTAAGCGTATTACCCAAAGTTCCCATTACTGTATTCAGCCATCTCGCTTTACGAAGCACTAATATTTCTCTTAAATAGGGTCATGGATCATTAATTCCCTGCCTGGCCTTGCAATCTCTTATTATTAAAAGTGTTACTTAGCAACTTTTAGACATTGAAGTTAATCCAAGCACAAAAAGCCAAAAGGTCTATTGGTCTCTTCACTCTTATTGTAAAAAAACGATTGATGTCCTGTGCTGAAATGTTTTTCGTTTGCTTTCTTAGAATTATATTGTATTGACTGGGTTAGGGGAAAAAAATGTAAGTTTCCTTGGCTCCCATAGATGAGAGAACAAAGTCACAAGCATATTAGGTGTTCATCTCATATGTCTGCCTCACTATTCTTCATAAATGAAAATGATTTTCTTCTGTCCTCCAAATGTTGGATTCAGTCTTTAAACAATATATACTATGTAATATCTAGCTGGTAATCCAGCAGGTCCAAATATGCCTATTGCTTTTTCTGCAGGTTTGATTTGGTATCTGCAATTTTTTTCCTAAAAACAATCAGGTTTATGTTGATTATCATATACTGACTGCTGGGGCTACTAGAACTGTCCAGAATGAGAACTCCATTTCTACTGCAGCATGTGAATTTAATGCTGCACATGCCTATCTTGAAATTCATATGTTTTTCAAGAAGATGATCAACATTTTTTGTTTTGTACAGATATCCACATGTTATGTAGCTAATCCTGCTTACATGTCTGTCTTCTTATTGGAGTTGAGCTATTGGAGGGAAAAGGTTGGCCAGCTAACCCATGTTGCATGGATTGATTGTTTCATGGAAAGAAGAAAGTTTTGATTACTCATAATACAACCTGATAATACATTATTTATTTTAAGTTTTGAACAGAAACTTCTTTTTTCAAGTTGAAGTCTATACCTAAATGATGCAATCAATGTATTTTAAGTATCTCAGTTAGGTTCCTGAAATGCTTTGGGTACCAAGGCATGGAAAATTAAGGATAAAAGACTGTTTTTCTCAAGAGGAAGTTTAGAATTAAATGTGATAGCATAGCTTTCTACCTGAGAGGAGAAAGCATCTTATTATTAAGGTTTTAAAATCTCATTTAGATGGTTATTAAAACTTGCGGATTTAATAACATAACTGCTCTTAAACAGTGGCTATTAGCTATCATCATTCTTTTCTCTGTGCTCTGCATATAAAACATACTTGTATTTGTTACTTTTTTCCTTTCAATTAGATCTCAAGGCATTTTCATGCACTATTGGTAGGAATAAAAATGATAAACTTTCTATAATGTAATATGGAATAATAATAAAAATCTTAAAATATACAAACTCTCAACTGACCAACATTTTAATTCCAGGATTTTCTCCTAAAATGCATTACATCTATAACAGTAAAATATAGGAATAAATAAAGTTTATTTAAAAATAATATATATTATATTATTTTAATGATTGAGGGCAGTTACAGAATAATTATAAATAAGTATAAATTATAAAAAGTTGTAAAGCCATGCTTAAATTTTTATGATTCCAATTTTATTTTTCAATGGATAAATGCATTCAGTTCAATTCAGTCGCTCAGTCGTGTCTGACTCTTTGTGACCCCATGAACTGCAACACGCCAGGCCTCCCTGTCCATCACCAACTCCCAGAGTTCACCCAAACCCATGTCCATTGAGTTGGTGATGCCATCCAACCATCTCATCCTCTGCCGTCCCCTTCTCCTGCCCTCAATCTTTCCCAGCATCAGGGTCTTTTCAAATGAGTCAGCATATTAAGAAGTAGAAATAAACATACTAAATACTAAAAGGAATGCTCTTTTGGAAGAAGGGATTATAGATAATTTTTTTCTTTTTAATTTCTATATTAAAATAGAATATTTTATAGAAATATATTAAATATATAGACTATATTAAAATGATTGTTACATGTTTTTAAATATTAGTTTTCAACATTTGAGGTTGCCTCCTTCTTTGTTAAAGATGTTACTCTAAAATTATTTGCCTGTGTATCAAAGATTGTATTTAAACTACAAAAATCCTTAAGTTATATTTGAATTTTTCAGGAATGGATGTAAACCCCAATGAATCCTTAAATGCAATGATGTTAAACTTGGAAAGGGTTCCCTTATTCCATTCTTTCAAAAAACATTGCCTGAGAATCAGCATCGTGGGCAAACACCAACTGTCCAACTTTGCAAGTCACCTTAACACTGCAGGAAAGCAACAGATATTTCCTGGACTTGGGAGAGAACTTTATAATGACAGATCCCTAAGTAAATATGTAAGACTGGTTCTACTGAACTGGTCTCTTTGCAAATGGTGGCAGAACTTTTGTTTTAACAGAGTAATTTATTCACAGCTCACTTTTAACACTTTGCATTCGAAGTGTTCAAGTATCACTTTGCAGGTCTGTTTTCATTGCTAACTTCATGCTGCTTGAGGGCAGGCATGCACCACGTATTTTTCACATACCACCCCTCCCAATGCGCAGCACAGGCACTGGCAGATAATAAGACACTATATATGTTTTGAGAATGAGTGAGGAATGTGCAAAGGCAAGACTTATTTATCCTAATGTGGGTCATATTGCTTGACCTTTGGTGTTCAATAAAGCTTTATAAGTGCTTTTTATATTTAAGTTAAACAGAACCAAGTTTTAGTGTCAAACTTTTGAATAAGATGATGGAAACAGGCCTTAAATTTAGTTATAATAGCTGTTTAGTCCTAGAGGAAACACCTCTTACAGTTTCATAGAACATTTGGCTGCCAATTTCAGATTCATTACTGAACAAATATTAGTTGATAGCCTGGTATAAAAAGAACCATAGATGTAGATAAATTACTCACTCAGTCTGTTTCCTGTTGTGTCAAATGGGAATACCACTATTTGCTTGTTGTACCTCACAGTCTTGTAGAGGCCAAATTTAAAAAATAACAAAGCTCTGCAGAAACATTACTTATTATAAGCCCCATGTTAAATGATCTGGGAAAGCAATCCTTTAAACCCCAAATTCCTATCTTCAGGGAATTTATAATCAAATTACAAGTTTGAATTGTTCAGCCTAACAATGGTGGGGGAGTGGTTAACAATGGGAGGGGCAGTTTGTTTGTTTTTTTGGATCACAGAGCAGAAGTACCTCCATGATAAGTCAATCCATCAAAGCCTCCTATTTCTACTATAGACTTTGTGAACCTGTGCTTTTTAGCTGCTCAGACTTTCAGACAGTTTGGAACCTTAATTTTCGTAGTTTTGCACGTTTGAAACAATGACAAGAGGCAAAGATTCTTATTGTTCTTTTTGAGTTTTTTCTGCTTTGAATAACATATAATTTCCAACAAAAATCATGGACCATAACTTTTCCTGAATTGTTTTTCTCAAGTTGAGACAGATTATGGGAAAACAGAGGGGCTGGTGGAGTGGGAAAGAAAGAGACAGAAAGAGAGAGAGAGGAAGAAAAAGAGACAGGGAATATGAGGGGCAGAAGGGGAGGATGGGAAGCTGATAGAGTAGAATCTGGACTGTCTGTGAAGGTTGCATTAGCATCTTATATTCATCCTCTTAGCTCCTAGGCTTGTGAAAAATTTACCATATTTCCTGAATGAGGACACTTGGTAAACATTTTAATATCTTCATATAAAATAATTTTTTAAGTTATAATAAGTTTTCTCAAAATCATTGTCATCATTGCTAACAGAGGAAGGGAGAGGTTATATTTAAGGAGTAAGTCTATACAATAGTATGAAATTGGCATCACTAAGAAATTCTGTCACTTTAGGTAAACTTGGGCATGTCTAAGATATAAATTGAATCTGCCTTCAACTGGGACAGTTTGAGTTTTACCTGGAAGAACACAGAAGGAATTGCTCAGGTAATAGCCCAGAGATTTATGCAGAGCAGATGTGGGATGTGAGGTAGTGGGAAAAAACACCACTCCTATCCTTCTTTTATCTGGGCCCCAATTTCCTGTAACTCCATTGTCTAGGGAGTCCAGACCAGTTTCTGGACTCACTATAAACTTTACCCAACCTTCAACTACACTCATTTTTATGTAGTTTTGTATTAAATCATCCAAGGCCCTCACAGAATCATAGGGTGAGTTTGTGGTAGCTTTCCCCCCAAATTATTCTGGAATGTGTTTGGATTGGCATTTGAGCACCAGTTTTATTTGTCTCTGAGTGTAAATCAAAGAAATAATCATTTCTGGGTAGAGCCAGATCCAAATATCTCCAACACAGCTGAAGAATACATGCAGTCAGTAGAATGTTATTTATTTTAATTCAGTTTTATAAAATACTGTTTGTACATCAAAAAAAAAGTTTTAAAAAACAAATCATGTCAGCACTTAATCAGTACTGTGAAGTTAAAAAAAAATCATATAATCTGAGAAAATATGTTTAATAATTGGTGCCAATTTTTAGATGGTGGTCTTTTGAATTTTCTGAATTTCCTAATTAGGGTGTAGTAAGTTTAATGACAAAGAACTGCACAAAAGCACCTAATTATAGTGGAGCACCACTGATATTGCAAAGCTAAAGAAAGGGTAACTGACATACCATCCATTTTGCCTGTTGCTATTCCGCAAAACACATCAGAGTTCAAAACTATAAGATGAAACACATTCAGCCAGCCTGTTTTCAAAAGCTCAATTGCCTGTGTTTTTGAAATGCACTAATTTAAACTTAAAGACACATATTTAATGTTTCCCCTTTGTAGGCTTTTCAGCAGCAAACACACGTGGCATCACCATCTGTTTTCTGCCTGGTTCATTACCAATTCATCCCCTGCTCTGTGTGATCAGATCAAGAGGGTGGACGTAAATTTGGCCACCTGGGCACTGGTGTCATTAATGGGCAGTCCAGCCACACACTCATAAAGTGGTTTTGCTTGGAGCTATAGCTTCGTGGTGCTTCCTTTTTCCATTTGATCAATGTTGAGTTTTGCTCAATAAGCTCTTAATAGTGTAATTTCAGGACAGACTAAGAACCAAGAGCTTTTCAGGAGTCCTACATATCTAGGAGAAAATAATTAGTGTTTTCAGGGACAAATACAGATTGACAAAACTAGCAGGGGTAGAGTCAGAGACAGAATAGAAAGGCAGTGAGAGCTACACAAAGACACACACACGGGAACAGAGAAACATACACAGGGCCTTGTCCCTTTTATTTTAATGAATATGTATATGAAAGAGTTCAGACTATTTCAGTATAATTCTGAGTATGGTTCATGATTGAAAATGGGTGATTCCATGTTTTTCTTTGTTGTAATAGAAACCCATAGTTATTCATCCCAAATCACTTAGTTCATCACAAAATAAAGATGTTATATTTAAAACAGATGTTTTACATCCCTAATCAAAGCTTTAACTGACCAAATATCACGTTGCAAACTACAGTGAATGGAGAAATAATATGATAAATTATGAAGTCGATTAAGACAGATAAATCACCCTGTTTCCTTTCTTCTACCTCCTTTAAACATTGAGCAAAATCACGGAAACCCAGTTGTCTTAGAAATATGATAGAAAATAATTTATAGTATAGCAATCACAGAAATTTAATATAATTGAAAAATCTTACAATTAATATTTATAACCTGTGAATCTCCTAAAAACTTTCTTGTGGTTCTGAAAATCAGATGTTAATAATCAAAAAATCAAAGCATGTACCATTAACCAAATCCTTTAGTGAAAGCCTACTATGTATGCGATTTTGAGAAACAGAAGGATGGAATATATAGCATGGACTCTCATGTCAAGGATTTACAATCAATTGATGAGATTATTCACTTGAAAAAAGTTATATTAACTCTCAAATCATTTTTACAGTAGAAATTCAGAGAAGGAAGGTATTGTAAGTCAGGAAAGTAAGGTTATATGGAGGAAGTGACAAGAATCTTGTGAAGGCTGGTGAAGAGTCTTCTCAAGTTACCGAAACAAAATGCCATAGACTGGGTGGTTAAATAACAGAGATCTGTTTCTCTTAGTTCCGAGGCCAAATG
The DNA here is from genome assembly GCA_006410675.1 of Oreotragus oreotragus. Classification (NCBI taxonomy): domain Eukaryota; kingdom Metazoa; phylum Chordata; class Mammalia; order Artiodactyla; family Bovidae; genus Oreotragus; species Oreotragus oreotragus. Next base: position 12,124 of record SJYX01012681.1, on the reverse strand, counting down.
TCTAAGATCGGGCATTGGAAGGTCTGACTTTTCTTTAGGCCTCTCCCCCTGGTTCGCAGGGGGCCGTCTTCTCATTGTGTCCGCATATGGCTCTCCCTCTGTGCAGGCATGTTTTTCGTGCTTCTCCTCTTATAAGAACACCAGTCTTATTGGATTTAGATCCCAACTGCGTGCCCTCTTATAACTTTATCACCTTCTTGATGGCCTTATCTCCAAATACAGTCACACT
>SJYX01012679.1:0-19431 GCA_006410675.1 Oreotragus oreotragus | reverse complement strand
GGGGTCAGCTGGGCCACAGCGGCGGTCACAGCACAACCAGACCTGGGGCCCGGGGGTCAGCTGGGCCACAGCGGCGGTCACAGCACAACCAGACCTGGGGCCCGGGGGTCAGCTGGGCCACAGCAGATGTGTATAAGAGACAGGATTTTAATTGGGATGCAGGCTTGAAACTTATTAATGCTATTGTGTTGGGTTTGTTTTCTAGCGCCCTTCTTGTTTTGCTCCAAGACAGCCTCCTAGCAACAGCCAGTTCTCCCAAATTCTCAGAGCTTGTTATGAAGGTGAAGTAGACATAATTTGATATCTTTTCTTTTAAAGTATAGGGAAGGAGGATTGAAAGTCAGTCAGCCAGGCACACCTGAGTAATACAGTTGTTCTCCATTTTTCCTTTCCTTCTATACCCCCAGTTCAGGCCTAAAAAAATTCCTGGTCTCAAACAGTGAAAAGATAGAACTATTTTGTGAATGTCTCCAGTTTTCTTAGAATCTAAAGGCAAGAAGTTTGATGAGACAAATTTCATTTCTCATGGGGGGAAAAATACGTATAGATTTATAATGTTTTGGTCTCTTTTTGAAAACTGCAGGTGAAGGTATCTGTAACATTATAATACTGTTACTGCACTGTCAGAGTGTAAAATAGTTTTGTTTTCTCAGAGTAGATTTGATTAGGTAATATGAACTACTCTCAGGAACCAAACATACCCAGGACAGAATTCCCACATTTCCTTGTCGTTTACAGTCCCCTCTCTAGGGTGTGGGAAAGAGGAATGGAGATGGTCAGGCAGACGACGTGTCACACTCTAACCAGTGACATGGTTGAAGTAAATGGTACTGTTCATGGTAGCAGCTGAACTTGCCAGGTCTTGCAGGGCCGCCTGCATGTCCCTGGCCATCCTTCAGAGGTGGCCCCGGAGCTCAGGGAGAGAGACGGTGGCAGAGGCCATCCTCATTCTTCAGTGGCTCCATCTAACTTGCATTTCCTGTTTGAATAGTGTCTCTGGAGGATGGTTCGGTTACTGCCCGATACCATCAACAGCATCAATCTGGACAGAATTCTTCTGGACATACACATTTTCATGAAGGTCTTCCCCAAAGAAAAACTCAAGCAATGCAAAAGTGAATTTCCCATAAGGACCCTAAAAACACTGCTGCACACTCTGTGCAAACTGAAAGGGCCCAAGGTGAGTGACAGGAGCAGCTGCCCCCGTGGCGGCTTAAGCGAGTGCCACGGATGTGGCGCCGCTGCCAGTCAACATGCACGCTTCTCCCGCAGATCCTAGACCACCTGACTATGATCGACAACAAGAACGAGTCCGAGTTGGAGGCCCACCTCTGCCGGATGATGAAGCACAGTATGGACCAGACCGGGAGCAAGTCTGATAAGGAAACAGAAAAGGGAGCATCTCGAATTGTGAGTGTCCTGACTTGAAAGACTGAGAGAAGTGGTCTTGCCAAAGGGATAGGCCACTGGAGCCTGTCTTTCTTAGGGCCTAAGGTGAAGGCTCAGGGATTAGTCCAGTCACCTTGAAGTTCTCAAATATCAACTCTCACCTTGTGCTTTTTGTCCCTACAAAGTTTCTGTGTCCACGCCTAAGGCATCGATCGGTCCCCAGATAAATGTAGGGAGGGACTTTCCCCCCTAAGTTTAGTTGAAAACCTAAGACTGTTAATGTTTCTGCTGCAGCCTCCGCAGCTCTGCTTCTGTTATCTGCAGAACATAGCAGGAAGGGCTGAAGTTTGAGAGAAGATATTCATGTCTTATCCAACCACTGTTTCCTAACTAATAACTCAGATCTAACCAATGGTTCCTTCCTTGTGTCTTTAGGATGAAAAATCATCAAAAGCCAAAGTGAACGATTTCTTAGCTGAGATTTTTAAGAAGATTGGCTCTAAAGAGAACACTAAGGAGGTGAGAGGGAAAAGGTTGACCTAAATAGGGATCTGCTTTATGGAAAAGAGTCACTAACATGTGTCTCCACCTCCTTTTCAGGGCCTAGCAGAGTTATATGAATACAAGAAGAAATATTCGGATGCTGACATTGAACCATTTCTGAAAAACTCCTCACAGTTCTTCCAAAGCTATGTTGAGAGAGGCCTTCGGGTGATTGAGATGGAAAGGGAGGGCAAAGGCCGCCTTCCCACCTCGGCAGGTACGGCTCCCCCGGCGACTCCAGGACAGGCTCCGGCCGCTCCCCGCCTCACCACCAGGCTACCGCTGGGTCTGTGTTTCTGTCCCTGCCTCTCAGGCGTAACGGCCACAGTGAGGCAGAGTGGCCAGCCCTCACTCAGCCTCGATCCATGTCAGGGTCCAGCACCGGCTGCGCGCTGTCCTTGGAAACAGCCTCTGCCCTGGGCCTGGGGCCTCCGCGCTCTCTCGGTCCCCTCCTTCCTCCCTGCTGCCCCCAGGGCTCTCTGGCCGATTCTTGCTCTCCAAGCTCTTAATGTTGTTGTCGCCCTGAACGAATCCATCTTCTCTCATCACTTTAAATACACTTTCTATGCCAGCAAAGCCCAGTTTTCTCTCTTTTCCAGCTCAGACCTCCTCCTTGCTCCCAGCTGAGAGCTCATGCCTGACATCAAACATCAAGTTTCTGGTAGTGCCCAAAACCTGCTCCAGTTGCGTTCCTCTCCATCTCACTGGATGGCAACTTTGTCCTTCTGGTTTGCTTAACCCCCAATTTTTGAGTTTTCTCTTCCCCTCCGTCAGGGAATCCCTTTGAGGGACTTGTCACATGGTCCAGTGGTTAAGACTCTGTGCTTCCAATGCAGGGGACGCAGGTTCAGTCCCTGGTTGGGGAACTAAGATCCCGCTTGCCACATGGTGCGGCCAAAAGTAAAGAGAAATCTTCCTGACTTGACTTGACAACATACAGGAAGTCCACCCGCGCCTCCGCCCTCCACTGCCACTCCCTGCTTCTCTTATGCGGGTTACAGCACTGAGCCCCATCTCCCATAGTCATGTCCACACAGAGCATCAAAACTATGCTCCTCAGATGCTTTCCAAAGGCTCTCCCTTTCATTCAGCGGAGCAGAAAGCCTTACACGAGAGGTCTGACATGATGTGGCCTCCTGATCCCTCTAGAACTGTCTCCCTCCTGCTGCCCTCTCTGACTTCTGTCCCACTGCAGCTTCACCAGCCCCCTCGCCATTCCTGGGGCGCGCCAGGCACACACCTTCTTAAGGCCTCTGCGCTGGCTGTCTCTTGTTTAGGTTGCTCTTCTCCACGACAGTCTTGTTTCCTCCTTGTCGTCTGTGTCGCTCAGTGAGGCCTGATCCACAGCCTGCAGCCTACCCCTCACTCGTCCTGGTCCTTCACCTCCCCTGACACACACCATAACACGTGATGTTCATCAGACTGACTGACTGATGTCTGTTTCTGCTAAAATTTAAAATTCACAAGCATAAAGACTTTTATCTGTTCTGTTGCCTGGCACATAGTAGGCACCCAGTAGGTATTTTGCTGACTAAATATGAGTGAGTGCCTGTCCTGATGTTAAGCTGGAACATTACTGTCTGCAGTGTGAAAAAAGCCTGTATTAGAGAATTACTGCTCAAGGATCTAGAGACAAAAGACAGACTTCGGAGGTGTGGCAAAAAATAGCCCAGAGCCTTAAACCAAAACAAGGTCCAGCTGTTCAGTCCTCTCACCAGGCAGAGCCCTCACAGCGGTCCTGTATTTCGTTCTTTGCAAAGGCAGTGGCGCTCACCTACTCCTAGCCCCAGACTCTGTGCCTGCGAAGCTGCTCCTCTGCGCGTCTCGGGTTCTCTCTCACCACCTAACTTTCTAGGCTGCAGTATCACTTGTCTTGTTTCTTCTTGTTGTTTTTGTTGTTGTTGTTACTGGGTTCTTTTGGTTTGTTTTCGTTTTCCCCATAGTTGGTCTTGTCTTTAAATCCCGTAAGTTACGCCTCTCCACGACCCAGAGTCCCTTCTGGAAGCGCAGTGAGCGGTGTCGGGCCGCATGCGGGCGTCCCTGGTTGAGGTCACTGGGACACGGCCTCCGTCTCTCATGTCCAGCTCGACATTTGCAGCGCAGGCATGTGACCCCACCGGTAACTGAATGCCTGAAAGCACTCAGGCTTCCCACACGTCTGCGTTATTCTTCACCTTTCACCCTCAGAGTATTCTTGTCTGTACATGAAAGGATCCCTGTTTCTCAGGAATAGCCTGCTTTGCTTTGCTCTGTTTGCCATAGAGGCTTTTCTTCCCAGTTCTCTTGGCTTATGTGATGTCTTTTCATTGATATCAAATTGGATATTTTAAACGCTTGCATTTTGTGGTGGTTCTGCTCAGAAATTTGGAACTGTGATAGATCTGGGTTTGGTCTGGCTCTGATTTTCCCCACTCCTCCCAGAATGTTGATCGCAGTGCTCCAGCCCCTCCTCTCTGGACACCTCAGTTCTCTCCTCTTCCTCCTGAGCTCCTTGCTGTCCTCCCTGATTGGAATAAGAGCATCACCTGGTCGAAATCAAGTCTGGTTCTTGAAAGTATTCAAAGTCCTCTAGGTTCTTGACTTGGGCACTTCGCATTTACTCAGGAGTGGCTCAGGCTCTTTCAATTGCCCAGTTCAGCCAGGGGTGACAAGGATAAACCGCTGCAGAGCTCAGGAGGCAGAAGGATGGCCCAGCTCAGCACTCAGCGCCCTTCTGGCACCTCCCTGGTGGTCCAGTGGTTAGGACTCCTTCCTTCCATTGCAGGGAGTGTGGGTTCAACCCCTGTTCAGGGAACTAGATCCCACATGCCACAGGAGGAGGCCAAAAAAAAAAAAAATTCAGTGCTTTTCTCTTACCGGTTTCGGAAGTTCTCGTTAACTTTATCTTAGGTATTTCAGAGTATCTTCTATCACCAACTCCACGTAGTCACCAGGGAGAGCGATTGTATTCAAGGCCCAGATTGTCCCTTCAGTGGGAGATTTAACAAGGGCAGTCGGGGCAGGGGGTATATATCTGAATACTCCTCCATTTCCCCCTCAGGCATCTCCCCTCAGATGGAGGTCACGTGTGTGCCCACCGCCACAAGCACAGTGTCCTCCTTAGGTAACACAAACGGAGAGGAGGTGGGGCCATCCGTCTACCTGGAGAGGCTGAAAATCCTCCGGCAGCGGTGCGGTCTGGACAATACAAAGGTACTGCTCGTCTCCTGTGGGGCAGGGAGGGTGGTGACCAGCAGATCAGGCCGGGGTGGCCAGAGAGGCCGCAACCCAGCCTCGGCGTGTGTTGCTCCAGAGCTGCCTCCCAACCCTCTTGACAGCACGCCTCCTTCTCTCGACAGCAGGATGACCGACCTCCGTTGACCTCTTTGCTCTCCAAACCAGCAGTTCCCACCGTGGCCTCCTCCACAGACATGCTGCACAGCAAACTCTCTCAGCTCCGTGAGTCGCGGGAGCAGCACCAGCACTCAGACCTGGACTCCACCCAGACCCACTCTTCAGGAACCACGACCTCCTCCTCCTCCTCCTCAGCTAACATTGATGACTTGAAAAAGAGACTGGAGAGAATAAAGAGCAGTCGCAAATGAACCGCCACTCCCCTGGCGCCCTGCAGCTTTAGTTGCCTAAACTGGGAGTCCTCATAGTTACGGCGGCCTCGGCAGGCCTAGCGTGCACAGACTGGTCGCATGCACCATGCTGTGGACCTGGGGCAGGAGTCGTTGTGGCACAAGTCTTTTGCACATCGTCCGCTTCTCTCCGCCAGCATCCTGCCTCTCTAGAAGACTGTCTGTGTCTTAGTTTAGTGTACAGACCGGTAAACAGCGGGCCTCCTCTCAGCTCAGACTAGTTTCCATATCCTTTTTCTTTTTAATTGCTCATTTGTAAAGTTGTCCTACTCTTTCCTAGCTTTTAACTGTTAGAAACTCTTGACTAGTTTCCCTTTGAGTTTGTGAGCTCTGGTAGCCCTGAAGGGTCACTGTATTCTGTATGAATGCATGGCATGATACAACTAATTTAAGAGTCTTTTATAAATAAAGTTTGCATTAACTATAACTGTGTTCCAGGATGCTCCGTGTGAGGGAGTGTTGGGCAGCTGTCCGTTGCCTCTTCTTGAGACCTGCTGGGTGCTCAGCCAGTTAGAGAAAGGCTCATCATCGCTCCTTGCGGAGCTCTACGTCGTCTTGGCCCACAGGCTTGATGCTGTCTTTCACTCCTTTGGAATAAGAGGAGCACAACTCTCCTGCTTTCCACATGCAGCTCCTAGGGGAGCAAAGAAATCTTTCTTCCTTGTTCTGAGATTTTTGGTCGCGTCGTCCATCCCATCATCACCATGATTCCGAGGAGCTCTTGGGTCTCCTGCCACTTGCTGCCTGGGCGCGTGTGACCTTGTGCCCAGGGGTCAGCTGGGCCACAGCAGCGGTCACAGCACAACCAGACCTTGTGCCCAGGGGTCAGCTGGGCCACAGCGGCGGTCACAGCACAACCAGACCTTGGGCCCAGGGGTCAGCTGGGCCACAGCGGCGGTCACAGCACAACCAGACCTGGGGCCCAGGGGTCAGCTGGGCCACAGCGGCGGTCACAGCACAACCAGACCTGGGGCCCAGGGGTCAGCTGGGCCACAGCGGCGGCCACAGCACAACCAGACCTGGGGCCAGGGGTCAGCTGGGCCACAGCACAACCAGACCTGGGCCCAGGGGTCAGCTGGGCCACAGCGGCGGTCACAGCACAACCAGACCTTGGGCCCAGGGGTCAGCTGGGCCACAGCGGCGGTCACAGCACAACCAGACCTGGGGCCCAGGGGTCAGCTGGGTCACAGCGGCGGCCACAGCACAACCAGACCTGGGCCCAGGGGTCAGCTGGGTCACAGCGGCGGTCACAGCACAACCAGACCTGGGGCCCACGGGTCAGCTGGGTCACAGCGGCGGCCACAGCACAACCAGACCTGGGGCCAGGGGTCAGCTGGGCCACAGCACAACCAGACCTGGGGCCAGCCTCCTAAAGGAATACGGAGAGCACGGGGGCTTCCTGCCTGGTTAGTGGAGTCTCTGAATCTAGACGAACAGTAGCTTCACACTCGGTCTCAGTAAAGACTAGAAATAGGGCCTCCCTGGTGGCCCACTGGCTAAGGCTCCGCAGTTCCAAAGTGTCCAGGATCTATCCCTGGTCAGGGAACTAGATCCCACAGGCCTCAACTAAAAATACAACTAGCCACAACTGAGATTGATACAGTCGGATAAATCATGTTTTAAAAGAAAAAGCTGGAAATATACTGAGGGCTCAACTCTGCAGTACATTCCACAAGGTCCCCTTCCACAGTCAGAAAACAGTTACATCAAAAGCACTTTTCTACACACCTCTTACTTAACTGGTGTTCAAGAAATTAAAGGGTGATGGGAAATGAATCCTCTGTTGATTCTAGTCATGATTTTCAGATGGTCCACATGCTGCCTGAAAGAAAATGTGTCTCTCCCTTCTAATGGGAACATAGAAGTAAGCCTTTCACTGAAAGGAAGACAGAGGAGAAGGAACGTGTTTAGAAGGAATGGCTGTGCTTGGATCTTGAATTAGCACAGCTAATTTGAAAAACCAAAGTGGCCATCAGTCTTGTGAGAAGGTATGCCCTTGAAAAAGCAGATTTGGGGTATTACAACTAACTGTGCCTTCCCCCTGCTCTGGGTTAAAGCTCTAGGCTGCCAAGATCCTGCACGCTGAGTTTCCAGTTTTTACCCTACTTTCTGGTCAACTAGAACCTAAGAATGAGGAACTCAGTCCTAATTCTTCCTTGACGTATTTTTAAACAGTGAGAATGGGAAAAAAGGATAGGAAGGGGAAAGGTGGATAAAGATACCTACCTTAGGTCCCCTCCAGCCTTAAACCATGAAATCTAAAGATCTTAGCTCCTAGGCCCAGAAGGTGACCACCCATGCTCCATCCACCTCTGAGCCCGGGGTTGAGAATTCCGTGTCCTAGAGGTGGTCACCAAGAGATCAGCGTCTCACACCAGAGGCAGCTCCCTGGCGCACACATCATAGGCTGCAGTGCCCGCTTCCCTGAGTCAAACACACACACCCAACAGGAAGAGCAGTACACCGAGGTCAGCTAGAAGCTAGAGCTACGAAGAAGGGCAACGTTGTGTCAGCTGCGTGCCCTCCCACACGCTGCCCTCCGACCAGGGCACACTGAAGCATGTGCTGTGAAAAGACACCTTCAAGGTTCCATGCCTCTTAAGACTGTCCAAACCCTTTAAGAATCCACTCCCACAGCTTGTTCCCATTTCTTAGGAAAACAAATTACTCCAGTCTGATAACCACGGTGGGAGTGGAGATTCCAGGCAGCAACAACCCCACCACTAGGCTTTTTCAGGGGCCAGAGAAGGAAGTGGCCGAGGAACTTTCACCACACCAGGCGGCAGGGACAACAAGAGCAGTGGTGACATGTGGAGAGCTGCCCAGGTGCCAGCCGCTCTGCTAAGTACACAACGCCAATGGCCTCTAATCCTCAAAACCTTATTAGGTAAGAAACGTCATCATATACATCTATACATACGGGAATTGAGCCTCCAGGAAGTCAAGTAACTTAACCGTGGTTGTCCCCCCGCCCCCTGCCCCACCCCCTGCACTTAGTGACTTGCAGAATCCTGGGGATCAAACCTGGGCCCCAGCATGGGAAGCACAGAGTCCTAGCGTCCGACCACCAGGGGATTCCCATGATTCTCCTTGTTAAGGCTGATGCCGAAGTATGGGCTTCCCAGGTGGCTCAGATGGTAAAAAATCTGCCTGCAATGCAGGGCACCTGGGTTTGATCCCTAGGTTGAGATGATTCTCTGGAGGAGGGAATGGCTACCCACTCCAGTATTCTCGCCTGGAGAATTCCACGGACAGAGGAGCCTGGTGGGCTACAGTCCACGGAGTCGCAAAGAGTCTGACGCGACTGAGCGACTAACAGTTTCAGGCAGTCTGATGCGAGGGTCCCTACTCCAATCTGCTATCCCACAACCCTTGAGAAGGAAGACACTTAAAGTACCAAGCCTTTGGGGGGCATAGATCAGATACTTTAATAATCCGTGCTCAGTCACATCCGACTGCAGCCCCATGGAGTAGCCAGTTGCATTTCCCAGGCAAGAATACTGGAGAGGGGTGTCACTTCCTACTCCGGGGGATCTTCCCAACCCAGGGAGCGAACCCCTCCGCCCCCACCTCTTGCCTGTCCTGCATCGATTGGCAGGTGGAGTCTCCCTCCAGCACCACCTGGGAAGTCCCTTAATGACGTTAGATGGATGTAACGACTCACCCCTCACTAGCCTGCCCTCCTCCTGCCTCTTCTCTGGAGGCTCGTCCCAGGACAAGCTCTTCACGCTCCAGCACAGGCTTCAGTATCACCTATATTTCAAGTCAGACTTAGACCCTGCGTAGCCATGTGGCCTTGGACAAGGTACTTCTCCAAGTCTCAGTTACTACCTTGTGTGAGGGTTACATGAAATAATCCATGAACGCCCCAAGCCTGGAACATCTGAAGTGCTCCTAAGTTCAGGCTGCCATCTCCCCTCTCACCTGGCCCTGTTCTAGGGGTGGCGGGTCCTCCGCGTGCCGCTTGTCCAGTGGTGGGACAGGCTGTTCCTGAGCTGCCCCATGAACAGCACTGGGAGTCCCAAGGCTCGTTGATAGAGTCACTTTTATTGAGAAAGATAGTTTTAGGAGCAAACCACAAAAATAATTCTTTCACTGGATTGGCCTCTGATTTTGCAGTGAGAGGAGCTGGAATGTGGGTGGCTCCCTAACTTCCGAATCGATCAATGACCTTCTGTATCCATCTCTTCAGGCGGAAGACGTGTGTGTAGAAACCATATTTTCCATCCCTGTCACAGCCTTCACCCCATGAGACGATGCCCATTTGATACCAGCGGTTGTTAGAGGGGCTCTGAGGAAGAAACATGGGGTTTCCAATAGAGTAAAGTCCAAGGTAGGGTCAAGCGATTGTTCCTGAAACCTCGGGTCCCTCCCCGTCCACCCAGAAGGATCTACCCACCAGCTCTGGGCCTTCAGAGATGCTTACCTTCATGACAAAGGGTCCCCCGCTGTCACCCTCACAAGCGTCCCCTCGTTTGCCTTCCCCAGGCTTGTAACCTTGAGAGAGAACCGCAGTGCTCAGGGAGCGACCAGCTCACGCTCCAGCCACTCTCCCCTCCCGAGATGCTGCGGCTGAGTGCCCCCCGACTGCTAGCCCTCCCCGACTCTGTGCACTGCCTCCCCCCACACATCCAACCCAGGCAGGTTTTGTCAGCTCTGTCTTCAACACGCAGCCCCAGTCCAGCCACTCACTGCTTCTGCACCCGGCCCATCACACACCACTCTCTCCCCGAACCGCTGCTTTCTCTGCCTCCAATCCAGTCTCCACCCAACAGGCAGAGTGACTTACAAAACCCACCAGACTGACAGGCAGCTGAGAAGAATGGCAGTTGCCTTTATCCAAACATCCCCGAGCATCCTCCACAAACAACACAGAGGAACTCAAAAAACAACGGAAGCCACACCGTCAGCATAAGTGTAGCCCAGAGAACACCCGGACTTCAAGCTGCTTTAATGCATCTAAAGGCGAAAGTGTTAGTCGCTCCGTTGTGTCCAACTCTCTGCAAATGCACGGACTGATGCCCACCAGGCTCCTCTGTCCGTGGAATTCTCCAGACAAGAATACTGGAGGGGGTTGCCATTTCCTTCTCCAGGGGACCTCCCCAACCCAGGGATCGAACCCACGTCTCCCACTTGGCAGGCAGGTTTGCAGGTTCTTTACCATCTCAGCCACCAGAGGAGCCCATTAGTTAGACACGTTAATTAATGTACATTTACTAATGTATCTGACTATACATTTAATATCAAAACGTAGGTGGAGATGAGGAGGGGAAAATATCTTCTAGGTCAAAGAAATAGACACATATGAGTTAGGAATCTTGTAAACACCCCAAATCTGCAAACTGAATAGATGAAAACCAAGTAGATCTATACAAAGATAGAACAGGACAACAATAAATACGAACAAAAATAGCTCAGCCAACCAAAATTCCCAAACGCAAACATGAAACAGAAGAAAACTGTGACTGAATTAAATGTCAAGTGGGGAATTCCCTGGTGGCCTAGTGATTAGGGTTCCAGGCTTCCACTGCCATGACCCTGGTTCAGCCCCTGGTCAGGGAACTGAGGTCCTGCGAGCCGCTCGATACAGCCAAAAACAAGAAAAGATATCCTCAAGCAAAATTTTGGTCTGTGAACAAGAATGAATCATAAATTCAAAAATTAAATGGACAAAACAACAGAAAGTAGTTAAAAGCAGAAAATAGTTAAAACGGAACTCAGACTAAGGGAAGAGAGGAAGCAACGGGACAGAATACGTACAATATAGTCCAAGAAAACTTCATAGAAATAAAAGATCAGATGTGCATACTGAAAGGACCCACTGGGAACCTGGCAAAGTTGATCTAAAACACTCAACTCCGAGACCTAGCCTAAAAAACAGACTTCAAAGATGAAGAAAATACCTTCAAGGCCTACAAGCGAAAAAACCAACTCCCTCGCAAGAGCCAAAGAATTACACTTGGCATCAGACTTTGAAAACAACATCGAAAGTAAGTAACAGCAAATTCAACGGAGGAAAACTTAAACCATGGATTTTATATCCAATGCTGCTGAACTTGAGGTATCAAGGCTACAGAAAACCAGTTAGTTACATACAAGAACTCAGGAAATTCTTAACTCATAACCCTCTTGAAAAATCTACTAGTGATTATCCAACTAGGAGATGGATGTGTCAACAAAAGGGCTGATTAACTTCCAACAAGTAGAAAAAATACAAAGCAAAGCATGAGAGGAGAAAAGAAAGAAGCAAGTACACCCACTGACCGTAACTCCCTCCTATTAACTACACAACAATTCAGTGTCAGCTTCAGTTTAGTCGCTCAGTCATGTTGTCCAGATCTGTGCAACACCACGGACCGCAGCACACCAGGCTTCCCTGTCCACCACCAACTCCCAGAGCTTGCTCACACTCAAGTCCATTGAGTCTGTGATTCCATCCAACCATCTCATCCTCTATCGTCCCCTTCTCCGCCTGCCCTCAGTCTTTCCAGTGAGTCAGTTCTTCACATCAGGTGGTCAAAGTATTAGAGTTTCAGCTTCAGCATCAGTCCTTCCAGTGAACACCCAGGACTGATCTCCTTTAGGATGGACTGGTTGGACCTCCTTGCAGTCCAAGGGACTCTCAAGAATCTTCTCCGACACCACAGCGCAAAAGCATCAATTCTTTGGCGCTCAGCTTTCTTTATAGTCCAACTCTCACATCCATACATGACCACTGGAAAAACCACAGCTTTGACTAGACAGACCTTTGTCAGCAAAGTAATGTCTCTGCTTTTGAATATGCTGTCTAGGTTGGTCATAGCTTTTCTTCCAAGGAGCAATCGTCTTTTAATTTCATGGCTGCAGTCCCCATCTGCAGTGATTCTGGAGCCCCAAAAAATAAAGTCTGACACTGTCTCCACTGTTTCCCCATCCACACAACAGTTAAAAGACTAGAAGAAACTAAGGGTGTTTCAAAAAGGGGAAAGACCAAAGATAATGACCAGAGCAAAAATGCAACCCTTCCTAGTTATATGAAACTGTTTGAAAGAACTCACAACATCAACACCACATTTGGATCAGGAACTGCCAACGGCCGCACAGTGCAGTGGTGGTTCAAGAAGCCTTGCAGAGGAGACGAGAGTCCTGAAGATGAGGAGCGTAGTGGCCAGCCATTGGAAGCTGACAAAACGATTGAGAGGATCATCAAAGCTGACCCTCTTACAGCTACACGAGAAGATGCTGAAGAACTCAATATCGACCAGTCAACGGTCGTCTGGCATTTGAAGCACATTGGAAAGGTGGAAGAGCTCAGTAAGTGGGGGTCTCATGAGCTGAATGCAAATCAAAAACATCGTCTTCTCTTATTCCACACAAAAACCAATAACCGTTTCTCGATTGGACTGTGATGTGCTCGCTGAGTGGATTTTATGTGACAACCAGCGATGAACAGCTTGGTCGCTGAACCAAGAAGAGGCTCCAGAGCACTTCCCAAAGCCAACTTGCACCAAAAAAGCTCGCGGCCACCGTTTGCTGCTCTGAATCCCAGAGAAACCGCTACATCTGAGACGTGTGCTCAGCCAGTCGACGGGATGCACCAAACCCGCAACGCCTGCGGCCCGCGTCGCTCAGCAGAAAGGGCCCGATTCTTCTTCGTGACAACACCCGACCGCACACTGTGCAACCCACGCTTCAAAAGCTGAACGAATGGGGCTCATCCGCCATATTCACCTGACCTCTCGCCAACCAGCGACCAGGCCTTCAAGCGTCTCAACAACTTTTTGCAGGGAATGATGCTTCCACAGCCAGGAGGCAGAAAATGCTTTCTGAGAGTTCACTGAATCCTCAAGCACGGATTTTTATGCTACAGGAATAAGCAAACTTATTTCTCACTGACAAAAACATGTTGATAGTAATGGTTCTAATTTTGATTAATAAAGATGTGTTTTGAGCCTAGCTATAATGATTCTAAATTCATGATCCAAAACCGCAAAAAAAAAAAAAAAAAAATGCAACTACGTTTGCACCAGCCTATTAATACTTCCTACACTGATGTTGTGAAACCCTCAAAGCCATCCATGAAGGGTGGAACAACTTCTAACCTCCTGTTCATGTCGACATTTTGACCTCTTTCCATGAATCACAAATGTTCTCAGTGGCATCTAGAATGGTGAGTCCTTTCCCTAAGCTTTTCAATTTACTTTGCCCAGGTCCATCTATGGCAGCTATAGCCTTATGGAATGTACTTCTTAAAATCATAAGACTTGAAAGCCAAAACCACTTCTTGACCCAAGGGCTGCAGACTGGATATTGTGTTACCAGGCACGGAAACATTAATCTTGTGATGTGTCTTCATCAGAGCTCTTGGGTAACCAGGGGCATTGTCAATGAGAAGGAATATTTTGAAAGGAATATATATATTTTTTTCTGAGCATCAGGTGTCAACAATGGACTTAAAACAGTAATCTATATTGTAAACAGATGCGCTGTCATCAGGCTCTGCTGTTCCATTTAGGGAACACGGGAAGGGCAGATTTAACATAATTCTGAAGAGCTGGTGGCTCAAGTGGTAAAGAATCTGCCTGCAATGCAGGAAACCTGGGTTTGATCCCCGAGACAGGAAGATCCTCTGAAGAAGGCAATGGCAACCCATAACTCCTGCCTGGAAAATTCCATGGACAGAGGAGTCTGGCTGGCTACAGTCCATGGGGTCGGAAAGAGCTGGACATGACTGAGCGACAACTCTTTAAGGGCCCTAGGATTTTCTTAAGGATAAAGGAACACTGGCTTGAACTTCAAGTCACCAGCTATATCAGCCCCTAACAAGAGAGCCAGTCTATCCTTGAAAGCTTTGAAGCCAGGCACTGACTTCTCTAACTATGAAAGTCCTAGAGAGCATCTTCTTCCAATATAAGGCGGTTTTGTCTGCATTGGAAATCAGTGGTTTAGTATAGTCATTTTCATGAATTATCTTAGCGGAATCCTCTGAATAACTTGCTGCTTCACATTGCACTTGGATGTTATGAAGACAGCTTCTTTCCCTAAACCTCATGAATCGATCTCTGCTTCCAAGTTTTGGCTTAAGGGAATGTTATGGCAAATTCTGTCCAGACCACTAAAACGTTCTTCATATCACCAGTCAGGCTGTTTCGCTTTCTTGTCATTTATACGTTCACTACAGCAGCACTTTTGCGGGGGAGGGCCTCACACTGCACGGCATGCAGCATCTTGGTCCCCTGACCAGGGATTGACCCTGTGCCCCCTGCAGTGGAAGCAAGGAATCTTAACCACTGAACCGCCAGGGAAGTCTCTAGAACAGCACCTTTACTTTCCCTTTAGAAGTCTTCCTTCGCACTTGCAGCTCAGCTAACTGTTTGACACCAGAGGCCTAGGTTTACATGCCTTGCTCCTTAAACTTAATCATTTCTAGCTTTTGATTTAAGATGAGACAGGTGCAGCTCTTCTTTTCACTTGAACACTTAGAGGCTATGGTAGCGTTATTAACTGGCCTAACTGCTATAGTGTTGTGTCTCAGAGAATAGAAGCCCGAGGAAAGAGGGGCAGTCAGAACAGTTTGCTGTCCATATGGGTGCAGCTCGTGATGCTCCGAAACAATTACAATAATAACACCTGATCACAGATCACCATAACAAATAATAACGATGAAAACATTTGACACACTGTAAGAATTACTAAAATGTGACACAGAAACACGAAGTGAGCAAATGTTGGTAAAACACTTGACACAAACCTTCAATTTGTGCAACAACCAAAAAACCACAGTATCTGGGAAGGGCGATAATGCACAGCAAAAGCCCAAGCATCCATCGACAAATGAACAGACGAAGGAGATATACAATATTACTCAGCCTTAGAAAAGAATGGAATTCTGCCATTTGCCATAACATGGACGGGCCTAGAGGGTAGTGTGCTTAGCAAAATAAGAAAGACTGAGCGGGACAAATACTGTGTTACCACTTACCTGTGGAATCCAAAAAATAAAACAGATGAATATAACAAAACAGAAACAGACGCACTGACAGGGAACAAACTAGGAATTACCAGTGGGGAAAGAGAGATGCGGAGGGGCAAGGGGTTAAGAGAGATAAAGTACCACATTCAAACTAAATAACCAAAAAAAAAAAAAACAACTAAATAACCAAGATATACTGAACAGCACAGGAAAATCCAGCCATTAGTCTGTAACAACTTTAAATGGAGCACAAGCCATCAACACACCGAATCACTGTGTTGTACACCCGACACTAACATTGCGTCTCAACCATGTTTAAATAAAATGTATACTACGTAAACAAAGCGAAGCCAGGACTCATCCTCCCCGCCCCGCCCCGCCGCCCAGGGCACTTGCCGGCACAGAACATGTTTTCGGTGATGCGGATCCGGGTGGAGGCCTTGCACACCGGCCGCTCCACGAGAGGCAGGTTGACCACCTGGAGGACGCTGGGCTGCACCTCGGCAACGCTGGAGGTCCACGTCTCCTTCCGGTTGCCCCAGCCGGTCACCCGCCCTTTGAACCCAGTCTGGAACAGCCTTTGGGGAAGGGAGAAGGACCCAGTGAGAACAGACCCGCCCAGGAGCCTCCCAGCCCCAGCACCACCCCTAAGAGACCCGAGCCGAAGACGCCCCGTGGCAGGAAGGCCCGAGGCCTGGAAATGGGAAAGAGCTTCTGCAAGGCGAAAGGATGTCAGAGTCGGGCCCAGAACCCCGCCCAGGCCCCCTCAGCCCCGAGCCGCCCCCTCAGCCCCGAGCCGCCCCCCGGCTGCCCTCCTGGCTGCCCCACTTGGCTGCTGTCTCCCTGTCGGGCAGGCACACGGGGTGGATGTATTCGGAGAACTCGATGGGCCTCTTGAGCTTCAGCAGGGCGATGTCCCGGTCCAGATTCTCCTTCCAGTTGTACCTGGGGTGGATGTAGATCTTGTCCAGCATGGAGATCTTTTCAACCTTCCGCTCATACCTGTGCAGACCCCAGCAGAGAAAAAAGAGAAGCTGCAGGCCACCCAGGGAGGTCGGCAGGTTCCTCAGGGAGGCAAACTGCCTGCCCTCAGGGGCCGGAAGTCAGGGTAAGCTGTGGGCCAGCTCCGCCTTGGCAGGCCCCCAGGCAGCTTCTTCTTGGCCTGAAGCTACCCCAGGGCTTCAGGATCAAGCAGCCCAGGCAGTAGCGGGAGGGACACAGGCTGCGAGCCCTGGCCCAAACAGCCTCTACTCGGGCTCACGCCTGGGCCGCGTCCTGATGCCTGGAGGGGCGCCAAGGGCAGGCCAGGACCTCTGCTCTCTGCCAAGCCTTAGCTTCCCTGTCCCCAGGTCCAAGCTTTAGTCGGGACATGAGCAAATCGACTTTACAGCAGGGCCTGCTGGGTTTTCTACCGCAAGAGACGTACACAGACATACCCCTGGTGTCTCAGAGCCACGGGGCCGCACAGTTGGCCGCACACCCAGGACCCGCCCCCCGTACCTGGTGCGGGAATGCTTGCCGATGCGCACCAGCAGGTCGGCCTCGGTGAAGTTCTTGTCCCAAGGCGGGTACAGGAGACAGTGGGCGGCCGTGAGGACCCAGCGGTCACTAATGAGGCTGGCCCCACACAGCAGCTCCTGGGGGCTCTTCCGAAAGAGCATCACCTGCCTGAGGGGGGAAGCGGGAAGCATTAGCAGGTGGCAGGGTTGGGCGGCGGGCTGCCCCATTCACCAGCCCTACAAGCAGAAAGGTCGGTCTAGTCAAGGCTGTGGTTTTTCCACTGGGCATGTATGGCTATGAGAGTTGAACCATAAAGAAGGCAGAGTGCCGAAGAATTGATGCTTTTCCGCTGTGGTGTTGGAGAAGACTCTTGAGAGTCCCCTGGACAGCAAGGAGATCAAACCCGTCAATCTAAAGGAGATCAACCCTGAATATTCACTGGAAGGACTGATGCCGAGGTTGCAGTCCTTTGGCCACCTGATGCGAAGAGCTGACTCACTGGAAAAGACCCTGATGCTGGGAAAGATTGAAGGTNCCCTGGACAGCAAGGAGATCAAACCCGTCAATCTAAAGGAGATCAACCCTGAATATTCACTGGAAGGACTGATGCCGAGGTTGCAGTCCTTTGGCCACCTGATGCGAAGAGCTGACTCACTGGAAAAGACCCTGATGCTGGGAAAGATTGAAGGTGGGAGGAGAAGGGGGCGACAGAGGAGGAGATGGTGGGATGGCGTCACCGACTCAATGGCCATGAGTCTGAGCAAACTCTGGTAGATAGTGAAGGGCAGGGAAGCTTGGCGTGCTACAGTCCATGGGGTTACAAAAAGTCGGATACGACTAGTGACCGAACAACAAGAGCGAGCAGAAAGTCCCAAGTTTAAGAACATATTGGACAGAGCTAACTGCTGGGCCCAGACCCCAGCTTGACCTGGCCACTCTTGGGAACAAGGCATCCATGTGACACGAAGGGGCAGCCCCCTGCGTTTTGCACCTCTCCTCCCCTCCCCCACCCCCCCATGGAGCTTTTTCCAGGCCAGAGTTGGCACAGCTTAGCAGAGCTCTGGGGTCAGAAGAACTGGAATTGAGTCCTGCTATGTAACCCAGTCACTAACAGCATCATTTAGACGAGTCCCTTAAGCGCTCTGAGCCTCAGCTTCACCATCTGATTTGGAGAAGTAACAAACCCAGATCTCAACAGGTGGCAGTGAGGACTCGATGCGATGCTGGTGTGGGCTAGATAACCAGCGGAGCCTAAGTCTGTGGGCGCGGAGAAGGCTCCGGGCGCGGGGGCGGGGAGAGGGCGCAGGGAGGCTAGGAGCACGCACCAGGGCGCGAGGCCAACCTCCGCGTCCTGACCCTCCACGATGCGCCCCTCGATGTAGGACTCGAAAAGCTCCGTCTCCGTTTTGTCCTGCAGCTTCTTCTTCTCGAACAGGGGTCGCAGGCCACAGTCTAAGGGGCAAGCGCGCCGGTGAGAGGCGGAGCGCCGCCGCGCGCCCGCCCGCACGCCGTGATGCCCGCGCCTTACCGGCCTCCCCGGCGCCGAAGGTCTTCTCGTTGAAGAAGGGCTGGAAATGGTCCTCAGACGTGCGTCCCTCGATGGCCGCGTCCGGGTCCTCCCCCAGCCCGTCTCCCAGGTCCCCATCCATCGGCTCCCCTGCAGGGCCCCAGACGCGGGTTAGGGTCAGGGCCGCTGGACCGCCCGGGCCCCCACCCCGGGGAGGCCGTGTGGCGTGGCGGTTCAGCGCGCACCTGGGTTGCTAGCGGACCCAGCCCGCGGGCCTCACTGGCCTCAGCTGAGGGCGGGGGCTAGGCGCGCCCCTACCTGGCTCAGGAGGGCCCTCTGCACACGTGGGAAGCCCGAGGCCAGGGAAGGCTCCGCTCCCGCTCTGGCCGCCAGGCCCTGCGCTCTCCCAGGCCCCGGCCCTGCCCTCTCACCGCAGTAGCTCAGGTCACAATACTCGAAGTCGCCAGGCTGGCCGGCCACGTAGCACCAGGCGCCCTCCTCGTCCCCGTCTGGGTTGCGGCAGAAATTCTCGGCCAGGGGCACGGCCGGGTTGAAGTCCTGGTCCTGGCTCAGGGCCTTGGCCTGCTCGCCGCTCCAGGCTAGGCAGCGGGACCCGCGTGTGGTCACCGCCAGCCGCCCCTGGTACCCCCGGCCGCGGTCCGGGACGCACGTTTCCAGTCCGGGCGACTGGCTGGTGGGGGCGCCTCCCGACCGTGGGATCACCTCCGCGGTGACTTGGTCCCGGCCTGGTGGGTGAGGGGAGAGAGGGGACAGAGAGCGTGGGACCACAATGGAGCCAGACAGGATGGGAGGCTCTGCCCCGTGACCTTTGACCTGTATGATGTTAAGTCACTTAACCTCTCTGAGCTGCAGTCCGCTTGCCTGTGAAAGGAATCGCTAATGAGGTTTTTTTTTTT
>SJYX01012678.1:472415-488181 GCA_006410675.1 Oreotragus oreotragus | reverse complement strand
TACTTTGGCCACCTCATGCGAAGAGTTGACTCATTGGAAAAGACTCTGATGCTGGGAGGGATTGGGGGCAGGAGGAGAAGGGGACGACCGAGGATGAGATGGCTGGATGGCATCACGGACTCGATGGACGTGAGTCTGAGTGAACTCCGGGAGATGGTGATGAACAGGGAGGCCTGGCGTGCTGCGATTCATGGGGTCGCAAAGAGTCGGACACGACTGAGCGACTGAACTGAACCAGGTTTTAAGAACTATAAAAAGATGTTCCAATTACCATGTTAACATGAATAATGCCCCTCACTTCCTCAAAATGTTAGGGCAGAAGGAAAATAAAAACCAAGAAGGCAGTAAGCGACGTTTGTTTGGGTCATTAAACAATGGGAAACAGGAACCTACAGGAATGATGTTACTTGTGAACCAAGCCACACTAGGACCCTGAGTGAGGTCTGCCCAGGCTAATGCTGCTCCTAATGTTCTCCTTGTTTCTTGCTTCTTCTGAAACCCAAGAGAAGCCAAAGACAGCAGCCCTGAAATCAGGAAGACAATTCCTTCCACCACATCAAAGTAGTCTCTCAAGTCTTAAGCAAGAGCAACTGATCAGTTCCTGTCCCTGCCAGAAAACCTCCATTTCATTTCAATAAATAAGGGCAAATCTTTCAAATGTATGCTAGTATACTACTTATGTAATTAAAAGTTATAAAAAGCAATCTATATTCAATAGTATAAACTCAACATTTTACACAACTGACTAGTAAAAATAAGGCAAAGAAAAAAACGAGAAGAAAATTCCACTTCATGTTAAAAGGGTTTTAATGTGTATAATGAATTCTGATAAGTCAACAAGATAATTACTTCTGAAACCACACAGGTAAATGAACAGAGGTGCAAAAATAAGTGAAAGTANAAAAAGCAATCTATATTCAATAGTATAAACTCAACATTTTACACAATTGACTAGTAAAAATAAGGCAAAGAAAAAAACTAGAAGAAAATTCCACTTCATGTTAAAAGGGTTTTAATGTGTATAATGAATTCTGATAAGTCAACAAGATAATTACTTCTGAAACCACATAGGTAAATGAACAGAGGTGCAAAAATAAGTGAAAGTAGATAAAAAATTCAGCTTCATTGATAATTTAAAAAGCAAAATTAGCACAGGATATCATTTTTCACCCAATGCCTTATTAAGTTCTAACTGTGTAGATAGGCAATGGCACCCCACTCCAGTACTCCTGCCTGGAAAATCCCATGGACGGAGGAGCCTGGTGGGCTGCAGTCCATGGGGTTGCAAAGAGTCTGACACGACTGAGCGACTTCACTTTCACTTTTCACTTTCATGCATTGGAGAAGGAAACTGCAGCCCACTCCAGTGTTCTTGCCTGGAGAATCCCAGGGAAGGGGAGCCTGGTGGGCTGCCGCCTATGGGGTCGCAGAGTCGGACACGACTGAAGCAACCTAGCAGCAGCCTAGCAGCAGCATGGAGATAGGATACAGAGGTACTCAACCTGTCGAACTTGGCACTGTAGGTGTATTTGGACAAGGACCTGGAAAAATAAATTTAATTCATCAGTCTCACCAGTACAAAATTATAGAATTGATTTTGGTTTTTCAGTTTTAAAAAATTATTTCTCAAAATGAAAAATAAATTTATTTTCCAAACTCTGTTATTCTACTTCTGCAACTGATCAGTTCCTGTCCCTGCCAGAGAACCTCCATTTCATTTCAATAAATAAGGACAAATCTTACAAATGTATGTTAGTATGCTATTTATGTAATTAAAAGTTATAAAAAGTAATCTATATTCAATAGTATAAAATCTTACAATTTTATACAAGTGACTAGTAAAATAAGACAAAAAAAACTAAAAGAAAATTCCACTTCATGTTAAAAGGGCTTTAACTTATAATGAGTTCTGATAAGTTAACAAGAAAATACTTCTGAAACCACATAGAAAAAATGAACAGAGGTCCAAAAATCAGTGAAAGTAGATTAAAAATTCAGCTTCATTGATAATTAAAAATGCAAAATTAGCACAGGATATCATTTTTCACCCATCGCCGTATTAAGTTCTAACTATGCAGACAGGATAAAGAGGTACTAGACCTGTCGAACTTGGCACTGTAGTTGTATTTGGATGAGGACCTGGAAAAATAAATTTAATTCATCAGTCTCATCAGTACAAAATATAGAATCGATTTTGATTTTTCACTTTTTAAAAGATTATTTCTCAAAATGAAAAATAAATGTATTTTCCAAACTTTTATTCTATTTCTGGAAGTTAACCTAAATATACAATTATATAAGTACATAAAATTGTACACGTAAGAATGTTCACTATAGCTTTGTATTATGCAGAAGGTAACAAGTAATAAATCATAAAAATCCTGCCTTCCCACTCTTTCCCTTGCCTCTTGCTTCTGCTGCAACCAAAGAGAAAAGATAGCAGCCCTGAAGTCAGGAAATATCAACATAGTCGTTCAGGTCTTAGGAAGAGTAGCCAATCAGTAGTCGCTGCCAGAAAGTCTCTATTTCATTTCAGTAAGTAGGGACTTTTCCTGCCCTTCAGTTGTTATAAAACTTATTTTCTGCTGCCACACACACACAAAGCCAAGTAAAGAGAAAAATAATAATTGCATGGGTTGGCAGGTGTTGGGGGTGAGGAGTAGAAACACCAGTCTTGTTCCAAGACAGCAGAAATTTCTCAGTTAAAATTACATTATTTAAAAAGAACCAAATTCCTTATTGGCAGGAAAATGAAACACATTCCTGGACCCAGATGATACCCTGTACAGGTGTCAACAGGTCACTTTTAAAATGGATAAATGATCAATATTGATGATACAGAAAACATACGTGTTAAAAAACAGAAGCTGTGGATCTTCCTCTACACTAATTACAGTGAAACTGGGCGTTAGCAGAGCTCCCTTTAAGAGCTTTCTAGACACTAAGCCCTGTGCCAAGTGCTTTAGATGCATCTCATTGTAACTTTACTATCACACAGTAAGGGAGGCATTCAATCATTACATGTGTACGTAAACAAGTTTATACACATTACCTAAGTTTACACATCTGGTTTAGTAAATAATTCTAGACTAAGTACAAAAATGGTTGTAAATGCATTCTCCCTCCTTCCATGACCAAAAATTACAGTGGGTGTAAGTCACTAGACATTTAAAGGATTTTGAAAATTCACAAAGAATTAAAAGGATATTGACAAATATGAGCAGGACTTTATGAAACCTGAAGTACGGGTAGTTGAAGGCTTAGTAGTAGCAGCAACTGGCACTGGAAAACAAAAATATAAACTCATTGAATTACTTGGAACTTATCACTTTCTGTTCATTTACATACTTATTTATATAAAAATGTAATTGCTTTAATTTACACTGAAAAATGTTTCCTATCCATCTTACATGTAAAGATGCTGAACAAGAGAAATTTATGTATCTGTGATGTACATAACATCTAATTTTAAGGGCCTATAAAAGCACAGAAAAATCAAAACAGCAGCTTTCTTTGAGAATTAGTTGTCATGCATGTAACATGGAAATGGCTATAAGAGAGATATCAGTACCAAAATTGTTTCTTTTCTGTTATTCTGTATCATTGAAATTTATTGTCAAAAAAAAAAAAAAAAACCAATAAGGAGAAAGACGCCTTCATACCTTTAGTACATGTTGGTATTGCGGGCTCCCAAGCACTCTTCATTACAGACAATTGTGTTGCTGCCATGAAGGGAAAAACCCTGGTTACATTGAAATACAACTTGTGCTTTGTAGTAAAATTTTCTTCTAAATCCTGATAATATCATTCCATGTTCAACAACTGGATAGTCACATTTGACCACTGAAAAGTGGAGAAATTCCAAAATTAATGGAAATCTGCTTCACATAGGAGCAGAAGTCTAGCGCAAAGTAATAATTACCAGTGGGAAGAAAGAAGCAAAGAATGAAAGGCAGGATGTTAATTGGGGAGAAAAAAAAAAGACTTTATTTGTGTATTTGACATCCAAGGAAACAGATTTAGAGGAATCTGATAATGTTTTTCTGCTAGGAACAGACCATCATTATAGTTTATTGACTTTTCTACATTTTTTTTTTTCCCCAGTGCTGGCAAGTTTTGAAAAGGTCTGACTATCAGATACAAATTCAGGGTAAGTTCAAAAGTGACTTTTGCTATTCTTCAGCTCTAGGACTTTTTTCAGCTCATGCTGAGACTAAAAAAATCTAGTGCAAAGTAATAATTACCAGTGGGGAAAAAGAAGCAAAGAATGAAAGGCAGGATGTTAATTGGAAAAAAAAAAAGACTTTATTTGTGCATTTGACTTCCAGGGAAACAGATTTAGAGGAATCTAATAATGTTTTTCTGCTAGGAAGAGACCATCCTTATAGTTTATTGAGACTTTTGCTATTCTTCAGCTCTAGGACTTTTTTCAGCTCATGCTGAGACTAATTACATACCTTGTTCTTTTAGAAAGATAGTAAAGACTTTTGGAGAAGGTAATAGTTGGGCTCAAATTTAAAAGTAAAAGAAGCCAGTCATGAAAAAAATAGGAAAAATAAAAGTTTTCATATGGCAAAAACACACAGGGATTGGGATGTTCAAGAAATACAAAGGCCAATGTAATTAGGACAGTGTTTTCCAAACATTTTGGACTACAATCAAGAGATCAAGAAATAATTTCTAAGTTGTAAAGCAGTATCCAAGCATGCAGACCCAAGATCAGGTTTCACGTTAATAGCGCTCACACCAGTGTGCTCTGCTATTTCCCTTTCTACTCTGCTTCTCCAGACTTCCCTGGTGGCTCAGATGTTAAAGCGTCTGCCCGCAATGCGGGTGACCTGGGTTTGATCCCTGGGTTGGGAAGATCCCCTGGAGAAGGAAATGGCAACCCACTCCAGTACTCTTGCCTGGAGAATTCCATGGACAGAGAAGCCCGGTAGGCTACGGTCCACAGGGTCACAAAGAGTCGGACACGACTGAATGACTTCACTTTCATTTTCCGCTTCTCCAGAAGTAAATTACAGACTGTGACACTCTAGCTTGACTTCAGGATCTACTAATAGGTTTTGCAAAACTTGGAAACGAAGCAAAACCAAAAAGCGCTGGATTGGGCAGTGACTCCAAGAGAAAGTTTTATGAGATTAAATCTGCAATAGATGCAAGTGAAAAAGTGAAAGTGGTCGTCACTCAGCCTTGTCTGACTCTCTGAGACCCTACAGACTGTCACCCGGCAGGTTCCAGTTGACGGGAAATTCTCAGTGTGGGATGATTATGAGTAAGGATGCTATGAACATTCTCATGGAGGTTTCCATCCGTACATGTTTTCACCTGATCGCTGAGTTGTACCTTGAAGTGTTAGATTCTCAGCCACGTCCAACTTTCAACCCTATGAAACGTAGCCCGCCAGGGACCTCTGTCTACGGGATTCTCCAGGCAAGGCTACTGGAATGAGTCGACATGCCCTTCTCTAGCGGATCTTCCTGACCCAGGGATTGAACCCTTAAGTGGATGCTTAACTGTATAAATGCAAAATTGTGTTCCACAGTGGTCATACCACTTTGCATTCTTAACAGTAATGTATTGGAGTTTCAAATACATCATATCCTCACCAAAACATGGAACTGTTTGTTAGTTACTCTTTTTAATTTCAGGCATTCTAATAGGTTTTTAGTGGTTTCTCATCATGGTGTTAAATTAAGTTTCCGTTATTCTAATGATATCGAGCAACATTTAATATACTTCATTGGCATTCACATTTCTTCTTCTATTCAAATATGTTCCCCCTTTTTTTGTAAATTGGGTTGCTTTTTTCATATGTGTTTTAAGAGTTCTTTATTTATCATAGTTTGAAGTCCATTCAGCAATGTCCTTGACAAACATTTTATCCCAGTCTATGGCTCTTTTCTTTTCTCCAATGTGTTTGAGAGCAGCAGTTCTGAGANTGTACCTTGAAGTGTTAGATTCTCAGCCACGTCCAACTTTCAACCCTATGAAACGTAGCCCGCCAGGGACCTCTGTCTACGGGATTCTCCAGGCAAGGCTACTGGAATGAGTCGACATGCCCTTCTCTAGCGGATCTTCCTGACCCAGGGATTGAACCCTTAAGTGGATGCTTAACTGTATAAATGCAAAATTGTGTTCCACAGTGGTCATACCACTTTGCATTCTTAACAGTAATGTATTGGAGTTTCAAATACATCATATCCTCACCAAAACATGGAATTGTTTGTTAGTTACTCTTTTTAATTTCAGGCATTCTAATAGGTTTTTAGTGGTTTCTCATCATGGTGTTAAATTAAGTTTCCGTTATTCTAATGATATCGAGCAACATTTAATATACTTCATTGGCATTCACATTTCTTCTTCTATTCAAATATGTTCCCCCTTTTTTTGTAAATTGGGTTGCTTTTTTCATATGTGTTTTAAGAGTTCTTTATTTATCATAGTTTGAAGTCCATTCAGCAATGTCCTTGACAAACATTTTATCCCAGTCTATGGCTCTTTTCTTTTCTCCAATGTGTTTGAGAGCAGCAGTTCTGAGACTTTAAGAAGTCTGGTTTATTTATTTTTCTTTAAAGGATAATGCTTCTAAAGTTTTCAAAGGAATCTTTGGTTTTCTATCTCTTCCCGTAAAGTCTTAGAGTTTAGGTCTTACATTTGAATATATGATCAAATATCTTTTCCAATCACAAATCAACCACAGAAGAAAACTGGGAAAAAAAAAAAAAGCCACGTGGAAACCAAAAAACATGTTCCTAAACAGTCAATCATTCACTAAAGAGATCAAAAAGAATATAAAAATATTTTTAAGATTAATGGAAATGGTGTGTTTCAAATCTGTGCAACACAGGAAAAGCAGTCTAAGAGAGAAGATTATAGCCATACAGATTTACCTCAGGAACAAGAAAAGTGAAAGTGAAGTCGCTCAGTCATGTCCAATTCTTTGCGACCCGTGGACGGTAGCCCACCAAGCTCCTCCATCCATGGGATTCTCCAGGCAAGAATACTGGAGTGGGTTCTCAAGTAAATAATCCAAACTTACACCCATAGCAATAAAAGAACAACCCTCCCCACAAAATGTGTACAAGGAAGAAAATAATAAAGAACAGAGTGGAAATAAATGAAATTGAGCTAAAAAACAATGAAGATAAGAGATGGTTCTTTGAAAAGATAAAACTGACAAACATATAGCCACACTCATCAAGAAACAAAAAGGATCCAAGTAAATGAAATAAAAAATAGAGGTTATAACCAATACCACAAAAATACAAAGGGTCATAGAGAATACTATGAACAGCTATACACCCAAAGTTGGAAAACCTAGAATAAATGCACAAATTCTCAGAAATATTCACTCTCCCAATACTGAGTCCAGAAGAAGTAGAAATGTGAACATACTGACTACTAGTAATGAAATTGAATCAGTAATCAAATAACTCCCGAAAAACAAAATAAGGATTATGTGGGTTCACAGGTGAATTGCAATAAACATTTAAAGAACAGTTAATTTCTACTTCGAAAGACAGTGTATAGAAATGAATACAGTGAGCCATAGCCTAGGGGAAAATAGAACTACCATATGATCTAGCAATTTTACTTCTGGGTATTAACCCAAAGAAAATAAAACACTAATTTAAAAAGATTTGTGCAGCACTTTTTTCATTACAGCTTTTTTTTTTTTTTTTTTTTTTTACAATAGCTGCTGCTGCTGCTGCTGCTAAGTCACTTCAGTCGTGTCTGACTCTGTGTGACCCCATAGACGGCAGCCCACCAGGCTCCCCCATCCCTGGGATTCTCCAGGCAAGAATACTGGAGTGGGTTGCCATTTCCTTCTCCAATGCATGAAAGAGAAAAGTGAAAGTGAAGTCGCTCAGTCTGTCCGACTGTTAGCGACCCCATGGACTGCAGCCCACCAGGCTACTCCGTCCATTGGATTTTCCAGGCAAGAGTACTGGGGTGGGGTGCCATTGCCTTCCCCGTTACAATAGCTATCAAGGTAATACTCAAAGTCCTCCTAGTTAGACTTCAACAATACATGAACCAAGAACTTCCAGAGGTAACAAGCTGGATTTAGAAAAGGAAGAGGAACCAGAGATCAAATTGCCAGCATCATTGGATCATAGAAAAAGCAAGAGAATTACAGAAAAACATCTACTTCTGCTTCATTGACTACTTGAGAGCCTTTGACTGTGTAGATCACAACAAACTGTGGAAAATTCTTAAGGAGATGGGAATACCAGGTCACCTTACTCGTCTCCTGAGAAACCTGTATGGAGGTCAAGAAGCAACAGAACCAGATAAGGAACAATGGACTGGTTCAAAATTGGGACCGGAGAATGTCAAGGCTGTATATTGTTACCCTGATCATTTAACTTATATACAGACTACATCATGTGAAATACTGGGCTGGATGAAGCTCAATATGGAATCAAGATTGCCAGGAGAAATATCAATAACCTCAGATATGCAGATGATACCACCTAATGGCAGAAAGCTAAGAGGAACTAAGGAGCCTCTTGATAAAGGTGAAAGAGGAGAGTGAAAAAGCTGGCTTAAAACTCAACATTCAAAACAAGAAGATCATGGCATCTGGTCCCATCACTTCATGGCAGAAAAACAGAAACAGTGACAGACTTTATTTCCTTTGGGCTCCAAAATTACTGTGGACAGTGGTTGCAGCTATGAAAGTAAGATGCTTGCTCCTTGGAAGAAAAGTTATGGCAAACCTAGACGGTGTATTAAAAAGCAGATACCTCACCTTGCCAACAAAGTTCCTTCTAGTCAAAGCTATGGTTTTTCCAGTAGTCATGTATGGATGTGAGAGTTGGACCATAAAGAAGGCTGAGTGCCAAAGAATTGATGCTTTTGAACTGTGATGCTGGAGAAGACTCTTGAGAGTCCCTTGGACTGCAAGGAGATCCAACCAATCCATCCTAAAGGAAATCAACTCTGAATATTTATTGGAAGGACTGGTACTGAAGCTGAAGCTCCAATACTTTGGCCACCTGATGCGAAGAGCCAACTCACTGAAAAAGACCCTGATGCTGGGAAAAACTGAAGGGAGGAGAAGGGGATGACAGAGGGTGAAATGGTTGGATGGCATCATTGACTCAACAGACGTGAGTTTGAGCAAACTCTGGGAGATAGTGAAGGAGAGGAAATCCTGGTGTGATGGAGTTCGTGGGGTTGCAAAGAGTCGGACATGACTTAGTGACTGAACAACAAGGTATGGAAGCCACCTAAGGATAAGAACGGGTGAAAAAGATGTGGTATGGATGCCATGGAATATTACCCAGTCATAGAGAGAATGGAGTCTTCCCATTCATGACAGCACTGATGGGCCTAGAGGGTATTATGCAAAGTAAAATGTCAGTCAGAGAAAGACAGATACAGTATGACTTCATTTATATGTGGGCTCTACAGGATAAAGCAAATGGACTAACAAAATAGAAATAGGTTCATGGATACAGAGAAGAACTGATAGACAGAGAGGAGGTGGGTGGGAGGACGCACAAAGTAAAAGTGGATTAAAAGGCACAGACTTCCAGCTGCCAAATAGATAAGCCATGCAGTTATGACACACACAACAGACAATACAGTCAGTAATTCTGTACTTACTCTAAATAGTGACAGCTGGGAAAAAGACATCGTGGTGATCAACTTGCTTTGATCTTGTAGACATCAAATCGCTCTCTTGTACACCATCTGGGTTTGGCATCAGAGCAATGCTGTCCTCATGGAATGAGTTGAGGATTCCCTCTTCTTGTATTTTCTAAGGCTTTGTGTAGAACTGCTATCATCTATACCTTAAATGTTTAGTAGAATCCCCCAGTGAGGACACAGGGTTTATAGTACTCTTTTGTGAGAAGGTTTAAGCTGTCAGATTTATAGGCATACAGTGGTCTGTTTTCTTTCTTATTATTCTTCAAATGTCTGTAGGATATTTTCTGATGGTCTCCTTTTCACTCTTGTTATTGGTAATTTGTATCTTTTTTCCTGTCAGACTGTCTATAAATTTATCTATTTCATCTATTTTCTCTAAGAACCCTGCTGATTTCTTTGATTATCCCTGTTTTGTGTCTCTTCTCAATTTCATGGATTTCTAAATTTATTCTTTCCTTGTGTTTTCTTGCTTCGGGTTTAATTTGTTCTTTTTTTGTTTCTTATGGCAGAACTTAGATGATTGATCTAAGACCTTTCTGTTTTTCTAACATAAGTATTTCACACTAAAAATATCTTTCTGAGCAATTCTTTTGCTGTATTCCACATCTTTTGATATACTGATCTGCTGTGTTCTAATTTTTATTTGATTCAAAACACTTTCTAACTGTGCTTTTGACTGCTTCTTTGACTCATGGGTTCCTTAGTAGTGTCTTGCATACTTTTCAAATATTTGGGAATTATACATATAAGATGCTTTTTCTATGATCCAGTGAATGTTGGCAATTTGATCTCTGGTTCCTCTGCCTTTTCTAAAACCAGCTTGAATATCTGGAAGTTCACGGTTCATGTATTGCTGAAGCCTGGCTTGGAGAATTTTGAGCATTACTTTACTAGCATATGAGATGAGTGNTTCACTTTCATCAAGAGGCTTTTTAGCTCCTCCTCACTTTCTGCCATAAGGGTGGTGTCATCAGCATATCTGAGGTTATTGATATTTCTCCCGGCAATCTTGATTCCAGCTTGTGTTTCTTCCAGTCCAGCGTTTCTCATGATGTACTCTGCATATAAGTTAAATAAGCAGGGAGACAATATACAGCCTTGACGTACTCCTTTTCCTATTTGGAACCAGTCTGTTGTTCCATGTCCAGTTCTAACTGTTGCTTCCTGACCTGCATACAGATTTCTCAAGAGGCAGGTTAGGTGGTCTGGTATTCCCATCTCTTTCAGAATTTTCCACAGTTTATTGTGATCCACACAGTCAAAGGCTTTGGCATAGTCAATAAAGCAGAAATAGATGTTTTTCTGGAACTCTCTTGCTTTTTCCATGATCCAGCGGATGTTGGCAATTTGATCTCTGGTTCCTCTGCCTGTTCTAAAACCAGCTTGAACATCAGGGAGTTCACGGTTCACATATTGCTGAAGCCTGGCTTGGAGAATTTTGAGCATTACTTTACTAGCATGTGAGATGAGTGCAATTGTGCGGTAGTTTGAGCATTCTTTGGCATTGCCTTTCTTTGGAATTGGAATGAAAACTGATCTCTTCCAGTCCTGTGGCCACTGCTGAGTTTCCCAAATTTGCTGGCATATTGAGTGCAGCACTTTCACAGCATCATCTTTCAGGATTTGAAACAGCTCAACTGGAATTCCATCACCTCCACTAGCTTTGTTTGTAGTGATGCTTTCTAAGGCCCACTTGACTTCACATTCTAGGATGTCTTGCTCTAGATGAGTGATCACATCATCATGATTATCTGGGTCGTGAAGATCTTTTTTGGTACAGTTCTTCCGTGTATTCTTGCCACCTCTTAATATCTTCCGCTTCTGTTAGGTCCGTACCATTTCTGTCCTTTATCGAGCCCATCGTTGCATGAAATGTTCCCTTGGTATCTCTAATTTTCTTAAAGAGATCTCTAGTCTTTCCCATTCTGTTCTTTTTCTCCATTTCTTTGCACTGATTGTTGAAGAAGGCTTTCTTATCTCTTCTTGCTATCCTTTGGAACTCTGCATTCAGATGCTTATGTCTTTCAATTGTCCTGAATCCTCGTGCCCTGCTGGTCCTCTGGTTAAGACTCTCAGCTCCCAATGCAGGGGGCCCAGGTTCGATCCCTAGCCAGGGAACTAGATCCCACATGCTGCAACTAAGACCTGGTGCAGCCAAATAAAGGAATAAATATTTGGGCTTCCCTGGTGGCTCAGAGGTTAAAGCGTCTGTCTCCAATGTGGGAGACCCGGGTTCGATCCCTGGGTCGGGAAGATCCCCTGGAGAAGGAAATGGCAATCCACTCCAGTATTCTTGCCTGGAGAATCCCATGGACGGAGAAGCCTAATAGGTTATAGTCCACGGGGTCGCAAAGAGTCGGACACGACTGAGCGACTTCACCTTCACCTCGTGCCTTTCATGGAGTGATGGCCCCAGGCTAATTAGAAGACTGAGGGTTTTTGTTTTTTTCTGAAACCAGAAGGGCGGAAATCTGGGACTTTACTCTTATTTCTTTGAGCTCAGGGAGGGAACAAAACCTATTCACCAGTTCCATCTGTAGGGTCAGGCAAAGGCTTTAATTCCCAAGCGAAAACCGGCTCCACCCCACAGCCTGAAACCTGACCTGTCTGTGACTGTAGCTGCCACCCAGCCTGCGACTGCTCATTTCCAGTAACACCAAGACCAGAAAGAGGTTGTGCTGGGGCCAGGGCCCTAGGTGGGTACCCTGGCTCCCCGGCGATCTTAGACTCTGCCCCAGCAAAGATGATAACACCTGGGGAAAATCACAACAGCTGACGATTATGGACAATTACTGTCTGGTGGGCACTGGGCCAAGTGCTTCACAACGTGACCATGTGAGAACCTCCCTACATGGCTGAACCTCCCAATCCTGACTGATCTCTGCTATTATTATCCTTATTTTTAAGACAGGAAATTGGAGAACAGAGAGGTTAAGTAACTTTCTTCAGGTAACAAAGCAGACAATGGATAAACCAGGATTTGGACCACCTAGTCTGACTCAGGAACACACCCCATGCGGCCATCTGACTGAAAGCCCTTTCTAGATATTAGTCCCTGTTATCCTTAAGACACAAATTTTGGGTTCTAACCTGGTGCCAGCACTTACAGATCAAGGAATCGGAGCTTCAAGTTGCAAGGGCTCCCCATAGCTAAGAGTGGGAAGTGGTAGAGATTCTGACTCAGGGGGTCCAGAATTGGAGCATTCTCAAGCATCTCTAACAGGGATGCTTTGGGACCCCATTTTGAAGCACAATGCCCTCCATCATTCTGCCTCTGGCCAAGAGGTCAGCAAACTATAAACTCATGTGCCAAAAGGAGTCTGCTTTTGCATGCCCCACAAGCTAAAAATAGTCTTTACAGTTTCAAATGGTGGGAAAAAAAAATTCCAAAGATCATTTCATAACACGAAAATTACATGAAATTCCGATTTCAGTGTCCATAAATGAAGTTTGATTGGAACACACAGCCATGT
Organism: Oreotragus oreotragus; assembly: GCA_006410675.1. NCBI lineage: Eukaryota > Metazoa > Chordata > Mammalia > Artiodactyla > Bovidae > Oreotragus > Oreotragus oreotragus. The sequence continues at coordinate 475,045 of SJYX01012678.1, read as the reverse complement.
CCCTTCACTGACATTGTCTGTTTGCTTTTGTGCTCTGAGGGCAGAGGCCAGTGGATTGCAGCAGAAGCCATATGGCCCACAAAATTGAAAATATTTACTCTCTGGCCCTTTATAGAAAAAGTTTGCAAATCCTGGTCTAGTCTACCCTGCCAGCCACACAACATCCTGCTTACAGCCTCCCTCCCCTCCATACCTCCAGTGGTGGGGAGCTCACCCAGTCCTGCTGTGAACCATGCTGGCACTGGGCTCCTTGGAGTGATGGAATCGGTTCCATCACTCCTCCCCCAGTACCCATCCATTTCTTTCTTCTCTCTAGTATCAATCTACCCCGTCCTCACCGTCCCCTCAGTTGTTCAGTCCTCTGTGAACGAGGGAGAGTGATGGCCCCTAACAGAAAGTGGTGAGAAGGAACGAGACACAGTCAGGAGCGAACATGAGCCGGACCCAGGTCTCCAGCCACCTAGACTGGCGTCCCCTTGACAACATGCCTGAATGTCCAGTTTGGTTTCCACTCATTGCTCCCCAAAGGGCAGCCCTGAGGGCCTGTGGGGCTCTCTTCCTGCTAATGCCTGTGGTCTCCCACCTATGGTGCCTTCTGGCAGCCCCCTGGCTTGGCCTTTGTGGGACTAAGATCGGCTCTCCCTGATCTTTCACCTCTCCCGTCCACCCCAGGGCTCAGTCTTAGGCACTGAGCTTTCCTCCTGCCCCATGACTAGGGGGTGGTCCCCAGGCAATGCCTGTGTCTAGAGTCTCTGCTGTTTGCAGCTGGCTCTCCTGGGTCAGCTGCGCCTCCAGTCAAAGTGCTGGGTGAGCTGACAGCTGGAGGTGGAAAATTGGGTTTTTAAAACACGGCCAGCCAGGACTGTCCTCAGAGAATACCTGAGATGGGTTTTTAGATCCTTGGAAGAAGAGGGCTGTGTCAACACCAGCTAGTACTCACTATCTGGGGTCCTTTCAGCCACAGGCTGCTGCCCACTGGAAGCTTTCCTGATAGATAAAGCATCACCCACCATTTCAGTAAACAAAAGCACGTGTGGCCATCAAGCCTTTGGTTACAGCGGCACCCTCCCTTCACCGAAGTGCACCTTGAGCAGAGTTCAGGATGGAGAAAAAGAGTATACTGGGCTTAGATAGTGAAGATGCACACCAAAGGAACGACGTCAGAAAGCCCAGACTCTTGCAGCTTCCCACACAGAGAAAAGCACTAAAACATTAATTTGTGGTGTCTGCTTTTTGTGATTAGCAGTCATCTTTCGATGTCTGACTGTGTGTCCCCCTACCCCCCTCCATCCGCCTTCCCCCAGCAAAAACTCCTCTATCTCCTGGCTCCTCCCTGACCTCTTTGGAACAGTCCCTCAGAGCTATCTGAGACTGCCTCCCGGGCTGTAGTTCTCAGTGAGGGTGCCAGACAAAACACAACCCTCAGCTTTTAGGCTGTGCCTATTCTTTAGTTGACAGTGGATTCTTTAGTGATCTGGAGGAGGAAATGGCACCCCACTCCAGTATCCTTGCCTGGGAAATCTCGTGGACAGAGAGGAACCTGGTGGGCTACAGTCCATGAGGTCATAAAGAGTTGGACACGACTGACTGACTGAGTGTGAGTGACCTGAACATTCAGGGCCCAGCAAGCGCCGCAAGTGGAAAAGCTGGTCTGTGGGTCAAACAGTAGCTGGGGCTGCTGGAGGGCTGGGTTGCTCCAAATTCCAAACAGGTGTTGACCAGCCAGAGGCAGGGTGGTGAGGGTGCAAGAAAGGACCTCAGTTCTGCAGGCAGAGAGACCTGGGTCTGGGTTCCTACTCTAGGAAGCTGGGAAACCTTGGGAAGCGACACCTTCCTTCAGACTTACTTTTGGTGATTGGAAAAAACAGCAGAACCTTGTAGGCTTGAAACAGACTCCCCCTAAAACTGAGTTCCTCTGTCAACTTCATATTAATTTCTTTATTCAAAACTTTATTCCCTTTCTTGTCCCACACTTGTTCCCCCCAAGACTGAAGAGTATCAAAGAAAAGGGGGCTTTGAAACACATTGGTATCCTGCAGGGCCCTTCTGGGTACGAAAGCTTTTCAGTGTCCCCTGTTTCTTGTTTTTGTGGAAGAGGCTTCTGTCTCTTAAATCTTTCCTGAGTTCCAAAGGGCAGATTCAGTTACTGATTAGGGGAGGGAGGGAACCCAGAAACAAAGGAAAAGGAGTCAAGAAACAATAGCGCAGCAGTAAAAGAGCAGTAAAAAGCTCAACATGCAGAAAACGAAGATCATGGCATCCGGTCCCATCACTTCATGGGAAATAGATGGGGAAACAGTGGAAACAGTGTCAGACTTTATTTTTTGGGGCTCCAAAATCACTGCAGATGGTGACTGCAGTCATGAAATTAAGACGCTTACTCCTTGGAAGAAAAGTTATGACCAACCTGGATAGTATATTCAAAAGCAGAGACATTACTTTGCCGACTAAGGTCCGCCTAGTCAAGGCTATGGTTTTTCCTGTGGTCATGTATGGATGTGAGAGTTGGACTGTGAAGAAAGCTGAGCGCCGAAGAATCGATGCTTTTGAACTGTGGTGTTGGAGAAGACTCTTGAGAGTCCCTTGGACTGCAAGGAGATCCAACCAGTCCATTCTGAAGGAGATCAACC
>SJYX01012678.1:444473-472373 GCA_006410675.1 Oreotragus oreotragus | reverse complement strand
AGTCCCTTGGACTGCAAGGAGATCCAACCAGTCCATTCTGAAGGAGATCAACCCTGAGATTTTTTTGGAAGGAATGATGCTAAAGCTGAAACTCCAGTACTTTGGCCACCTCATGAGAAGAGTTGACTCATTGGAAAAGACTCTGATGCTGAGAGGGATTGGGGGCAGGAGGAGAAGGGAACGACCGAGGATGAGATGGCTGGATGGCATCACGGACTCGATGGACGTGAGTCTGAGTGAACTCTGGGAGATGGTGATGAACAGGGAGGCCTGCGTGCTGTGATTCATGGGGTCACGAAGAGTCAGACACGACTGAGCGACTGAACTCAGCTGAACTGATGGCAGTTAAATACCTTAACCACAGTTCATTATTCGTTTTTGAAAATGTGCTGTTTACCAAAAGTTTTAGACTATCACTTAGAGAAAACTGACAAAATTTTTTAAAGTATGTTTTTTTTATTTTTGAAGGGAGACAAAAGTAAATAATTTTATGAAACAAGGAATATATGTAGCAAAAAGCTATTAATGTGACTGAGACCTGCTAGGAACAGAATCCCAGAGGACCTGGCAAGGAATTACACTCCCTCAAGGGTAAATCTCAAAGGCATACTGGGCAGGCAGTGAGGTAAAGGCCCTGAGCTGAAGCCAATTAGTGCTCAGTAAACAAACGGGAGCCTTTTGCTTTCTGCCCAATTTCAGTCCCGCCTTCCAAGCAGCTTGGGTGATGAGTTCTTAAGGGAAAAAAAAAAAGTTCAAATTCCCAGTTTACAAAGTGGATTCTATGTGATTTGTGCAAGAACAGCGTGTGTTTTGTTCTGTGCTGTGTCAAAGCTTCTGAATGGCAATTTCAGAAAAATGTGCTGAGTCATGAATCCCTAAGGATGAAAGATTTTGAGAAGAACATGCTTGGGGGAGGGCAAGAACTGTGACAGCTGTACAAGTTGTAGATAACAGAAGGCTTATGCTCCTAAATGAGACCCTTCAATACAAACATTTGCCCCACTCCTATGCCCAGGAGTACTCGATACTTGCCCGAGTACTTAGAAGCCACACACTCAAGAGTAAGGACTATAACAAAAATAATAATAGCTAATATTTATGAACATCAGCTAGTTATACATATAGGGGGATGGGCTTTCAAAGGTTAAATAATTTGCTCACAATCACCCAGCCACAGGAACTGGAATCACAACCTTAATAAGTATGTACACCATCTTTCCAAATATTCTCCATGTATGATTTATAGATCTTGGATATTTAACTGATTGTGGTTAAACTCTTTACTCAAAGAGGCATCTTACTGACATTCTTCAGACACAATTGACGGTAGCACAAAAGGTCCCAAGATTCTTACTAACAAAGGAGAAATTGTACAGTACTGTTCATGTAAATTGTGTATTTCACATGTTCAATATAATACTCTGTCCAAGTCAAAGAAAAAAGGAGCCATTCTTTTATTCAAAACAAAGTTCTTCATTTCCCGTAACATCCTGGGTTGAGATAATCCTATGATGATTGCTAGAAGTTGAGGCTATCTCAGGTCACAGGACTTTTCAGCCAGCACAAGAAAACTGCTATCCTGCTCGATCATGACCTCCAGAACTCCTGATTCTTGGGCTTGTTCCTCATGAGGCCTATAAAAGTTAGTGGCTGAAACTTCTCCTCTGAAGACCTAGTCACCCTAGAGAAAATTAGATCATCAACTGGCTCCTACGAGGCTCATGAGAGAGAGAGAGAGAGAGAGAGGCAAGAAGCAGAAAGGAGAATGAGGAGCTGTTTAAGTCAGGGAAGAGGGTCCCTAACAAACTTTCTTATTTCATACATTTCCCAAAATCAACCCTAGGCACTTGAAATGTCAGGAAATATCTTCTGAGTCACAAAAGAAAGATCATATTCTAATCAACAAAATTTTATTAAGTGGTGTTTTTAAATACTCGGGAAATAGGCAAGTCATGAATAATTGTCTTCATAAACATGATTCGTCTATTCACTACAGGACTGGCTTTGCAGCAATCTTCCCAGCTAGGCCCTATTATCCTAGCCATGTTAGAAATCAAAGGGCTTGCTAGAAATATTTTTCATTTTGCTTTTGGGAATGACTTCTGTACATCGTTTGTACCATGACAACTATGTTTTATACCATACAAAGAGGGTCAGAATCCCCATGTCACAGGGCTATTATGAGGGATGAATAACATAATGTGCTTGGAACATACCAAGAATTCCATTAAGGATTAGCAAGATCAATATTAAGAATTCCAAAGGGGAGTCCATCCCCCTTTCCTCAAAAGGATTCTGTAGGAATTCCATTTTAGCTCTTTTGGAAACTAATGGTCCAGATAATTTTGTTGTTCAGTTGCTAAGTCATGTCCAACTCTTTGCAAGCCCTCTGCAGCATGCCAGGCTTCCTTGTCCTTTACTCCTCCTGGAGTTTGCTCAAACTCACATCCACTGAGTCAGTGATGCCATCCAACCATCTCATCCTCTGTATCCCCTTCTCCTCCTGCCCTCAGTCTTCCCCAGCATCAGCATCTTCCAATGAGTCAGCTCTTCCCATCAAGTGGTAGCATGCCAGGCTTCCTTGTCCTTTACTCCTCCTGGAGTTTGCTCAAACTCACATCCACTGAGTCAGTGATGCCATCCAACCATCTCATCCTCTGTATCCCCTTCTCCTCCTGCCCTCAGTCTTCCCCAGCATCAGCATCTTCCAATGAGTCAGCTCTTCCCATCAAGTGGCCAAAGTATTGGAGCTTCAGCTTCAGCATCAGTCCTTCCAATGAATATTCAGGGTTGATGTCCTTTAGGATTGACTAGTTTGATCTCCATGCAGTCCAAGGGACTCTCAAGAGTCTTCTCCAGAACCATATTTCAAAAGCATCAGTTCTTCAGCACTCACCCTTCTTTATGGTCCAACTCTCACATCTGTACATGACTACTGGAAAAATCATGCTTTGACTATATGGAAGTCAAAGTGAGGGTCAAAGTCACCAATTTTGGCTAAGTGACCTCTCTGCTTTTTAATATACTGTCTAGGTTTGTCATAGCTTTTCTTCCAAGGAGCAAGCATCTTTTAATCTCATGGCTGCAGTCACTGNCTGGAAAAATCATGCTTTGACTATATGGAAGTCAAAGTGAGGGTCAAAGTCACCAATTTTGGCTAAGTGACCTCTCTGCTTTTTAATATACTGTCTAGGTTTGTCATAGCTTTTCTTCCAAGGAGCAAGCATCTTTTAATCTCATGGCTGCAGTCACTGTCCACAGTGATTTTGGAGCTTACAAAAATAAAGTCTGCCACTGTTTCAACTTTTCTCCCATCTATTAGCCATGAAGTGATTTTGAATATGCTAATGTCTAAATCACCAGATTCTGGATCTGAAGTGAAATCAGAGAATTCGTATTTTTACATTCAAGTGTGACTGTAATTCAGTGCTGGGGGTATGGCGGCTAAGAAGAGAAAAAGCAACCATACTGATGAAAAACAAACAAAAAAAATTTATTGTAACTTAAAATTTATTCCCAAGACAATGGATAATGCACACATTGGATGATATTAGTAGACACGGTGAAGATGCATTTGGACAGGTATCAACGTTGATGAATGTGGGGATGGCACAAAAGTTTAAAAAAATAAAAAAAAGGTTATAGGATTTCCTGAACATGATATTGGCAAAAAAGAACTTTTATCACAAAAACATTTCAGTTAATTTTTTTTTGAATGTTGCTTATTTTACTTACTACCCTGATAGTGACTAAAGAATGAGGTACAGAAAACTTTCCAGAAGTCGGAATATGGAGCAGAAGTCCAAGGCGCTTTGGAGCCCCACGATTGGGTTACTGAGTAGGATTCACTCAGGTATGAAGTTCCCCACAACTCTAGGTTTCCTGCCTAGAAAAGCACTATTTACTGACCTCACTGAGGTTTTGTGGGGATTCAAGCTTATAAAGTGCTTCAGGCGCCTTCGAAGAAAGGCAACATAGACACATAAAATAACCTTACCTATTTCAAAAGAAATGAAAAGACAATTTTGGCACAATGGGCAGAGTGCCTCCTATTTAAAGAACTAAACTTGGCTGTTTATTAAAAAACCCTAACCTCAATGGTTTACTGGTTTTTGTTTTTTAAGAGAAAAAAATGTTTCTCTATTGCCAGTCTTATAACAGTCATTCTCAAGTCCGGCTGTGCTCTCAGAATCACTTGAAGAGTTCATTAAAAATATAGATGCTTAGCCCACAGCCTAGCTGTACATAATTAAAATCTCTACCAGTGGGACTCAGACAACTACATTTTAAAAATGATCTATAGAAAACTCTGTTGCATTGCAAAGTTTAAAAAAATATTTGTTTAGAAAAATGTCAATTTATTAAATATTGATTTTCTTCCTAGAATATTTTTCTTACAATTGAATAAAGTTGGGTGAGGGTATCAATATCTTATTGCCCCTTTCCCTTTCCATTGAGCACACAGACACAGAACACAATGCTCACACGCATGCGGACACACACCACGCACACACTTTTTAGTTCTGCCCTTGAATTAAAATTGGATAGCAGTAAAATCTGATAGTTGCAAATAAATGCCTCACTGAGAAGATATGCAAAGACTGGCAATTCATCCCCACTGTGCCCGAAGCAAATGGATGTCTCCCATTTGCCGGAATGGAATGCTTTAAATATGCATTTCCAATTTAGAAACAGGTAAAGTCAGCACTTCTTGGGAAACGTCACTGAGTGGCTGCTGACAAAAGTGAGCGAGGTTCCAGTGACCAACCAGGAAGAAAGGGTATGGTGACTACCCCTTTGTTTGGAGACTGCCTGGATCTCAGCAAACACCTTAGGAATTGAAAGGACGTGTCCTTGGTGGGCACCAAACATGTGGGCGCTTCATCAAAGTAAACAGAATCATGAAAATAGGGGATGGTAATTTAAAAATCATGATTTTTAAAAAATGACCAGTGTGTGCCACGGCAATTCTTAACGCTGTTTTAGGAACCACTTTCATTTCCTGACTGGCTCGAAATCTTCTATGTACTAGTGAGTCTAACAGAGAGAAGAGAGTGTTTTAGTCCCTGGCGGCCTTCACACATAACTCATCACGCTGCTTGCATCAGTTTTAAAATAGCCAGAGTCTCCTCTGGCTGTCCTGCAAAGGAACTAATGGAGTCGGCAGAGAAATGATGTTTCTTTACACAGAGAAAGCCTTCTGAGGCTGGCCAAAATGTTCACAATGTCCAGAACTCATGAATAATATTAAAACAGAGTAGTCCAACTTTTTGGAAAAAGAGAGGAAAAAAGAAAAAATATAGGAGATCGAATCTACATATACAGTACATAAAGGATATGTAAAAAAAAATCATTCAGATCAGACACAGTGAAATTTTGCTGTGTGAAAACAGTCTTTAGTGCCTTCCAATATTCCTCTAAACGTTAGAGGAATTAGAGGCGACTTTGTATAAAAAGGTTGTCGGAGCTGGCTTGGGGAGTTGCTTTTTGCATGTATCCCAGGAAGGCAAGGCTGCCAGCAGCAGAATAAAACCTCCCAGCAGGACGCAGAGGCCACTGAAATAAAATGCAATGTCATAGGTCTGGGTCCAGTCATAAAACCAACCTGAAAAGAGAGTAAGAAAAAAGTGAGTTTGATAGACACAGTATATATAGGAATACTCTAATCTCATCAGTTCATATACAGTTCATGGGACTGACATATACACACTACCATATATATAGAATAGATAACTAATAAGAACCTACTTAATATACTCTGCAATGACTTACATGGGAAAAGAATCTAAAAAAAGAAGTTTAGTTCAGTTCAGTTCAGTCGCTCAGTCGTGTCCGACTCTTTGCGACCCCATGAATCGCAGCATGCCAGGCCTCCCTGTCCATCACCTTCTCCCGGAGTTCACTCAGACTCACGTCCATATGTATAACTGACTCACTTTGCTGTACAGCAGAAACTAACACAACATTGTAAATCAACTATAACCTAATAAAAAAGTTAATTAAAAAGTTTATATACAGTTTGGATTAGGATATAAATTACCCAGTTCTACTCCCAAAGTGGCCTAATGGGAGTTAGAGGAGAATTTCTTAAATAATTGGACAAGACTAAGCAGGCATTTTGGGTTTCTTCCAAATTAAGAATAAACACAAATTCCTGAGCAAGTGTATTGGCTTTTCCAACTATAGCAAAGTGATTCTGAATAAATCATGATCAAGAGGCATTCCAAGCAGATTTATTTTGTATAAATCTGTGCTATTATTACAAAAGTAATCCCTGTATTCAGAGACATTGCAAAGAAGAACAGTTAAATGGGCTTGCTGCTGCTGCTAAGTCACTTCAGTCGTGTCCGACTCTGTGCGACCCCATAGATGGCAGCCCACCAGGCTCTGCCGTCCCTGGGATTCTCCAGGCAAGAACACTGGAGTGGGTTGCCATTTCCTTCTCCAATGCATGAAAGTGAAAAATGAAAATGAAGTCGCTCAGTCGTGTCTGACTCATCGCGACCCCGTGGACTGCAGCCTACCAGGCTCTTCTGTCCATGGGATCTTCCAGTCAAGAGTACTGGAGTGGGGTGCCATCGCCTTCTCTGAAAATGGGCTTACTATAAGATAAATATCTTACCAACAATTGGGGGTCCAAGGCTATTTCCAAGTCCAGCAAAGAACATCAATATCCCATAGGCGTGGGCTAATTTTTCAATTCCCACTGTCTTCGTGGTCACATAAGGAAAGATGGACCAATTACCAGTAAGAAACCCTAGGATCCCAGAAAGTAGTGCCAACGTAACATAACTTTTGGCAAATGGAATTGCACACAAGGCCAGGCTCATGATTATTAAGGTAGCTACATAAAGATATAAGGTATTAATCCACTTGAAGTCAGCCAGTATCCCTAAAATGAGTTTACCAACTGCTGTCATAATGCCAATAATAGAAATAAGAGGCATAATAAACTCCTCTTCTTTCACATTTGAACTTCTTGCCACGTCTTCCATAAGTAACGAAGGTGGAAACCCTCCGATGTCAAAGAGAAAGATGGCGATGAAGAGTGCTGAAAATACTTTGTTTTTAAAAAGAGCCACAGTTTCTCCACAATAGTTTTTATATAACTGCCATTTCCTCTTGGCAAGCTGTTTGCAAAAGTATGTCCGTTCTGCAACTTTCTTCTTGTACGTTTCAGTCTCTTTTGTGTGTGCCTTTGTTGCTGGGTTTTTATGAAGCAGACTCTCTGATTTGCAGTTGCCATTGGCTAAGATGCTCTTGCATGGTTCCTCCCCACTGTGGCTCTTTCCAAGCATGTTTATGTTTTCTTCTGGGTCCTTTTCTTTTTCTTTGTAAATCGAGTACCTATCTGGTACATTTTCCAGAGCTGTTTTCTCAGGTAAAGGGAAGTCAGAGGACTGGAGGGGTCTCATCAGACTGCCACAGGCTAATATATTTAAAGCTAAAGCACCCACAATCAGCAGGCATCCATCCAGTCCATAGAACTCAATCAACAGTCTCTGCAAAGCAGCATATATAAAAAGTCCAACACTTGAACCTAAAAAGGAAATGGGAACTGTTTAATCTTAACCTCTTATCATCTGGACTCTCAGAACAAGCATTATTAGTACTACAGTTCAACTTCTTTGTCACACTGGCATTCATGAGTGTGACACATTAAAATCACAACAAGAAAACTGAAGATGATGACGATGATGACCTCAGCAATAGTAACACTGATAGATCTATTTTTAAAATTAGCATTTGCAGTTCAGACACTGTGTTAAATACTTTACATGGCACAATAATGTTTCCTTACAATAATCCTATTGGGTGCATGTGAGTGCTTGTGTTTGCTCAGTCATATCTGACTCTCTGTGACTATAAACTGTAGCCCGCCAGGCTCTTCTGTCCATGGAAGTTTTCAGACAAGAATAATGGAGTGGGTTGTTATTTCCTTCTCCAGGGGATCTTCCCACCCAGGGATCAAACCCATATCTCCTGTGTCTCCTGCATTGTCAGGTGGGTCCTTTACCTCTAGCGCCACCTGGGAAGCCCCTCCTATTGGGTGTGTCCTATTATTATTCCCAGTGTACACTCGAAGTGACCTCGGGCTAGAAAGGTTGAGAAATTTGCCACAGATCAGAAAGCTACAAGTGGCATAAGTAGGATTTGCATTCAATCTGACCCCAGGAACCTATGTTCTTAACAAATACCTTATACAACAACATTTTTAGTACTTACAAGCTCCATGCTTTATATGTATTCCTTTTGGAAAAGAAGAGTTTTCATATTTTGTTTTTTGAGATGAAGAATATATTAATATTTTACTTGTAGGATATTTATAGTGGTTTGATAACTCAAGTGTGTTAGTCACTCAGTCGTGTCCAACTCTTTGCGAACCCATGGACTATAGCCTGCCAGGCTCCTCTGTCTATGGCATTCTTGAGGCAAGAATACTGGAGTGGGTTGCAATTTCCTTCTCCAGGGGATCTTTCCAACCCAGGGATCGAACCTGGGTCTCCTGCATTGCAGACTAATTCTTTACATTTGAGACACAAGGAAAGCTCAAATCCATTGCTAATCATCAGAATGAATGATTGGTATTAATAAACTATGAGAAAGTAAAGTGAACTTCGATAGGATATTAAAATTACCAAGTATGCCTGCTTGCAGACTTGTGCAACACTGTAAATCCACCATTTTTTAGTAGATCCCACAAACCACACTGGAATGGCAAATTACATCAGCCCAATTAATTTGAAGTGTTCTTATCTGGTTCTCATTTCAGTTGTTGATTGACTATTTTACAATTTAAATATCATTGAGAAATGTCAACTCAAAAAAAAACAGGAAAGAAAATGATCTGTAATTTAAAAAAAAATAGTCTAGATAAGTTAATCATACTTTTTAAATGGTCTATACCAAATTACATCATAATCCCAACAGGATGCCAAGCTTATTATAAAAATTACAAATAACCAAATGACTCTTAGAATTATTAAAAAAAAAAAATTTGGTACCACAGTTGTCCATTCCTAACATATTTTAAATTAACCCCTTTATCCCCAAAGAAAAAAACTGCTTACAAACATTAATCAGTAGTTCACATTAGTGTAATGGCAGTTAGTACAGTGTCTTTTTGTGTCTACTTAGGAAGTCTCCCTGTGGTGACTATTAAGTAATAAAAGTAGACAAGTTGAGTCCTTTCTTATCTTTCTAAAAGTGACACATACTTCAAAGGTTAAAAGCACTTCAGAAAACAAATGGGAAGAACTGAAAAGAGGACTATATTTCATGCACTTCCACAGTGCATTAGCATCCATTAACTATTAATTCATATTTTCTCTAACATCATTTCTTTGTAGAAGTTCTAACAAAGTGTCATATAATTACTTTAAAATATTCTTGATGTTTTGAAAGTTAAATATTTTGATCTTGAGAAAGTAAACAATTCCCCACTGCTCACCAACTAAGTTTATCTATCAACATTATGAAATATTAAGGGAAACATATCAAATCACTTCAATAGGTGGTTTATCAAAAATCTATGATATGCTAAGTGTACGATAGGGCACCAAATTAAAATTCCACTTTGGAGACTAGTGTTTTCAGCCCACATCCCATGAAAATGTAGTCATGGCTTAGGAAGATATGGCAGGGAATACTCTGGTGGTCCAGTGGTTAGGACTCCATGATCTCACTGTCAAGGGCCTGGGTTCAATCCTTCATTGGGGAACTAAGATCTTACAAGCCATGTGGCACAGCCAAAAAACAAAATGCAGAAATTCTTTCAGGGCAATGAAGAGTAATTAGAGCTCTCCTGTGGAACTGTGTAAACTGTAAAACTATAATTTTTAACCTTTAAAAAGAAAATCCCAATTTTAAAATCATCAATGTAAAGGAAAAAGTGAAATAAAGCACTAATTATGCTTCCATGCATATCTATAGTATACATGATCACAAAGAGGCAAAATATGAATTTGATGTTCAGGGAACCTGAAACGGTAAGATATACACGAACATCTTGATGAACTCTTCTTCAAGACCAGGGGTCAATAGACTTTTTCTATGAAAGGGCTAGAGAGGAAATCATTAACTCACAGTGGGCTATCCAAGCTCTGTCACAAATGCTCAACTCTGCCCTTGAAACATGAAACAGCCAGAGAAGAATCATGAAGGAACGAGTATGACTGTGTTTCAATAAAGCTTTATTTAGAGACACTGAAATTTTAATTTTACATAATTTTCATGTGCCATGAAATATTCTTTTGATTTTTTTTTCAACCAACCAAAAGTGTAAAAACCATTCTTTATGCATGACCTGTCCAAAAAACACTTAGTAGATCAGATTGGGTCCATGGGCATTAGTTTATCAATCCCTGTTCACCAGGGAGTAAGACTATTCCCAAAACTTCCATTTTATGCCCATGATTCTTTCTTTCATCTGCTGCTGCTGCTAAGTCACTTCAGTCGTGTCCGACTCTGTGTGACCCCATAGACGGCAGCCCACCAGGCTCCCCCATCCCTGGGATTCTCCAGGCAAGAACACTGGAGTGGGTTGCCATTTCCTTCTCCAATGCATGAAAGAGAAAAGTGAAAGTGAATTCGCTCAGTCCGTCCGACTGTTAGCGACCCCATGGACTGCAGTCCACCAAGCTACTCCGTCCATTGGATTTTCCAGGCAAGAGTACTGGGGTGGGGTGCCATTGCCTTCCCCGTTCTTTCATCTAGGTCACAATATTTAAAATAAGTCACATTAATTCAGTTATTTTGATGTGGGGTTCTTTTTCAATTTTTAAAAATTTCTACTGTGAGCCTTATTTTTCTTGTCACCTCTTTCACTTATGGTAGATACTATAAACTGAATGTTTGTGTCTCTCCAAAATTTGTAAGTTGAAACCTTAACCCCCAACATGATGGAATTAGTAGGTATGGCCTTTGGGAGGTGATTGGGTCAAAGGGTGAAGCCCCCATGAATGGAATGAATGCACTTAAAGAGAACCCCGGAGAGCTCCCTCTTCTGTTCTGCAATATGAGGACAAAGGAAGAAGATGACAGTCTGCAACCGAGGAGAAGGCTCTCACCAGAACCCAGCCCAGCTAATCTGGACACCCTGATCTCAGACTGCCAGTCTCAGAACTCTGAGACATACATTTCTGTGGTTTATAAACCACTCAGTCTAAGATACTTTAGAGCAGCCTGAACAGACTAAGACAGTGGATTCATACTGCTCCCTGATTTCTGCCTCACCTGGCTTCCTATGTGTTGCAGCTGAAAACTCCCTAATTCTGCCAGATCTGGATTATCCACAGTCAGTCCATTTTGGTTCAGTGTACTAAGATCCAGGCCCTTATGGTTTCCTCTTTAGACGGAATGGAAAGCAAGAGCAACTCTCTCGGCATACAATTTCTAACATCTTCATCCCAGATAAATCTGGATGTTAAGGGAAATCTAGGTGATAGTTTTAATAGCTAACACTTTTACAGCCCTTGCCATGTGCCTTATGCATATGTTCCGTTAATATTCCTAATACCCCAGTGGGATGGTGTATGCTCAGGTCACTCACAGTGGCTGTTCTCTTGCTCTCTGTACATCCCCTGCTAGACCAGTGCCTGCTTCACTTATTCCTACTCACATGTCACTGGGTTCTTTCTTCAGTCATGAAGCTGGACAAATACAGGCTGTACAGGGTGGCATCCAATAGATGGGAACTATTATTATCCTCATTTTATAGTTCAGAAAACTGAGGCTTAACAGTTAATTTCACAGAACAGTTAGGTAACCTGTCTGTCACCAGGCAGCTACTGAGTGACAGAGGATTCAAAACCAAGTGATTTGGCTTTGTCACTACATTACAGGGCCTTTAAAAAAAAAATACAGTATAGGTGGGACTTCCCTGGTGGCCCAGTCGTTAAGAGTCCAGACTTCCAATGCTGGGGGGCACAGGTTTGACCCCTAGTTAGGGAAGATCCCGCATGTTGCATGGCCAGAAAAAAATACAGTATAGGTAAGACCTATTGTCCTTTAAGGTGCCATGCCTGTCTCACAGTCCTCCCCACACTTGTGGAAGATGCTGTCAGCTCTTTAGACTGCTGATGAACTGCTCTGGATTCTCTACCTTTTTGTTTTTTCTCTTTCTTCTCTCAGTTCTACCTTAACCATGCCCTCAGACCCTGGTCCTCTCTCCTCCTGGGCCAGGATTCACATTTCTTACCTGGTAAAGCTTTCTTAAACCACCTTGGGTAAATATCCAGCTTAATTTAATCTGATCTGGAGTCACTTTGCTGCACTGGCCTCAGGAACAAAACATTAGTTTGGATCCTGCTGCCAGATATACTACTGAAGTAATTCAGTTTATCGGAAAGTCTGACGTCTCAGGAATAGCCACTCATTAGCAAGCAGCAATGTAAACATACAAGTTTCAGTAAGCCTGGATACTTTATCTCCTAAACAAACTCATAAAATATTGACCACAAAAATTTTGATAAGTTCTCTAAATGGCTTAGGAAAAAAAAATACATATGAAAAATATAACACCACTCAAAAATATCAGAGACTTGAAGTCCAGAAGGTTTTATACTTACACTCTGCCCCCCCACCCAGTGACGGTTTTGATTATTAAAGGAATAATAAGGATAAACAGTCTGTCATTTGGATATGCACATAGACTAGTTGGATGTATTCACAAATCAGTACTTTAGAAAAACTAAGTTCCATGATAAGTGGAGTTGGAGAGGTATCAGCATTGGTCTTATTGACAGTTGCCTAAAGGATCTCCATTTTCCTTTCATTTCTCCTGTCTTTCTCAGGGTTCAGGTGCTTTACTTAAGTGCTCTCTGCTTCTTTTAGCAAGGCTCTCACCAGGATGTGATTCTCAAATTATTGGACCCATAAGTTTTCTTTTCCTGTGTTATATTGGACATCTAATGCCCCAGCTTTTTTTATATATGTATCTTTAGGGTGTTTTTAAAGCTACACCCATATTTACAGTGGAAAATAATTTCCTTCTAGGATTAGAGTAAAAAAAAAAAAAAAAAGTTGTGCTCCTGAGTGGTAGCTGTGGGGTGGTTGGTTAAAACTATCTGTGCTTGGTAACTTTCAACTTTGATTACAAGGCTAAAGAGAGGCAGTGCTGTACTTATATTGAAAATGTACCTGTTGAAATCAGGCCAAGGGCAAGGCCACGACGGCTGTCAAAATACTGGCACGTGATGGTCACCGTTGCAGTGTATAATAAGCCACATCCGAGACCTACACACAAGAAGACATTGCATAAATTAAGGCATGCAAGAAACAAAGAGGGGTAATTATATCACTGAGAGAAACAAGCATTGTACATTAACGCATGTATATGGAATCTAGAGAATTGGTACTGATGAACCAATGTGCAGGGAGGGAAAAGAGATGGAGATGTAAAGAACAGACCTGTGTTTGAACACCCACAAGGAGTGGGAAGGGTGGGATGAATTGATAGATTAGTATTGATGTATATACACCACCAACAGATAGCTAATGGGACACTATTATATAGCACAGGAGCTCAGCTCAATGCTCCATGATGATCCAGATGGGTGGGATGGNATTAAGACCCTTCATCATCAGGTCTCTGCTGCAAATCAAGCTTTTTTTAAAATTTATTTTTTATATTTTTATTTTAGGTTTTATATTTTAGAACTGGAATATTCTCCAGGGGGTCTTCCAGACCCAGGGATTGAACCAATGTCTCCTGCACTGCAGGCAGATTCTTTACTGTTTAAGCCACCAGGGAAGCCTGTGTTAGTTTCTGCTGTACAGCAAAGTGAATCTGCTATACATATACATATATCCCCTCTTTTTTTGATTTCCTTCCCATTTTAGGTCACCACAAAGCAATGAGTAGAGTTTCCCGTGCTATAAAGTAGGTTCCCATTTGTTATCTATTTTATTCATAGTAATGTATATATGTCAATCCCAGTCTCCCAATTCACACCACTCCCCCTTTCCGCCTTGGTATCTCTATGCTTGTTCGTTACGTCTGCCTCTTTATTTCCATCATTTGAAGAGATGTGGATAGACCTCGATACTGTCATACAGACTAAAGTCAGAAAGGGAAATACAAATACCATATATTATTGGATCTATATGGAATCTGAAAAAATTGGTGTAGATGATCTTATTTATAAAGCAAACGAAGCTTTGACATATCTGCAAGTCCACTCATGATCTATGTGTTCCTTAAACAAATATCCTGAAAAAGACCCCTATTATCCACTATATCTCATGCCCCTGAGCATTTGAGCTCCTGGAATGTCCTCCCACCATTCTCACTCCTCCAACTTGTGCCCACCTGATCACATCCCACCTGCCCTTGAAACTTAGCTCAAGCACCAATTCCTGCGTGAAGCCTTCTCCCATGCCCCCACCCCCCGACATACTATACCTGCACTGAACGTTGCTTTCATTTTATTACTGCACTTAATTTTACTAAGGTACGAGTTACATATTTACAAGTCTCGTCCCCCAACTAGACAATGAGCCAAGCCACTACCTGAGGGCAGGCTGTGTCTTATTCATGTGAGCCTCCTGGTTCCAGGTCTGAGCCTGGCAGAGTGTTAAAAGTGTTCTTCTTTTTCCCATCAACTTCATTTGAATTCCCAGTTTTAAGTTACATTGGCCAATTTCACCCATTTCTGTCTATTCTTACTCTGGCTGTCACTCTTTCTTGCATTTTTCTCTTCCTCTCTTTGTCTCATTTTCTCTATTCATATAACAAACATACACAAACTACATACATGCATGCTTGTGTGTGAATATATATATATTTAAAAGTATCTTATGTCTGCTTTCCAACTAAATTGTGCTGATTTTTTAAAGTTAGGCCGGAAAATACATCTTAGCTTAAAAAATATTAAAGATTATTTTATTTCACAATAATTCATGTCACAGGATAGAATCATTAGAAATAGAGAATTAGAATTATATGGTTTGAAAAAAGGATTTACAACTTGTATGCATTATGGGATGATGGTCTGAGCAAATCTTACTAAACAACCTCATTTTCTCATTTTTCTTAAATTAAAAAAAAATCTGTATTTATTTATTTTGTTGTGCTGGGTCTTAGTTGCAGCACTTGGGATCTAGATTTTTGACCAGGGATCAAACCTCGTCTCCTTGCATTGGGAGCACGGAGTCTTAGCCACTGTACCACCAGGGAAGTCCCCTTCAGTTTTCTTAGTCCTTATCTACAACTAAAAAACACCCAGACCAATTAAACTGATAAGAAATATGTATACCAGAAGACTATATAACTGAATGGAATTTTCATTTATTTTAGGAGGACAAACAACAAAATATTGGAAATTGTGCACACATTTGGAAAACTGTTTATGAATTATTTTAAACTATTCTTTCATTATATACATATCTTTGTATATACCTAACTTAACGGACATATATCGAGCCCCTGTATTTACATATGAAAATTTCTCCCTGCAGTATTATCTTTACAGAAAAGAAATGGTTTAGTATTAGTTCATTTTAATACAGCAATCTTCAAAAGTGATGAGGGTCAAGTTACAGAATCCAGATTCTATGTGTGAAACAGGGGTCAGGGGTGGCACCTAGGACTTCCTCAGTTTGGCCACTAGAAGTCTGATATCCTGGAAAACCCTTCATCCTGGGCAAACTAGAACAGCTAGTCACCGTGTGTAAGGACTTGTCTCTTGGTCATTTGGGAGAATGCCTCCTCTCCATGTTCTGGAACAAGCATTTGAGCACCTCTTAAAATCTGTCTCTTATACACATCTAGATGTGTATAAGAGACAGGGGGGTGGGAGGGAGGCTTAAGAGGAGGGGATATACATGTAATTCTATATATTTTATATAGAATTCTATAATCTATCTATTTTAAGTGAGGGGGATGTATACATATGGCTGACTCACACTGTTGTATAGCAAAAACTAACACAACATTGTAAAGCAATTATACGCCAATAAAAAAATGTATTTGTAAAATAAATAAATAACTCTAATAGGACAGTCTGCTACTGATTGGCTAAAACTCTTCAAAGTGTGTGTTCCTAGATCCCTCTGACGTTAGCGGTGCAGCTCCAATGAACACATTTTGGCCAGCCTCGATTTTCACTCCCACCCACCTTTAAGGTCAGGGTAAAAAAAAATCCAATTTCTAAAGCACAAAGGAGTAATGTAAATTTAATTTAAGACATTATGGAGAGATAAAGAAATGGTTAAATCACACACCAAATAGCAAACTTTAACCAAAATTCTCCATTAACTATCTCTCTCTGGCTCTCTTCCACATATTTACGCTCAGCTCAGTGTTCTTCCTCCTCTAAGTCCTCTAAACAATTTTATAAAATCCCCTTCATCATTCCAAGCTCTTTCACTAGACTTCACAGCTTGGCACATCCAGTCTACAAAACAAAGGCCTTCTGGGGTTCTCAGATCATCCCATCACTGTAAAATGTGTATTTGTAAGTTTTAATCTTTTACAGATGCAAATTGTTTTACATAGGAATAAAACGTCATGTCTTTAGTCTAAAATCTTTGAAAAAAAGAGGAAGAAAATATAATAATATATTAACAACAGTTATATTTAAGAGGTGATCATATGGTTCCTTGCTATACTATTCTTTATTTCTCTGTGAATTTGAAATTATTTTATGATTAGGAAAAAAATATCTTACAACCCAATATCCCTTTCTTTAGACCCTAGGGCAATATTTAAGGCTCTTGTCTGTTAGTTTAATCTTTTTCTCCCTATTAAGGATCTAATAACCCCCGTTTTGGTTTCCATAAAGCATTCCTCTGACTTCTAACTTATAACAGGTGCCCTCTTTCTGCAATATCATCCGTTCTTGAGGGTCACTCTATAAACAACATAAAAGCCACTGTCTAAAAACTAATTTTAACCATGACTCATTAGGTGAGTTATTAAAGTCATTTTCATTACTTTCGATTGCCACCTGGACTATGATTATAAAGAATACATGAGTTTAACAAATACGCTGCATAAACATTTTATGAAATTAGCACTTAAGACAACTCAAGACTCAGATGATCATCCGTGACTGTATTAAAAAGTACTCTTAGAAAAACAAGGTAGACTAAAATAATTACACTTTAAATATTAAATTTTTCAAATACAGCACCCTTTTGTATGATTTAAGGGAAGAGATACTATATCTCATAAACTAAAACATGAGTTGTATTGACTTATATACTTATCATTATCACATATAATATACTTCAATAAAATAAGACCTGTTCCTGAACAATCAATTTTGTGAAACCAAAAAAAAATGCCACCCTTAATTAAAATTGTAATTCAAAAAGTTTTGGAGGGGGAATGAATTTGCTTTTGGGTAATTTGGTTGTCAGGGCTCCATAAAAAGGATATTTCTGTTTGCCAATGCCAGAAAAGTAAAAACAGTAACTTTTAAATGTTTTCCCTTAGACTAAAAATAAAGAAATTTTTAAAAGTTATTTCAAGGTCATGGGCTTCAGATAAGATCACCTCACTTTTTTTTAATGTAGCAGAAATTTTAAATGCCTTTTCTCTAAACTTTTCAAAACACAGAAGGTGACAGGACACTTTCCCAGATCAGGATTAGGATGGAAATAGATGGGGAAACAGTGTCAGACTTTATTTTTGGGGGGCTCCAAAATCACTGCAGATGGAGACTACAGCCATGAAATTAAAAGACGCTTACTCCTTGGAAGAAAAGTTACAACCAACCTAGATAGCATATTCAANCACTTTCCCAGATCAGGATTAGGATGGAAATAGATGGGGAAACAGTGTCAGACTTTATTTTTGGGGGGCTCCAAAATCACTGCAGATGGAGACTACAGCCATGAAATTAAAAGACGCTTACTCCTTGGAAGAAAAGTTACAACCAACCTAGATAGCATATTCAAAAGCAGAGACATTACTTTGCTGACTAAGGTCTGTCTAGTCAAGGCTATGGTTTTTCCTGTGGTCATGTATGGATGTGAGAGTTGGACTGTGAAGAAGCCTGAGCGCCAAAGAATTGATGCTTTTGAACTGTGGTGTTGGGGAAGATTCTTGAGAGTCCCTTGGACTGCAAGGAGATCCAACCAGTCCATTCTGAAGGAGATCAGCCCTGGGATTTCTTTGGAAGGAATGATGCGAAAGCTGAAATTCCAGTACTTTGGCCACCTCATGCGAAGAGTTGACTCATTGGAAAAGACTCTGATGCTGGGACGGATTGATGGCAGGGGAGAAGGGGACGACAGAGGATGAGATGGCTGGATGGCATCACTGACTCGATGGACGTGAGTCTGAGTGAACTCCGGGAGATGGTGATGGACAGGGAGGCCTGGCGTGCTGCAATTCATGGGGTTGCAAAGAGTCGGACACGAGTGAGCGACTGGACTGAACTGAACTGAACTGAAACCATCAGTTATTAAGGAGATAGACCTCAAGGTCTTTCTCAGAGTGCATGAAGTCAGAACTATTTTCATAATGATACTATCATATTTTCAGCTTTTTTTCCACTCTGTTCACATTTATGCTATTGGTACAAAAGAGATGGTGAGTAAAACTGGAAGAGCCTTAATACAAATCAAGGTATTGGTACCCAGCTTCTTATCATATATGCTTCATCACCACTCATTCACAATAAAAACAAACAAAGAAAAATTTTTTAATGCTTCATCTGAATTGCAACAATTGAGGCAGAAAAAGTAATTACTCAACTGTTTTAGTAGCCAGCTAAAGTAGCCAAATTTTCCATGTAACCCTGCATGTATTTGAAAGAATGTCTGATAGACAAACTATGGTTACTCAGTTGGGCAGACATTTTCTTGAAAACAAGCAAAGAAAATAACTGAAAATAATGGTTACCAATGATAAAATTAGAATTTTCCAGTAAAAATTAGAATTTTTTGAAACTTGTATCTAACACCGTGATTTGACAGTTTCCCAAAACATAAATATTTTCTGATGAGCCTGTTAGGTACTTAGAATAGGCAACAGGAGTCCAGAATGGCGGTGGCTAAAAGACAAGGAAGAGAAAGGCCTGCGAAAATTGATCAAAGGAAGGTCCGAGGACCTGAGTGAGGACCTCAGGTAGACCGAACAACACTCCTGGCTAGCCCAATTTACACAGGGCAGGCCCAGGGGGAGAAAAAACATATAAAATGAGGAGCCAAAGGGCTGGGGGTCTCTCTCTCTCTCCTGCGTGCTGGCGACCTCTTCTCTTCACGTCTTTGGGTCAACTTGCCCTCATGCCTCAAGGATGGATTTTCCTGCTATTATCTAAATAAAATAACATGGAGCTGTAACACTGATTTGTCTAAGAGCTATAACACGGTCCATTCGAGACCTGAGAGCTATAACACGGTCTGTCCAAGACCCGAGAGCTGTGACACTCGAGGGCTTTAATGTCCATCACTCCAAATCTTTGTTGTGACGAGACAGAACCGAGGAGCATACACTTGCCTGACAAGCCTATTGGTGATACTAACAGAAGTGATATTTTTAGCTGTTGTTTAAGAAAATGTGTCAACATTTTCAAGTTCCTGCCTAACTCAGAGAACCAATATTTTTCACATATCCAATTCACAATGTTACAAAATCAGACTTGAATGCTGACCTAGTCAAAGTTACAGATCTAAATAAATTCATTTAATATTACAGAGCATGAAAAGTATACTGATGTGGTTTCAATTTCCATATTGCAATTAACCCTTGAAAAACTATCATACATCAAGTTTCTGAAGGAGCAAAGAAAAGTATCTACAGTGACATGGGGAGAGTACTATAAACCTCTCTCTTTTCCAGTTACACCTTTGTGTGAGATTTTCTTCACACACTTCAATCAAAAAAAAAAAAATATTACAACAGATTTGAGTACTGAACAGATCAGAGAATCCAGATTCCTTCCATGAAACCAGATGTTACAGAAATTTGCAAAAGTGTAAAACAATGCCATTCTTCTCATTAAACTTTGTTTTGTTTTGGAAAACAGAATTGGTTTTTGTAATAAGTATGTTATTAATGCCCTTCCCAGGTAAAGAATCTGCCTTTCCCAGATAAAGAACCTGACTTTTCCCAGGTAAAGAATTCCCAGTGGGTAAAGAATCCATTTGCAATGCAAGAGACACAGGAGATACAGGTTCGGTCCCCAGGTAGTAAAGATCCCCTGGAAGAGGGCATGACAACCCAGTCCATGGGTTGCCTGGAGAATTCCGTGGACAAGGGAACCTGGCAGGCCACAGTCTAAAAGGTCACAAAGAGTCAGACACGACTGAAGCGACTGAACATAGCATAGCACACGGTATTTATGCTGGGTTTGTTATTATTATCTTTAAATGAATTACTAAACAAGTACTTTAAAATTTCTCAACTGCTAATACAGTAACAAAGTAAGTCTAAGTAAGTATAATCCACATAATTAAAGGTTCCTTGGGTTTCGGTAGTCTCTGGCAGCTGGTGATGGATAGGGAGGCCTAGTGTGCTGTGGTTCATGGGATCGCAAAGAATCAGACACAACTGAGTGACTGAACTGAAATGAACTGAACTGGGGTTCTAAATAAAAGAGTGTAAAGAGTCTGAAGAATAGAAAATTTGGAACTGCTGCCTTAAAGCCTTCCTTGGGGAGTGAGGGATAAATTGGGAAATCAGTACTGATATACATATACTACTATATATAAAACAGATAACTTATAAGGATCTCCTGTACAGCACAGGGAACACTACTCAGTATTCTGTAATGGCCTATATGGGAACAGAATTTAAAAAAGAGTGAATATATGTATATGTATAACTGATTCACTTTGCTGTATATCTGAAACTAACACAGCATTATAAATCAACTATAATGAATAGAATAAATACATAAAGATAAAGCCTTTCTTGGTCTCAAATCATTTCTGATTAGACTGTGACCAGTGAAAAAATTTTGAGCATTGACCTCCAGTATAGCATAATAATTTTTTAAATGAAATATCTATACTACTAACAATTCAAAGCATAATCATTATTAAAATATAATTGATATCTTTTACTTATATAGGTGAAACTAAACATAAACATAGTGGCAAGAATACACAGAAGAACTGTACAAAAAAGATCTTCACAACCCAGATAATCATGATGGTGTGATCACTCATCTAGAGCCAGACATCCTGGAAGGTGAAGTCAAGTGGGCCTTAAAAGCATCACTACGAACAAAGCTAGGGGAGGTGATGGAATTCCAGTTGAGCTATTTCTGATCCTAAAAGATGATGCTATTAAAATCTTGCATTCAATATGCCAGCAAATTCTGAAAACTCAGCGGTGGCCACAGGACTGGAAAAGGTTAGTTTTCATTCCAAACCCAAAGAAAGGCAATGCCAAAGAATGTTCAAACTATTGCGCAATTGCACTCATCTCACACGCTAGCAAAATAATGCTCAAAATTCAACAAGCAAGGTATCAACAGTCCATGAACCATGAACTTCTAGATGTTCAAGCTGGATTTTAAAAAGGCAGAGGAACCAGAGATCAAAATGCCAAGATCTGCTGGATCATCAAAAAAGCAAGAGAGTTCTAGAAAAACATCTACCTCTACTTCATTGACTATGGCAAAGCCTGTGGAAAATTCTTCAAGAGATAGGAATACCAGACCATATAACTGGCTTCTAAGAAATCCGTCTGCAGGTCAAGAAACTACAGTTAGAACCAGATGTGAAACAACACACTGGTTCTAAATTGGGAAAGGAGTATGTCAGGGCTGTATATTGTCACCCTGCTTATTTAACTTCTGTGCAGAGTACATCATGAGANTGGCTTCTAAGAAATCCGTCTGCAGGTCAAGAAACTACAGTTAGAACCAGATGTGAAACAACACACTGGTTCTAAATTGGGAAAGGAGTATGTCAGGGCTGTATATTGTCACCCTGCTTATTTAACTTCTGTGCAGAGTACATCATGAGAAACACTGGGCTGGATGAAGCACAAGCTGGAATCAAGACTGCCAGGAGAAATATCAATAACTTCAGATATGTAGATTACACCATCCTTATGACAGAAAGCAAAGAACTAAAGAGCCTCTTGATCAAAATGAAAGAGGAGAGTGGAAAAGTAGGCTTAAAACTCAACATTCAGAAAACTAAGATCATGGTATCTGGTCCCATCACTTCATGGCAAATAGATGGGGAAACAATGGAAACAGTGAGAGACTATTTTGGGGGGCTCCAAAATCACTGCAGATGGTGACTGCAGCCATGAAATTAAAACACGCTTGCTCCTTGGAAGAAAAGCTATGACCAACCTAGACAGCATATTACAAAACAGAGACACTACTTTGCCAACAGAGGTCCGTCTAGTCAAAGCTATGGTTTCTCCAGTAGTCACGGATGGATGTGAGAGTTGGACTATAAAGCAAGCTGAGCACCGAAGAACTGATGCTTTTGAACTGTGGTGCTGGAGAAGACTCTTGAGAGTCCCTTGGACTGCAAGGAGCTCTAACCTGTCCATCGTAAAGGAAATCAGTCCTGAATATTCACTGGAAGGACTGATGCTGAAGCTAAAGCTCCAATACTTTGGCCACCTAATGTGAAGGACTGACTCCTTTGAGAAGACCCTGATGCTGGGAAAGATTGAAGGCAGGAGGAGAAGGGGATAAAAGGGGATGAGATGGTTGGATGGCATCACCAACTCGATGGACGTGAGTGTGAGCAAGCTCTAGGAGTTGGTGATGGACAGGAAAGCCTGGTGTGCTGCAGTCCATGGGGTTGCAAAGAGTCAGACACAACTGAGTGACTGAACTGAAACATATTTACATGTTCTTACATTTCTTTTCCATACCTTATATTTATTTCACATATCTCTGGGTAGACCATAACCTCCCTCAGAGGCCTTTTTTCCTTCATCTCCTCCCACAGACATCAAGTTCTTTATCACACCCACTGCCTAAATTATCAGCCTCCCATTCTGTGGACTGCCACTGCCTCAATCATCTCCTCCAGATCTCTTCTGTTCTGAACAAATGGCCTCCTCATTGCTGTCTCGGCCTCCTACTCTGTCCACCAATCTATCTTCTAATTATCACACAGTTCTCATCACATCACTCTCCTGCATTAAGACCCTTCATCATCAGGTCTCTGCTGCAAATCAAGCTTTTTTTAAAATTTATTTTTTATATTTTTATTTTAGGTTTTATATTTTAGAACTGGAATATTCTCCAGGGGGTCTTCCAGACCCAGGGATTGAACCAATGTCTCCTGCACTGCAGGCAGATTCTTTACTGTTTAAGCCACCAGGGAAGCCTGTGTTAGTTTCTGCTGTACAGCAAAGTGAATCAGCTATACATATACATATATCCCCTCTTTTTTTGATTTCCTTCCCATTTTAGGTCACCACAAAGCAATGAGTAGAGTTTCCCGTGCTATAAAGTAGGTTCCCATTTGTTATCTATTTTATTCATAGTAATGTATATATGTCAATCCCAGTCTCCCAATTCACACCACTCCCCCTTTCCGCCTTGGTATCTCTATGCTTGTTCGTTACGTCTGCCTCTTTATTTCCATCATTTGAAGAGATGTGGATAGACCTCGATACTGTCATACAGACTAAAGTCAGAAAGGGAAATACAAATACCATATATTATTGGATCTATATGGAATCTGAAAAAATTGGTGTAGATGATCTTATTTATAAAGCAAACGAAGCTTTGACATATCTGCAAGTCCACTCATGATCTATGTGTTCCTTAAACAAATATCCTGAAAAAGACCCCTATTATCCACTATATCTCATGCCCCTGAGCATTTGAGCTCCTGGAATGTCCTCCCACCATTCTCACTCCTCCAACTTGTGCCCACCTGATCACATCCCACCTGCCCTTGAAACTTAGCTCAAGCACCAATTCCTGCGTGAAGCCTTCTCCCATGCCCCCACCCCCCGACATACTATACCTGCACTGAACGTTGCTTTCATTTTATTACTGCACTTAATTTTACTAAGGTACGAGTTACATATTTACAAGTCTCGTCCCCCAACTAGACAATGAGCCAAGCCACTACCTGAGGGCAGGCTGTGTCTTATTCATGTGAGCCTCCTGGTTCCAGGTCTGAGCCTGGCAGAGTGTTAAAAGTGTTCTTCTTTTTCCCATCAACTTCATTTGAATTCCCAGTTTTAAGTTACATTGGCCAATTTCACCCATTTCTGTCTATTCTTACTCTGGCTGTCACTCTTTCTTGCATTTTTCTCTTCCTCTCTTTGTCTCATTTTCTCTATTCATATAACAAACATACACAAACTACATACATGCATGCTTGTGTGTGAATATATATATATTTAAAAGTATCTTATGTCTGCTTTCCAACTAAATTGTGCTGATTTTTTAAAGTTAGGCCGGAAAATACATCTTAGCTTAAAAAATATTAAAGATTATTTTATTTCACAATAATTCATGTCACAGGATAGAATCATTAGAAATAGAGAATTAGAATTATATGGTTTGAAAAAAGGATTTACAACTTGTATGCATTATGGGATGATGGTCTGAGCAAATCTTACTAAACAACCTCATTTTCTCATTTTTCTTAAATTAAAAAAAAATCTGTATTTATTTATTTTGTTGTGCTGGGTCTTAGTTGCAGCACTTGGGATCTAGATTTTTGACCAGGGATCAAACCTCGTCTCCTTGCATTGGGAGCACGGAGTCTTAGCCACTGTACCACCAGGGAAGTCCCCTTCAGTTTTCTTAGTCCTTATCTACAACTAAAAAACACCCAGACCAATTAAACTGATAAGAAATATGTATACCAGAAGACTATATAACTGAATGGAATTTTCATTTATTTTAGGAGGACAAACAACAAAATATTGGAAATTGTGCACACATTTGGAAAACTGTTTATGAATTATTTTAAACTATTCTTTCATTATATACATATCTTTGTATATACCTAACTTAACGGACATATATCGAGCCCCTGTATTTACATATGAAAATTTCTCCCTGCAGTATTATCTTTACAGAAAAGAAATGGTTTAGTATTAGTTCATTTTAATACAGCAATCTTCAAAAGTGATGAGGGTCAAGTTACAGAATCCAGATTCTACGTGTGAAACAGGGGTCAGGGGTGGCACCTAGGACTTCCTCAGTTTGGCCACTAGAAGTCTGATATCCTGGAAAACCCTTCATCCTGGGCAAACTAGAACAGCTAGTCACCGTGTGTAAGGACTTGTCTCTTGGTCATTTGGGAGAATGCCTCCTCTCCATGTTCTGGAACAAGCATTTGAGCACCTCTTAAAATAGCTGAGCCCATAGGATTTATCATCTTGATCAAAGGTTAAGGTAGGCCATTGCATATAGTATTCCAGAAATATCCACTTTTACAAACGAATTTGTGAGAATGGAACTTCAGATGCTAAAAAAGAAAAGTTTAGACCATCCAAATGCAATTACTGGTTATGCTTCTATCATAAAACATCTGCATGGAAAATAAAAGTTTAAGCAACTGGCTAGCTTTCTGATTGGCATGGTTTTATACAGGAATATGGTTTTGACACTGGCTTGATTAAAGCACAAACTTTATATGTTTAACATGAGTACTCTGAACATAACATTAGCTGGTCAAAAGCACGGGTTTGGGATCAAGCAGGTATGATTCAAATCTCAACTCTTAACACTTACTGGCTGTGTGACTTTCAGTTTCCTTAGCTTTAAAACAGTCTCATAGGATAGTTGCAAAGATTAACAGACATTTAAAAAATGTAAAATATTTTAGTATCTGTGCTTGGACTATAATAAAATATCCTGAAATAGACATTTACTGATATATTTTTTCAGTTTTCACCTGAGTATTATGGAATTACATAGCTATATAGCCTCAGACTAATCAGAAAATCAGAGTTCCTTATTATAACTGAACATCTGAGAGACAAAAGGAGATCTTTAATGGCATAACCATTACAAACAAACCAAAAAAGGCTTATAAAAGTCTAACTGCTAAAGTGAATATCCAGAAAATGACCTTTACCCAATTTGCCATCACTAGAGGAGAATAAGATTGTCTATGAATGTGGACTATGCCCTCCTCAAGCTCAATGGACTATGAAGATATGACCAAGAAAATGAAGGAAGAGAAAATTGATTTTTTCCAAAATCGAGAAGATATTATTAAGAAAACAGCAATTGAGTAGCCAAGTATCAGTATAATATAAAGAAAAGAGACTGCAAGAAATTGATTTTTTCACTTGTGCTTTTCAGAAAAGCAAAGAAAATTAATTGGGAAGAAGCTTGAGCAATTCATTAATGGAATATTGCGGTCCCTGCTCCCACTCCTCCCCATCTCCTACTACACTTTGTTTTTTCTAATTTTTTTTAATGTGGACCATTTTTAAAGTCTGTAATGAATTTCTTACAGTACTGCTTCTGTTTTATGTTTTCTGGCTGCATGGCCTGTGGGATCTTAGCTCCCCTGACCACGGATGGAACCTGCATCCCCTGCACTGGAAGCATGAAGTGCCTCCAGAGAAGTCCCTGATTTTCCTGATTTTAGGAAAGTTTTTGAGAAAACAGGAGCCTGAATTCCTGGGTTTGTTGGCAGTGTGACATAGAGCCACTTGAAAACCAAGCAAGCTGTCATTTTATTCTAGCTACAAACAAAAACAAGATAATCTTCTATTTTCAAAATGGTATTTTTTTTAAATGGTAAAACAGAATTATGCCAACTAATACACATCAATATTATTTTTGATGTTTTATATTATAAACATACTACATAACTTTAATTTTTTCATATTATTTCACCTGTTATACAAATATTTCTGATTCAATAGAGCTTCTTCAGTTGCAAAAATCTACTGCTGTCGTCTTAAACTAAGAGGTCTTAGAAAGGAATATAAGGAGAAGGGAACAAGTATGCATTAAACACCTTTGTGCCTCTCTACACACCTTATTTCATGAATAGTCACAATATCTCTGAGAAGTCTTATTAGTCTCATTTCTTAAGAAATACAAACAGAACCACTCAGAGAGGTTAAATAATTTTCCAAGGTCACAAAACTGATTATGACGGTTATGCTAACCAATACTCATTTCATTAACTCATTGTTCAGTTCAGTTCAGTCACTCAGTCATGTCCGACTCTTTGCGACCCCATGAATCGCAGCACGCCAGGCCTCCCTGTCCATCACCATCTCCCAGAGCTCACCCAAACTCATGTGCATCGAGTCGGTAATGCCATCCAGCCATCTCATCCTCTGTTCGTCCACTTCTCCTCCTGCCTCCAATCCCTCCCAGCATCAGGGTTTTTTCCAGTGAGTCAACTGTTTGCATGAGGTGGCCAAAATATTGGAGTTTCAGCCTCAGCATCAGTCCTTCCATGAACACCCAGGACTGGTCTCCCTTAGGATGAACTGGTTGGACCTCCTTGCAGTCCAAGGGACTCTCAAGAGTCTTCTCCAACACCACAGTTCAAAAGCATCAATTCTTCGGCGTTCAACTTTCTTCACAGTCCAACTCTCACATCCATACATGACCACCAGAAAAATCATAGCCTTGACTAGATGGACCTTTGTTGGCAAAGTAATGTCTCTGCTTTTGAATATGCTATCTAGGTTGGTCATAACTTTCCTTCCAAGGAGTAAGCATCTTTTAATTTCATGGCTGCAATCACCATCAGCTGTGATTTTGGAGCCCAAAAAAATAAAGTCTGACACTGTTTCCACTGTTTCCCCATCTATTTCCCATGAAGTGATGGGAAATAACCATCACTTCGTTTTCTGAATGTTGAGCTTTAAGCCAACTTTTTCACTCTCCTCTTTCATTTTCATCAAGAGGCTCTTGAGTTCCTCTTCACTTTCTGCCATAAGGGTGGTGTCATCTGCATATCTGAGGTTATTGATATTTCTCCTGGCAATCTTGGTTCCAGCCTGTGCTTCTTCCAGCCCAG
>SJYX01012678.1:422180-442511 GCA_006410675.1 Oreotragus oreotragus | reverse complement strand
GGGGAAGACTAGAGATCTCTTCAAGAAAATTAGAGATATTAAGGGAACATTTCATGCAAAGATGGGCTCGATAAATGACAGAAATGGTATGGACCTAACAGAAGCAGAAGATATTAAGAAGAGGTGGCAAGAATACACAGAAGAACTGTACAAAAAAGATCTTCATGACCCAGATAATCATGATGGTGTGATCACTCACCTAGAGCCAGACATCCTGGAATGTGAAGTCAAGTGGGCCTTAGAAAGCATCACTACGGCCAAAGCTAGTGGAGGTGATGGAATTCCAGTTGAGCTATTTCAAATCGTGAAAAATGATGCTGTGAAAGTGCTGCACTCAGTATACCAGCAAATTTGGAAAACTCATTATTAGGGAAATTTTAAAAATAGTCTTGTTTAGGTTTCAGAGACAAAGCAGAGCAGGCCTCTGGCCTTGCTTCTAAGGTGCCTGGATACTGTCCTACCTGGGAGTGACTATGAGTGACTGCCTGCTGTGACTACAAGACTCACAGCACCATAGATAAGACGGGGGAGAAATATTGTGATTGTTGAGCCCCTGGAGGGGGCCTAGCCAACCAAGCCCCAGGCTTACCTACATTCCAAGTTTTACACAACAAAACAAACAGCATTAACAGGAAACCAGAGCTTCAATTTGGTCACAGATTGAGGATGTATCAGTTTGCTACTGTCCTGGGATTATAAACAGGAACCCCAAACTGCAATCTTTGAAGTCTCACCCATGGAGCGGATGTGCTGCCTGGGACCCGTTCCCAATGGGACTCCAGATGTGCAGTGACACGGGACTTCTCAGCACTGATTAACTCTCGATGTTGGTCAAAACTTAATTTGGTGATGTATCCTCTGCTCTATTTCTCTTTTAATGTCAGTATATTGAAAGTAAGCTAGATAATTTTAATAAATATTTGTATTATTTATTTGTATACAACGAGTCGCTTATTTGTTAACAAATCCCTTGAACCTGAGACGAAAGTGAAAACTTTCAGCAAAATACTCATCCATCCACAAAACCTTCTCAGGTAGATAGATACCACTGATATGTTCCATTCAAAAAATGAGAAAACAATATTTAACTTGTCTGTAGTCCATGAGGCTAGCAAGTGAGTAAGATAAGACTAACCCACATGGTCCAACTCCAGAGCCTACTTGTTAGTCCTTGCTCCTGTGTATGCCATACTGCCTTTCTCAAGAGACCATCTAGTTCATTCCAGATGAAGGAGAATGCTTAGAATACTGCACAGAATGGGTGCTCAATATATGTAATCGTTAGACTGAATCTTTCTTGTTTTTTTTCAAAGGAATTCATAATACACAGTCTCAACTTATAAGTTTAGACTGTGTTATAATTTCCTGTCACTTCCTTTTCAACTGGATACTCTGCTTTCAATGGGAACAGATGAAAGTGTCATTGTTCATTAAATTCCCATTTCTTTATCCCATTAATATTCTATGAGCCCTACACTCTGAGCTTACTGACAAAATAAAACCACAAAGAAGTCAACCATGATAAAAACTGTTAATAATGTGCCAGCAAAGAGGTCCAATTATTACTACAGTGAGTGACTTTTTAATTACTAAAATTAAAACTTGAAAAATTTTTAATTATTTAAAATGATTGGAAATTACAAAATAATTATTGAAATGAAAATTCAACTGATTTTTTGCTGTTGAGATCCAACTCAACACTCTTATATATCTTATTTTTATTTTGCCTGATTTCACCTAGTTCTTACAAGACCTGTGTGATGCAGGTTTCTTAGTTTGCCTTCACAGATGAGGAGATCAAGAGCTTTGCACAAACTCACAGAACCTGTATCTCCTGAGCTTATAATTTTCTCCTAGCCACGGAGATTCAGAATCTGTTGCCAAATCAGAGTCATATACAATCTTCAGACATAGCTTGTTTTGCTCTTTTTTTATTCAGGCTTGTGACTATTTTTGTTTTTATGTTTTGGCTATGCTGCATGTAGGATCTTAGATCCCCGAACAGGGATTGAACTCTGTCCTTCTGCAATGGAAGCGCAGAGTCTTAACCCCTGGAGTGCCAGAGAAGTCCCCATAGACCTGTTTTCTGCCCCAGGTTCCATTACGTGAAGGAGAGGCCAGGATTCCAGAAGGACAGACACTGCAAAAACACTGTGAGAAATACATAGATAACAACATCTTGGATCATTCCCCGAAGAGAACTACAATCACTTATTTAGATATCATACACTAGAGACAGTGGGATGCCTTTGAGCACGGTAGGACACAGGAGATGAACTGGTACTGTTAGCTAGGGGCCTGAGGCACTTACATAGCCTCCCCTTAGAGTGGGATCTCACGGGAGCCAGGGAATATATGGAATCATGGCCCTGGTCTTGCTCACAGTGAGTCCACAGAGTCCATGGGCACATCATACAGTTATTTACCCAGTTCCTAATATTTAATCGGAGCACTAAGGTGCTTATAGGTTCAACAGTAGAATGGGCACTTGAGGGTGCTCAGTCATGTTCGACTCTTCAAGCCTATGAACCCAAGCTCCTCTGTCACTGCAATTCTCCAGGCAAGAATACTGGAGTAGGTTACCATTTCCTACTCCAGGGGAACTTCCTGATCCAAGGATCGAAACGGAGTCTCGTGTTTCCTGCATTGGTAGGCGGCCCTTTACCACTGGTGCCACATGAGAAGGCCATGTACACAATATTTGGCATAACCTTCTTTCTACATTGCTCTTTGCCCAGGGGAGTAAAAGTTACCATAGTGGAGAAAGCCACGTGGAAGATCTGCAAGTCCACCACCAGCAGCAGTCAGTAGAGTAAGTCAAAAAGTGAAAGTGAAGTCACTCAGACGTGTCTGACTCTGCGATCCATGGACTGTAGTTGGCCAGGCTCCTCCGTCCATGGGATTTTCCAGGCAAGAATACTGGACTGGGTTGCCATTTCCTTCTCCAGAGGATCTTCCTGACTCAGGGATCAAACCCAGGTCTCCTGCATTACAGGCAGACTCTACTGTCTGAGCCACCGGGGAATCCCAGAGTAAATCAAGAAAAGCATCAAATCCTATCTAATGAATAGAAGACCATGGATTCACAGAGGAGAGGGAACAGGATTAGCTACTGAAAGGTTACACCACCATTCAGTTCAGTTCAGTTCAGTCGCTCAGTCGTGTCCGACTCTTTGTGACCCCATGAGTCGCAGCACGCCAGGCCTCCCTGTTCACCATCTCCCTGAGTTCACTCAGACTCACGTCCATCGAGTCCATGATGCCATCCAGCCATTTCGTCCTCGGTCGTCCCCTTCTCCTCCTGCCCCCAATCCCTCCCAGCATCAGAGTCCTTTCTAATGAGTCAACTCTTCTCATGAGGTGGCCAAAGTACTGGAGTTTCAGCATTAGCATCATTAGCCAAATCAAAATCAGTTGTACTAGTTGATAAAGCCCTTTTCATTGCCACAGAAAATTTGAAATTTAATTATAGGGCTTAGTTGATTTTGTCTCTGTCTTTCTATATACCCTTAGATATGCTTCCAACAATCAAATGCACATAAAATCTTGGACAACCTACACTCATATTTTTTTCTTTTTAAAAATTCATTTTTATCTATGGTAATACAAAGACTATGGTATCACCCACTTTAGATCATTTTTTAAGTCAGTGACAACTTTGGATATGTACTCACAAAGGCTATACCTTAACTCTGAAATCATGTGAGACAGTAAAACCCCACGAAATTTTAAATGCTTAGTCCAAAATTTTGAAGAAAATGC
Organism: Oreotragus oreotragus; assembly: GCA_006410675.1. Taxonomy (NCBI): domain Eukaryota; kingdom Metazoa; phylum Chordata; class Mammalia; order Artiodactyla; family Bovidae; genus Oreotragus; species Oreotragus oreotragus. The sequence goes on along the minus strand of SJYX01012678.1, from coordinate 438,749 downwards.
CCAAATTATACCAATAACATAATGATTTAATTTTCTATGTTAAAAGGGGTTTGTCCTACAAGGAATAATCAAATGCCCATGCATAAATAGCAATATTTTTTCTTTTCATGATTTTAGAAAAGAATTCAAGATGACTATTCAATGAATACTTTCAAATTTTATTACCAGAGATGATCGTATTTGCATGTACAGGTTTAAACTGTAATAAACACTATGCTGCTGCTGCTGCTAAGTCGCTTCAGTCATGTCCGACTCTGTGCGACCCCATAGACGGCAGCCTACCAGGCTCTGCCCCTGGGATTCTCCAGGCAAGAACACTGGAGTGGGTTGTCATTTCTTTCTCCAATGTATAAAGTGAAAAGTGAAAGTGAAGTCGCTCAGTCGTGTCCGACTCTTAGCGACCCCATGGACTGCAGCCTTCCAGGCTCCTCCGTCATAGTGAATAGGTAATATAAAATATCACATATATAACCTGTTCTCAAAGAACTAACAAGTAACCTGCTTCTTTAGATTATGATCTGAGTAGAATCTGAGTATGGAGTTAAATTCAAAATAAACTGTTCTAAAAGCATTAAAAACAACTACAAACACGTAAAAGAGGTCAGGACCTGATGTCAGACTGAATGGATTTAACACCAAGTCTCCCAGCTTTTCAGCTTTAGTTAGGAATCTCACTTCACTGAGCTTTACTTTCCCTCTCTGTAAAATGTGCTCATATGAAGACTGAATGAGATCATATAAAGCACAGAGCTTAGCGTACAGTTGGTGGTGGTGTTGTTTGTCACTAAGTCACGTCTGACTCTCTGTGATCCCATGGAGCCTGCCAGGTTCCTCTGTTCATGGGGTTTCCCAGGCAAGAATACTGGAGTGGGTTGCCATTTCCTTCTCCAGCGCATCTTCCTTTTCCCAGGGATCTAACCCTGTCTCCTGCTTGGCAGGCAGATTCTTTACCACTGAGTCACCGGGGAAGCACGTAAAGCTTAGAGCTGAACACACAGTATGAACTCAAATATTAGAGGCTATTATTTCCATCATTTATTATTAGGGAAATAATCCTATGTGAAAAAGAAGAATATTGGTTGTCAACAAAATTAGATTCTTTCAGGTTGGACTCAAACCAGCCATTTTGCTGGAATTTGTCTCTGAAGGCTTTAAACACCAAAATCCTTAACTATAGTCCCTGTCTGGGTCATGTCCGGCCCAGCTGTGCTCTTTTCTTTGCTGCCACATGTAGCAATGAGATCTTCCCCCTATTTCAGTCTATTCCCTTGAAGCCTCTCCTCCTATTAATTAGCTGTGTCAGCACTGAAAGGCACGTCTTCCTCCACCCAAATACGCTGTGTTCTAAGAATTTTGGCACCACTTCTGAACCAACGTCATATAGATGGTACTACAGAACTCCTGTCTAGAAAATAGTCTCTCGACATACATTTATCAAATGTGTTGTAACTTTTCTGACAGTAAAGCAAAAACATGTTAATCAGGAATAACCCATTCTTTACATCAAATGTTTGAGGTTATTTAGCCTTTTATTGGAATTTTATTTGGAAAATGTCAATCTTTCTATAGGTGTACAACTTATGTTCCTCTGATTATAACTCAAATTATTTCTTAACCATTTCATTACTTAAACAAATATTCAATTACATTTTACTAGATAATAAGAGTGGAGAAGGCAATGGCACCCCACTCCAGTACTCTTGCCTGGAAAATCCCATGGATGGAGGAACCTGGAAAAAAAATCTAATAGCTGAACATTTTGGATTTACAGAGATGATATATTTGAAAGTGACTATCTGATTTACAAAATACATTTTTTAATATTTAGAAGGAAAAATAATTAAGTCTTTCAGACATTCAGAAGAAACTTTGAAAGCTGGTGTTTTTAAAAAATTCCCTGCCAACAGCTCCTAGGAATCATGAGTCTGGTGATGTTTAACACAGAATACAACAAGTACAATACATCACAGAAGTATTTCCCCCAAAACTGTCAGTGTTCTCAGGCCCTGAGTCCTGTACCCTTTCCTCTCCTATAACCAAGATCATCATTAACCACTCGGTTTTGTCTGCTCATGCCTTATGTTTCACAAAAACAATCATTATTATGATGTACTTTAAAATCTACTTTTTACTTCTGCTATGACCTTGATTGAGGCCCTGGTGACAGCTACTGTGGAACAGCAGGATGTTTAGAACACAAATGGTTCAACACAGCCCTGTTCAACCAACCGATATGAAAGGGACCACTTCCTACATCAGTGAGAAGTGGCAGGTGTCAGTGACACCTAAGTTTCACTCTTCCCTCTCTCTTTTCCTTTGTTGTGCTAGAGAGACAAGTGCTAAAATTAAAAAACCCTTCCCATGCCTTGAAAGAAAACATAATGTGCATTGTTAAAACACACTTATCCCTTGAAATACTGTAATTCACTGGGTGGGCATTTCATTAAAGCAACAATTTTTGGTGAAATAGTGGTTGAAAGTGAATTATTCCTGAGCATTTTGACTCCTTACATTAATGTCATTCATTAAAACGACATTTAACTCTCAAAGCTTAGAAAAGTGTCATAGTGACCAGATTTCTTACCTACAACAATGCCATAGGAAAAAAACAGAAAGTAGATATTGGGGGCAAAACTGCTCAACATCAGGCCTCCTGCCACCAGGAAGCCACTGAAGATTGTCACGGCTCTCGCTCCAAAAGATGAGACACACACGCTGCAGACAGGACCTAAAATCATAAATGAAACCTTCACTTATTTAACAGCAACCTCCTCTCCACAATCCTATTATCCATCCCATGGGAAGTTTAAAATGATTCTTTCCATCATAAAACAACAAAATAACAATAAGCCACTGCATATTCATTATGGGTTGGACACCCTGCTACTTCACATAAACAATCTCACTTCACTGCATTCCTGGGTACTAGGTGTTTTTGTTACCCTCATTTTTTTTTTGATAAGGGAATTAAATTTGTAGAAGAGTAAGGTCACATAGTTAAGAAATTGGGGTTCTGGAGTCAGACTTTATTAAATTCTCAATAAGGGTAACAGCAGCAGCCACAGAGTAGCAATAAAGAAATTAAAACCCAGACTGTCTGACTCCTTGAGTCCACCAGTTTTTTTGTTTGTTTGTTTGTTTGTTTTGTAGCATGCCATACAGCATGTGAGATCTTAGTTCCTGACCAGGGATCCAACCTGCACCCCCTCACTGGGAGCACAGAGTCTTAACCATCGGACCACCAGGGAAGTCCCTTGAGCCCACCATCTTAACCATTACACTCTTCTGAGGATCTGGGTCTCCTAGACAGGCCATACATCTTTTTTATCCAAAGCTCCTATCCAGCACAAGACCAGTCATATAATTGATGACAAAAATAAACTTGATGATTGACTCAATGCAGTCAATAGCAACCCTATAGAGAGACGAAGTGAGGAGTGAGGTTACTCCCCTCCTAGAGAATATTCTGGCAGGGGTTTGGGGTGGAGGGGCAGTGCAGTGGCAATGCTTCGACCCTACTCACCCAGGCGTGAGTCTGTCAGAAGGTATGAGTAGGTTCAAACAACGGACTATGATAAAGCCATGAGAATGAATGATCTATAGCTACACACAGCAACAGCAATGCAGGAGTAATCTCACAAATGAATGCGGAGTGGAAGACCCAACGTGAAAAAAGTACACGTTGGGTAATTTCAATTATTTTCAGCACTTTTTAAGATTTTTTTTTTGATGTGGATAATTTTTTAAGTCTTTATTGAATTTGTTACAATATTGTTCTGTTTTACATTTTTTGGGTTTTGGGGCCACAAGGCACGTAGCATCTTAACTCCCCAACCAGGGATCAAATCCACACTCGCTACATTAGAAGGCAAAGTCTTAACCACTGGACCTGCTAGGGAAGTCCCAGTACTTAGTCCTTCTCAGTACAAAAAGAGGCAAAACTAATCTAGTCAGAAGTCGGGACAGCAGTTATCTTTGGTAAGGGTTAAGGAGCTGTATCCAGAAGGGAACACAGCCCAAATTCCAGGTGCTCTTACGTCCTGTTTCTGGAATGTGAATGTGCTCATAACATGAATGTGTCTGGTTTGTAAAAAAAAAAAAAAAAAAAAACACAGAGCTATACTCTCATGACATGTACACTTTTCTGTACATATCTTAAAAGTTTTTAAGAAAACGAAAATGGAGAGACAGTGTCATCCAACCACAGTTTTGTAAGTGGTGGAACCAGGATCTGACAATCCCAGGCCCATGCTTACCAATACCAGGCCCATTCTTATTCAACACGTTGTTAACTGAAGACATACATATAGTGTATTATGGCCACAGGGATTAGTTTCCGCAAAAACCCCCCAGTCAACAATGTGCTAAGCACAGATTTAAGACTAGGTTATGATCACTGAGATGCTGCTGCTGCTGCTAAGTCGCTTCAGTCATGTCCGACTCTGTGCGACCCCAGAGATGGCAGTCCATCAGGCTCCCCCATCCCCGGGATTCTCCAGGTAAGAACACTGGAGTGGGTTGCCATTTCCTCTCCAATGCATCAAAGTGAAAAGTGAAAGTGAAGTCGCTCAGTCATGTCCGACCCTCAGCGACCTCATGGACTGCAGCCCACCAAGCTCCTCCTCCATCCATGGGATCTTCCAGGCAAGAATACTGGAGTGAGTTGCCATTGCCTCCTCCACTGAGATACTACCAGCTTTTAAGGCCTACAGACATCCCACATTCCTCCCTGGTCATTTCAGGCCCTCTTCTACGAACCAGTACAGAGAAGAAAACTGATATATTTACATGACAGAGGAGAATATTATACCCCAGTGTTTTAGGGGGAAAAGCCATTTGAAAGACCATACTTTTTATCTGACAATTGAGCTATTGAGCTATGTGTATACCCAAAAATAAACACTTAGATACTTCAAAAATAGAAACGATTTTAAGAGTCAAGTTTCATAAATGGATAAAGTCGTGACCCTTTTCTGCTGTTCACCAAATTGTACTGACATTGAGAGTCAGTGTTTACAAATTCAACAGTCACATGGAACTGAAACAGAGATTGTAACTGGCATACTTGAAAAGTTTCAAGTTTCACCCTCAAAGTAGGTCTTTAAATTTATGCTTCTTAATGCATGTCAATTCTACAAGGAAACCCAGAGTTTCGGAAGCTGGGAGTGGGATGAAGGGTAGTAAATTTCATAGCATGTACAGTCAAAATCACTACTTTATAAAATATGTGATATTATTATCAATTTTGTGATAAATTATTTTATCATGCTGTCTAATACATGATTCTTTGAAAAAACTTAAGCTTAAGGAAGAAGCAAGCAGAGATTCTTTAACAAATGAAAACAGCAAACTGAAACTGTTTTTAAAGAAATTCTCACCTCACACCTGACTGACTTTATCAAAAAGATAACAAATAAGTGCTGGTTACAATGTGTAGAAAAGGGAATCCTCATACACTGTTGGTGAGAATGTAAATTGGTGTAGCCACAATGGAAAACAATATGGAGATTCCTCAAAAACTTAAAAATAGAACTACCATAACATCCAGCAATTCCATTCCTGGGTCTTTATTCAAAGAAAACAAAAACACTAATTTGAAAAGATATATGCATCCCCATGTTAAGTGCAGCATTATTTACAATAGCCAAGATATGAAACCAACTTAAGTGCTCATCAATAGATAAATGGATGTGGTGTGTGTGACAATGGAATGTTACTCAGCCATCAAAAAGAATGAAATCTTGCTATTTGCGACAGTATGGATGGACCTAGAGAGTATTACACTAAGTGAAATAAGTCAGACAGAGAAAGACAAATACTATATGATTTTACTTATATGTGTAACATAAAAAAGTAAAATGAACAAACATATCTAAACAGAAACAGTCATGGATACAGAACAAACTGGTGATTGCCAGAGGGGAGTGGTGTAGGGGGAGAGAAAAATAGATCAGGGAAATTAAGAGGTGCAAACTTCTAGTTACAAAATAAATGAGTCACAGGTATGAAATATAGAGCGTGGGGAATACAGTCAATAATTGTGGAGTGTCTTAGTATGGTAACATAGTGTAATTACACTTATTATGTGATCATTTAGAAAAACATGTGCTGTGCTGTGCTTAGTTGCTCAGTCGTGTCCTACTCTTTGCGACCTCATGCATTGTAGCTCACCAGGCTCCTCTGTCCATGGGGATTCTCCAGGCAAGAATACTGGAGTGGGTTGCCATGCCCTCCTCCAGGGGATCGCCCCAACCCAGGGATCAAACCCAGGTCTCCTGCATTGCAGGTAGATTCTTTACCATCTGAGCCACCAGGGAAGCTCACTTAAAAACACATTGAAATAGCAAATCACTATGCTGTGTATTAGAACTAACATGGTGCTGTAAGTCACTTATACTTCAAAAACAAACAAGCCAACAAAAAAGCTCATAGGAAAAGAAATCAAGTATGTGGTTACCAGAGGTAGAGCGTAGAGGGAGGAAGCACTGGAGGACAGGGCCAAAATGTCCAAACTTTCAGTTATAGGATAAATAAACACTAGGGTGGAAATGTACAACATGATAAATATAATTAACTCTGCTGTATTTATATATGGAAGTTGTTAAGAGAGTAAATCCTCACAGTTCTCATTGCAAAGAAAATTTTTTTTTTACTTCTTTAAAGCTGTCCATATATAAAATGTTAGATGTTCACTAAACTAAAACATAATGATAGGGAAAAAAAATGTTTTCTATCTCTTTAATGCTGTGCATATACGAAATGATGGATGTTCACTAAACTTAATGTGATAATCATTTCATGATAAATATAAGTTAAATCATGCTATGCACCTTAAACTTATATAGCACTTTATGTCAATTATTCCTGAATGAAACTAGAAGAAAAAAAATTCTCTACTTTCACACCATCTACTGCTGCTAACTGAAATGAAAAAAAATCTTGATGTCAGAGGTTAAAGCGGGGAAGGCAATGGCACCCCACCCCAGTACTCTTGCCTGGAAAATCCAATGGATGGAGTAGCCTGGTGGGCTGCAGTCCATGGGGTCACACAGAGTCGGACACGACTGAAGTGACTTAGCAGCAGCAGCAGAGGTTAAAGAGAAAGAATTTTAGAGCTGAAAGAGGCCTTGGAAAGGGTCTAAAGGTAAAATGATGAAACTGGAGCCTAGAAGGATCATGTGATTTGACCAAGAATCCATAGCTAATCAATGACAGAGCTAAGGCCAAAGTCAGCCCAACATTCTTCCCAACTGAGAAGTGTTTCCATTGGCACCTTAATGTTTTTCTAGAAATATGTTTAAAAAACACCTACATACTTTGGTATTATCTCACAGTTTTAAGTAGCTTAATGAATTTATGGAAGATGAAAACATGACATTTATGCTCATTTTGGTACTTAAAGGTTTAGAACAAATTATTTTATTCTCATCCTCAGAACCAGGGTATTTCTAGACTTGATTTACACAGCTTTAAACTACAACAGCCCCAGGTTTCATCAAAAACAATTAGGGCAAAGTACAACTGGAAGTGACCAGTTAAGTCACATCCACAAAACCTGACGCATTTATGTGTTTAGCTCTTGACAGTAACAGGCAAGTTCTCCAAGATGATAAACCATAGATTACTCCTCAGCATTGGACTAGTTTCTATTCAAGAGACTAAATAAATCAAACGACTACTCTCAGGGGAGATTGATGAAGCTTCAGGTGTTTTACTTTGCAGAAGGAACCTTTGGAACAAAAGTCGGTTAACTTGTAATGTGAACCAGTGATTCCACTGATTGGGATCTGTAAAATTTTAGAAAAAAAGAGAGGGAGGAGCATCATCATTGGGTTGCCGATTTTTTTACTTTGACAAATAAAAACATTTTTTAAATGTAATAACCACTTATTTTCATTGCCTCATCATTAAAGCAGAAGAAGGAATATTTTAATAAGGAAATAGTGAGAAGGATATAATTTCAGAGTAAAATGGAAGCCAGGACGATAGTGGGAAACACACACACATACAATGTATCACTGTCTTCATATTCATTTTGTCTTTTGTGAAGTTTTCTTTTTCCTTTTTTTTGGTTTTGTTGTTCTTTTTTGGCCATACCGTGCAGCATATGGATTTTAGTTTCCCTACCAAGGATCAAACCCATGCCTCTTGCATTGGAAGCTCAGAGTCTTACCATTGGACCACTATGGAAGACCCCATGAAAAGTTTTCTTGAACTCATAGTTTTATATGTATTGGGGTTTAGGAGCCATTATTACTATTAGTACCTTCTGTTTGGGTAATTAATCTTGATTGCTTAGATGAACTGAAAATGCTCAGTAGCAGGGCTGGCAATCAGCACAGAAGAATAGTTTCAGGATAGCAGGTGACAGCGGGGCGGGAAGAGGTAGCATGTATGCATGCCCAGTTGTTTAGTCGAGTCTGACTCTTTGCAACCCCATGGACTGTAGCCCACCCACCGGGCTCCTCTGTCCATGGGATTATCCAAGCATGAATGCTGGAGTGAGTTGCCATGCCCTCCTTGCTAAGAGGTAGGCAGGGTCCTAAAAGATTCCACTCTTCTGCATAGTGGTCTGGCAACATCTTTGGCACGATGCTGACACTTTCCCTCTAAAAAGGGTAAGAAGTTGCTATATGACAGAGGGAGCTCAAAACCAGGGCTCTGTGACTACCTAGAGGGGTGGCAGGTGGGGAAAAGGTTCAAAAGGAAGGGGACATATGTATACCTATGGCTGATTCATGCCGATGTATGGCAGAAACCAACACAATATTGTAAAGTGATTATCCTCTAATTAGGGAGTAACCCTATAAACCACAGTGAGCAATGAAGAATGAAAGGATACAGATGAGTTTTAAGACAGCTGTGCTTAGTCATTCAGTCATGCCCAACTCTTTGTGACCCCATGGACTGTAGCCTGCCAGGCTCCTCTGTCTATGGGATTCTTCAAGCAAGAATACTGGAGTGGGTTGCCATGCCCTCCTCCAGGGGATCTTCCCAACCCAGGAATCAAATCCAGGTTTCCTGCATTGTGGGCAGATCCTTTACCATCTAAGCCACCAGGGAAGCCCTGTTGTTGCTGCTGCTAGATCGCTTCAGTTGTGTCCAACTCTGTGCGGCCCCGTAGACGGCCTCCCACCAGGCTCCCCCGTCCCTGGGATTCTCCAGGCAAGAACACTGGACTGGGTTGCCATTTCCTGCTCCATTGCATGAAAGTAAAAAGTGAAAATGAAGTTGCTCAGTTGTGTCTGAGTCTTAGTGACCCCATGGACTGCAGCCTACCAGGCTCCTCCGTCCATGGGGTTTTCCAGGCAAGAGTACTGGAGTGGGGTGCCATTGCCTTCTCCAAAGGGAAGCCCAACAACCTCTTAAATACAAAATGAAACAAAAATATAAAACCATTTGTTCATAGCCATGTGAAGATCAGACTGATTGATATTATTCTCAGTCAATGAGGGAAATGAAAATGAAAACTCCAGTGGAAAAAGTGTTTTGTTATGATCAAGGGTGAATTAGAAAATGAGAAGGATAAGTTGTTTTAAGGAAGTCAGAATGAACTACTAGTAAGGGATGAAAAAGATGATGCTGTGAAAGTGCTGCACTCAATATGCCAGCAAATTTGGAAAACTCAGCAGTGGCCACAGGACTGGAAAAGGTCAGTTTTCATTCCAATCTCAAAGAAAGGCAATGCCAAAGAATGCTCAAACTACCGCACAATTGCACTCATCTCACATGCTAGTAAAGTAATACTCAAAATTATCCAAGCCAGGCTTCAGCAATACGTGAACTGTGAACTTCCTGATGTTCAAGCTGGTTTTAGAAAAGGCAGAGGAACCAGAGATCAAATTGCCAACATCTGCTAGATCATGGAAAAAGCAAGAGAATTCCAGAAAACATCTATTTCTGCTTTATTGACTATGCCAAAGCCTTTGACTGTGTGGACCACAATAAACTGTGGAAAATTCTGAAGGAGATGGGAATACCAGACCACCTGACCTGCCTCTTGAGAAATCTGTATGCAGGTCAGGAAGCAACAGTTAGAACTGGACATGGAACAACAGACTGGTTCCAAATAGGAAAAGGAGTACGTCAAGGCTGTATATTGTCACCCTGCTTATTTAACTTATATGCAGACTACATCATGAGAAATGCTGGGCTGGAAGAATACACAAGCTGGAATCAAGATTGCCAGGAGAAATATCAATAACCTCAGATATACAGATGACACCACCCTTGTGGCAGAAAGTGAAGAGGAACTCAAAAGCCTCTTGATGAAAGTGAAAGTGGAGAGTGAAAAAGTTGGCTTAAAGCTCAACATTCAGAAAACTAAGATCATGGCATCTGGTCCCATCACTTCATGGGAAATAGATGAGGAAACAGTGGAAACCAGTGTCAGATTTTATTTTTGGGGGCTCCAAAATCACTGCAGATGGTGACTGCAGCCATGAAATTAAAAGACGCTTACTCCTTGGAAGAAAAGTTAGGACCAACCTAGATAGTATATTCAAAAGCAGAGACATTACTTTGATGACGAAGGTCTGCCTAGTCAAGGCTATGGTTTTTCCTGTGGTCATGTATGGATGTGAGAGTTGGACTGTGAAGAAGGCTGAGCGCCGAAGAATCGATGCTTTTGAACTGTGGTGTTGGAGAAGACTCTTGAGAGTCCTTTGGACTGCAAGGAGATCCAACCAATCCATTCTCAAGGAGATCAGCCCTGGGATTTCTTTGGAAGGAATGATGCTATAGCTGAAACTCCAGTACTTTGGCCACCTCATGCGAAGAGTTGACTCATTGGAAAAGACTCTGATGCTGGGACGGATTGGGGGCAGGAGGAGAAGGGGATGACAGAGGATGAGATGGCTGGATGGCATCACGGACTCAATGGACGTGAGTCTGAGTGAACTCCGGGAGTTGGTGATGGACAGGGAGGCCTGGCGTGCTGCGATTCATGGGGTCGCAAAGAGTCAGACATGACTGAGCGACTGAACTGAACTGAACTGAAGGGATGAAATTGTTCCCTTTAGCCCTTCAGGGTGATGTGGGAAGAAACAGTGTTAAATTTTTGCTGGTGGTTGAGATTAGCAAGAAAGAAGAATATACTGATTAAAATTTAAAAATTTGTTATGAATAGTAACATAAATTTAAGGCTGTATTAAGCAAACAAAAAAGTAAATATTTGACCATTACCATTTCCCCACTATTTACCAAGCATCCATTAGAGAAGCACTGCAGCAAAACAGAAAAATAAGAAGCCACACATGGAATGTTAAAGTTTCTAGCAGCTCCATGAGAAAAAGAAAAAGAGGTAAAATTGATGTCAATAATATATTTTACCTAACCGACTGTATCAAAAACATTATCACTTCAACATTTTAATATCATTAGAGATATTTTACACTCCTTTATTATGTACTAAGTCTTTGAAATCCAGTATGTATTTGTGACACTTACATCACATTCCATCTTGAAATAACCACATTTTAAGTACCCAGCAGCCACATATGGCTAGTTACTGCTCTGGACCACACAGCCCTGGTGTGCAGTCTCACGGCACCGGTCTCGTATGATGGTAGAAAAGGACACAGAGAAGAACATACACAGTTTCCAAGCTAGGCCAAAAGGCAAAACAGACTAAGGTCCAAACCTAAGGCCATGGGGGATTAAGTCCCAAAAGAAAGGTTCAGATCATGTGTTTGGGAATTTCAGAAAAGGGAGATCATCATGGGCCAACGAACTGAGTCTTGAACTGGGCTGTGAAGTATGGTTATATTGACAAAGGGAATGACAGACATTCTCAATGGAGGCAACAGAACCATAATGTAGTTTTCCAGCTTATAAATTTTGTAAGAAAGCTTTGGGAAAGAAATTATCTCCTTTGAAAAATAAATCAACTTCCATGAACTTCTCTCTCCCAAAAAAGATTCAGAGAGTCCCCAGAGTGGCAGGATGGCCTGGCCTGCCACAGGGCGTAGAAATATCTCACTCTATTCATATTAGAATGAGAAATAAATTCTAGGGACTTCCCTGGTGGTCCAGTGGTTAAGGTTCTGTGCTTCCAATGCAGGGGGTGCAGGTTTGATCCCTGGTTGGAGAGCTAAGCTCCTCAGGCTTCCAGGCTAAAAATCCAGAACATAAACAACAAAAGCAGTATTATTCTTGCTTCAACAAACAAAAGAAACAAATTCAATAAAGTCTTTTAAAATGATCCACATCCAAAAAAAACTTTAAAAAAATGAAATTATAGCAGCTTGAAATTTGACATATATATATATATATATATATATATATGGGGCTTCTTTGATGGCTCAGCAATAAAGAATCTGCCTACAACGTAGGAGATGTGGATTCGATTCCTAGGTTGGGAAGATCCTGGAGGAGGGCATGGCAATCCACTCCAGTATTCTTGCCAGGAAAATACCATGGGCAAAGGAGCCTGGCAGGCTACAGTCCATGGGGTCACAAAGAGTGGAACACGACTGAAGCAACTGAGCACATACATTTTGTGTGTGTGTGTGCGTGTGTAATGAAATTATAACCAGGCTGTGTGCTCACAGTGCTGTAAAGGTTCCCTAACAGAGTAGACTGCTTGGGTTCAGGACTCCCATCCCTCCACTTACAATGCAGGGAGCCCAACAATGCAGGTTCCTAATTCTTACTCTTGCTGAGACCAGAAATTTTAAGTTTATCTTCCTGAGGAAGAGAAAGGAACTACGGAGCCACGCCCTCTCAAATCCTTACTCTCAAGTATACTGATCACCTTTGCTTGTGGGTTGGTTTGGCATATTATGCACATTTGCTTTTTTCAAGTCAGCAAAACCTACATGATTCGCACCAATCAACCGTAGACCCGCCTAGCACACTGGGAGCAGGCCAATGTAACAGGAGGCAGAAATTCAGCCCTAGACAAAGAAGTCTACAGTACCTGGGGGTAAAATTGTATGGATACACTCAAACTCAGCCCTGCCAACACTTGCAACTCAGGCAGCAAATCTGCTGGCTATACTGACTCATTATATTAACCCAGGGATAGATGTACTGACTCCTTAGCAATGTGAAGACCTTTAAAGGAACTAAGGGCAAAAAATGAGAGGGAAGGGACTACTCAATCTATCTGGAGTACAAAACTGCAGAACAAAAGATCCCTCTGTTCCATCAGCATCTCTGTTGTTGGAAAAATGTCCCCACCCTTTTCCTTGAATTTGAAGAATTACCAAAGATTGCTTTCTCTCAATAAAAGACGGAATAATATTCCACGGTATATATGTAGAACAGAAATTAACACAGTATTTTAACACAAATATACTCCAATAAAAATTAATAAAGGGGGTTCCTCCCCAGGGTTACAGTGGATAAGAATTAGCCTGCCAATGCAGCGAACACATGGTTGATCCCTGATCCGGGAACATTCCACACACAGTGCAGCAACTAAGTCCACGTGCCACAATGACTGGAGCCCTTGAGCTCTAGAGCCCACGAACCACAACTATCAAAGCCTGCACGCCAAGAGCCTTTGCTCCACAGCAAGAGAAGTCACTGCGATGAGAAGCCCATGCATGGCAACCAGAGAGCAGCCCCCAGTCTCCGCAACTAGAGAAAGCCTGTGCGCAGCAACTAAGATCCAGTACAACAACAGCAACAAAATATGTACATATAAGGCCATGATTGCCCTTTGGTTCAGTGACCTTCCATTCCTTCTGTATCCTTCAGATTCTGACCAGAGAAACTGAACCAGAAGTAGATGTACGTTAGGAGATTTATTGCAAGGAAGTGGCTTATGCAGTTGTGGGGCTTGGTGAGGCAAGTATGGTGTCCACAGGACAGGCATCAGTAAGGGCAGGTTGGAACTCTCTCCCACAGGATGAAGCCACAGCCTGCAGGCAGAATTTATTCTTCTGAAAAGCTCCCTTATGCTCGTAAAGTCTTTCAACAAATTGAATCAGATCCATCTAGTTTATTCAAGATAATCTCTCTGACTTAGTCAACTGACTATGGACTTAGAGCACCTCTATAAAACACCTTCACAGCCACACCTCCATGAGTGTTTCAACAACCACAGAAGGTAGCCTAGCCAAGTTGACACCAACTGTCACACCTGTTGGCTATACCTAACACACCTGTGTCACACCTAACACAATCTCTCCTTCTCCAGCCAAATTTACTCTACCAGACCACGTCATGTGCAGTGTGGACACCAGGGTCCCGCATACATGGACTCTCCATGGACTGCCCTCTCCCTGCCCATCCGCCTTGCCCAGCCCATACAGACTGTCTTGTTCTTGCTATTCTTGGTATTTGCGGTGATGTCTCAAAGGATCACTACCCTTTTTCCCTGTCTCTTTCCTGAGATTATAAATGACTCATAGCAGAGAAGATGTCTTCTGTCTGGGCATCCCTAACATAGAGACCAGGCTCTCTGAGTGTCTGTAATGACAATGTATAACCTAGGGAGATCAAGTCCTTAATATTCAGCTTTATTCATCCCAAAGACCATCTGGAAAAACAACCCAGATGCGAGGTCTTCTTCTTAGTATTTCTCAGTTACTCAAGTTTCAAAGAAAAAGAATTAAGATTATAAAGAGTGTAAAGATAAGAATTGCATGTCTTTTCACTATTCTAGATTTGTTAAAGAAAATTGGTGTGCTTTAAATTCCGTATGCTTAGGTACAATCTTCGGGCTTCCCAGGTGGTGCTAGTGATAAAGAACCTGCCTGTTAATACAGGAGACATAAAAGACACAGGTTTGATCCTTGGGTTGGAAAGATTCCCCGGAGAATGAAATGGCAACCCACTCCAGTATTCTTGCCTGGAGAATTCCATGGACAGAGAAGCCTGGCAGGCTAACAGTCCTCGGGGTCAGAAAAAGTCAGACATGACTGAAACAGCTTAGCCCACAGGCAGGTATAATCTTGACAGCTCTCCCGCCTGCNGAATGAAATGGCAACCCACTCCAGTATTCTTGCCTGGAGAATTCCATGGACAGAGAAGCCTGGCAGGCTAACAGTCCTCGGGGTCAGAAAAAGTCAGACATGACTGAAACAGCTTAGCCCACAGGCAGGTATAATCTTGACAGCTCTCCCGCCTGCCCATTGCCGTTGAAGTGTCTTCATCTTTCATACTGAATGGTCCCTTTCTTGTGCAGATTCTACAGCATGGTTGGAACTGCCTGGGAGAGTAATTTTATTTGTGGGGAACTGCTGTTCTCTACTTACTAATATTTGTTGAGTACTTACCATAGGCCAAGCACCATCTCTGTTTTCCTACAAAGCAATCCTATGAAGTAGGTACTTTCATTATCTCCCATTTAAAGATGAAGAAACAGACTTAACAGGTCAGAAAAAACCCTTAGACAGTGCACTTCATCTTGGGCAGGTCACTAAACCCTAAGGACAGTAATGCCTACTTCAGTGTATTGTACCTGGGTTCTATCCCTGGGTTGGGACGATCCCCTGGAGAAGAGGAAGGCTACCCACTCCAGTATTCTGGTCTAGAGAATTCCATGGACTGTATAGTCCACGGGGTCACAAAGAGTCAGACATGACTGAGCGACTTTATCTCTCTCTCTCTCTCTCTCTCTCTCTCTCTCTCTCACACACACACACATACACACAGAGTGTATTGTTATAAGGATCAAGTAAGCAAAGGTGACTGCCAGACACACAAGGGGCACTTTTCAAACTAAAAGGACAAACAGATGAAAAACAGAATTTCTGGGGCTTCCCCGGTGGTTCAGTGGCTAAGACTCCATGCTCCCAATAATGATGGGCCAAGGTTCAATCCCTAGTGACAGAACTAGACCTCACATGCCACAGCTAAGAGTTCACGGGCTACAGCTAAAGATTCCACATGCCACAGCTAAGACTTGGTGCAGCCAGATGAATACAGTTAAACAAATATTTTTTAAAAAGTAGAATTTGCATGTTGCTTGCCAAAGTACTCCTGCTATACTTCAGTTCAGTTCAGTCCAGTTGCTCAGTCGTTTCTGACTCTATGCAATCCCATGAACCGCAGCACGCCAGGCCTCCCTGTCCATCACCAACTCCAGAGTCCACCTAAAACCAGGTCCATTGAGTCAGTGATACCATCCAACCATCTCATCCTCTGTCATCCCCTTCTCCTCCTGCCCTCAATCTTTCCCAGCATCAGGGTCTTTTCCAATGAGTCAGCTCTTTGCATCAAGTGGCCAAAGTATTGGAGCTTCAGCTTCAACATCAGTTCTTCCAATGAACACCCAGGACTGGTCTCCTTTAGGATGGACTTGTTGGATCTCCTTGCAGTCCAAGGGACTCTCAAGAGTCTCCTCCAACACCACAGTTCAAAAAGCATCAATTCTTCAGTGCTCAGCTTTCTTTATAGTCCAACTCTCACATCCATACATGACTACTGGAAAAACCATAGCCTTGACTAGATGGACCTTTCTTGACAAAGTAATGTCTCTGCTTTTTAATATGCTGTCTAGGTTGGTCATAACTTTCCTTTCACGGAGTAAGTGTCTTTTAATTTCATGGCTGCAGTCACCATCTGCAGTGATTTTGGAGCCCTGCAAAATAAAGTCTGACACTGTTTCCACTGTTT
>SJYX01012678.1:368568-418879 GCA_006410675.1 Oreotragus oreotragus | reverse complement strand
CAGGATTTGAAACAGCTCAACTGGAATTCCATCACCTCCACTAGCTTTGTTTGTAGTGATGCTTCCTAAGGCCCACTTGACTTCACATTCCAGGATGTCTGGCTCTAGGTGAGTGACCATACCACCGTGATTATCTGGGTCATAAAGATCTTTTTTGTACAGTTCTGTGTATTCTTGCCACCTCTTCTTAATATCCTTGGCTTCTGTTAGGTCCATACCATTTCTGTCCTTTATTGAGCCCATCTTTGCATGAAATGTTCCTTTGCATGAAAATGTATCTCTAATTTTCTTGAAGAGATTTCTAGTGTTTCCCATTCTACTGTTTTCCTCTATTTCTTTGCACTGATCTCTGAGGAAGGCTGTCTTATCTTGCTACTCTTTGGAATTCTGCATTCAGATGCTTATATCTTTCCTTTTCTCCGTTGCTTTTCACTTCTCTTCTTTTCACAGCTATTTGTATGGCCTCCTCAGACAGCCATTTTGCTTTTTTGCATTTCTTTTTCTTGGGGATGGTCTTGATCCCTGTCTCCGGTACAATGTCACAAACTTCCATCCATAGTTCATCAGGCACTCTGTCTATCAGATCTAGTCGCTTAAATCTCTTTCTCACTTCCACTGTGTAGTCATAAGGAATTTGATTTAGGTCATACCTGAATGGTCTAGTGGTTTTCCCCACTTTCTTTAATTTCAGTCTGAATTTGGCAATAAGGAGTTCATGATCTGAGCCACAGTCAGCTCCTGGTCTTGTTTTTGCTGATTGTATAGAGCTTCTCCATCTTTGGCTGCAAAGACTATAATCAATCTGATTTTGGTGTTGGCCATCTGGTGATGTCCCTGTGTAGATATACTTGCTCAGCTATCATCTCCAGAAGTTGGATCACAAAGTTGGTAAGGATGACACCTACCAGACCTTCTCTGGACAAAACTGGGTAAAGAAAACAACTCGTGTTTCTCAGCTATGATATAGCTTGCTGCAGAAGAATCATCTGGGGAGCTAGTTAAAATGAAGATTCCTAGGACTTCCCTAGTGGTCTAGTGGCTAAGACTCTGCACTCCCAATGCAGGGAGCCCAGGCCTGATTCCTGGTCAGGGAACCAGATCTCACATGTAGCCACAAAGATCAGAGACCCAGCATGCCACAGCTAAGACCTGAGCAGCCAAATAAATAAATACATACATATATATATATTTTTTTAATGATAAAAAATGAAGATTCTTGGGACCATCCCCACCCTCACAGCACTGATGAGTAAGAAATGGGCTTTTTAAAGCTCAAGTAATTCATATATACTCCTAAATTGAAGAACAACTATCAAAGATGTACTTATATAAATACATATATGCACACACACATATATGTATGTACAAATTATATTAATTTTTATCAAAGGATGCAAACACCAGACTGGAGCCACTGGACACAATTTATTTGTCATGATTTAGACAGAATGAGCACAGTGACACATTCAAGCAGAAACCTACAGCGTTTCTCCTTCTAAATAAGTCAACAGCAATCATATATTTGAAAAATATCAAAAAGTGCCAGAATGAATCTAAGTAGAGAGGGCTTAAGCCAATGGTAGTTCCAACTTGAAAGTCATTTTGGAAGCTTCCTGAAAAAAAAATCATGTATGTGGGCCCCATTATAAACTGAATTAGAATACCTAAGGTCTAATCTAGGCATTTATATGCTTAAATTTTCTGCAAATGATTCTTATTATCTCCCTATTTTAGAATCACTGATAGGACTTCCCTGGTGGTCCACTGGTCCAGAATCCATCTGCCAAGGCAAGGGACATGGGTTCTATCCCTGTTTCTCACATTCCACGGGACAACTAAGCCTGTGCCCCACCACTACTGAACCCGAGCTCCACAACAAGAGAAGCTACAGCAATGAGTAGTCGGAAAGTAGTGTCCACTCTCCACCAACTAGAGAAAGCTCATGTGCAGCAGCGAAGATGCGGCACAGCCAAGAGTAAGTAAGTTAATAGAGTTAAATGAAAAAGAATCACTGATAAACATCATGAAGTGTACTTCTCCTGTTTCCAAGGTAGTACCGATCTGTTTGTTTCTGCGTAGGACAAAGTAGAAGCTGGATGTGGCTCAAACACTGCTCAACACCTCTCGCTAACATTGTATTACCATAGCTCCCAGGATTTGTCCCCTAACTTACGCTATGAAGAGCCAAGAGAGGCCAACAACACGGATATTCAGTGGCCACTAACTCAAGTGCACACAGGCACGTGCGCATGCACACGCACGCACACACACACACACACACTCTTAAGTCTTAGGTCTCCCGTCAGCATTTTCTTCTCACTGCTTCCTCATTCTGGAACCCTCTGGTCTCCATAGTCTATGCTTATCTTCAGAAGTTTTGATTAGCTGGTCTAAGTGTCTCCTCACCTAGCTGTAGACACTAAAGATAAGTGACTTGCGTGTGGTCCCTCAGCTACAGGGTAGTGGATCCAGGGCTCAGACTAACTCTGTCTTCAGCCCAACATGTCCCTCAGTACTTGTTCACTCCCTGGACATTCAGTGGGATGCTCTCTCCCCAGCCCAACCAGCAGGACAGGACTTGGCTCTAAAAAGGGCCATGCACGTGGTCTGCTGCCCTGCTCTTGCTATCTGGAAATTCTTAACTTTTTTAACAGAAGGTCCTGAATTTTCATTTCGCACATGGGCTTGCAAATCACGTATCTGGTCCTGCCTGTAAGTGGAGAGGGCTGCTCGTGGCCCTGCTGCTGCTGCTAAGTCGCTTCAGTCGTGTCCAGCTCTGTGCGACCCCATAGACAGAAGCCCATCAGATTCCCCCGTCCCTGGGATTCTCCAGGCAAGAACACTGGAGTGGGTTGCCATTTCCTTCTCCAATGCATGAAAGTGAAAAGTGAAAGTGAAGTCGCTCAGTCATGTCCGACTTTTCGAGACCCCATGGACTGCAGCCTACCAGGCTCCTCTGTCCATGGGATTTTCCAGGCAAGAGTACTGGAGTGGGGTGGCCCTGAGACAAACTAATCATTCACCTGGGAACCTGCAGAAAGTGGAGAGCCACAGTTCAGAATCTCAACGTCAGCTCTGACCACCCTACTCATCCCTAAGATGATCTTAGCTTCCCTGAACCCTTAAACCCTCAAGTCCTACCTGGACAAACTTCATGAAAAAGAGCTCTGTTCTCCAGGTATGTGCTAACGGAGGTAGTATTTCAATTACCCTTTGACTCTTGCTGGAAGGCAAGTAATTGCATTCCTATTTAACTTTGAATTTGCTAATAGAAATGATGACTAATTGGAAAACATTTAAAAATTCTCTTCTCACTAGATCACTCTCTAAAAATTATACTTTCAAACATATCAACCACCATTCACTTGTACTCTGACAGCTTTACAAACAGCCCACATTTTGAAAAATTCTTGCAAACAAATCTTGGCAAATGTTTCCTGTTTTTCTTAAGTTTATAATGACAGTGTTATTTTCATTTGTTTAGTTATGCTTAGTTATCTTATCTGACATGGCCAGATGATCCAGCATTGTTTTTCAAGTCTTGTTTTTAATTTAACAAGGTAATGCATCAGTTGGAAGCAACTGTTTACGTTTTATTTTGTTCTAAGAAGTCCCCTTTAGCGATCAGGAAAGACAACAAATTTAAAAGAAGGTAGCCATTGCATTTTCTTTGGAAATCATTTTAGAGCTGCAAAAAGATCTTATAAATCACCCCATGCGTTGTCCCTATTTTCCCATAAGAATAGAGATTTACTCAATGAATCATCATATCAAGTTCAAAGCACAGAAAGAGACTCCAAGGCTACGTCTTAGCATGTCTGTTCTTAACTAGTTCCAAGTAAGTTAGACTGACAATCACTAAATATACTGCAGAGTTCAAACTACAACTCTAGAAATTGAAATGCATGTAATCCTTAAAAAAAAAAAAAAAAACCCTCCACTATGCTCTCTAAAGATGTTAAGAATCACTATTGTATCATACTTGATAAGTGATAATCAAGAATATTACTTCTGGATACTTTATATAAAGGTCACACAGAATGCATCACATACATAACACTACATTTAATCCCTTAATGGCATCATCATTGTGAGATGGGACTACCCTCTGCCATGTCAAATTTTTCTTAAGAAGGTGACACAAATGTAGGACATGCAATTTGATCACAGTGTATCTGAATCAGAGAGGAGTAACTATGAATCACAGAGGAACTGTTTCCAGGATTAATGCAAAACATTTGGCCTTTTGGTCACCAGCATTCATCGGATGTGTCTTTCTTACTTGTGGAAGTATTTGTGTCTCACTAGACTGAACCTCTTTAAGGCAGAAATAAATGATGTGTTAGCCATTCATCCTTTCATATCCAGCATCAATGCCTAGTACACAGCAGCAAATAAATGAATAAAGATATGAATTCTTCAATATCTTATGGAATTTCTGTATTTTCACACGATTTAGTACAGTGAGGGCTTCCCTGGTAGCTTAGACGGGAAAGAATCTGTCTGCAATGCGAGAGACTTGGGTTTGGTCCCTGGGTCAGGAAGATCTCCTGGAGAAGGAAATGGCAACCCACTGTACTATTCTGGCCTGGAAATTCCCTTGGACAGTGGGCTACAGTCCATAGCGTCGCAAAAAGTCAGACATGACTGTGTGTCAGACACACTATTACAGTGAAGGAGAGGTTTATAATCTCAGTAAAAGCAGAAAAGTAGGTATTATACCTAAAAAAAAAAAAAAAAAAAATTGTAGCCTCCTATGCCTTGTACAGTGTTAATGAGGCAGGAAACAATTATGTAATTAAACGATTAATGAGTGAGGAGAAGCACAAAGTAATCCACTTACTCGCAAGCAAGCCAACTCCACTTGCAAGGGATCCAATCCAAGCCGTTTTTCCTTTTCCTTCACCAAAGGCGTCCAGCCATTCTATGTACAAGACACCAACAGCTAACGGTGATCCGTAACACAAAAACTGAGTGAAGAAGGAGACAGCCACAATCACCCAGCCCCAGCCACCGTCAGGCGACTTTTTCAGTCCCATTGTGACGGGAGGTCAAGCGGACGTCTCTCGGCGGGTCCTAAGCGGAAAAAAAGAAAAAGCATTTTTAGAGTATGGTAAGGCACAGTATTCTAGATTTAAAATAACTCCTCCTAAATTATTAAAAAGTTCCCTAAAAATACAAAAGGAAAAGGATAAGAGATCACTGACATATCGTTAACTTTAAAATTTTTATTTCTGATTTGAATAAGTACTATATCCACATGTTTCCAAAAAATGTTTTTTATATTATAAAAAGGATACATTAGGAGTTCGGAATAAACATATATGTACTACTATATATAAAATAGATAGCCGGATGATCTGGAGGGATGATGTGGGGTGGGAGGTGGGAGGGGGGTTCATGTTTGGGAGTTCGTGTAAAAAAATAAATATAATTAAAAAAAAAATAGATAGCCAACAGGCACCTACTGTATAGCATGGAGAACTATAATCAATATTTTGTAATAACCTATAAGGGAAAGAATCTAAAAAGAATATATATGTGTGTATGTATATGTNGTGGGAGGGGGGTTCATGTTTGGGAGTTCGTGTAAAAAAATAAATATAATTAAAAAAAAAATAGATAGCCAACAGGCACCTACTGTATAGCATGGAGAACTATAATCAATATTTTGTAATAACCTATAAGGGAAAGAATCTAAAAAGAATATATATGTGTGTATGTATATGTGTGTGTGTATGTGTATATATATATACATGTATGTATATATATATACATACATATATATATACACACACACACATAATATATGTACTACTCAATCACGGTGCTGTACACCTATAATTAACATGACACTGTATACCAACTACACTTCAAAATTTTTTTAAAAGGCGTAGAGTGAAAAGTCTCCTTCCCAAATTTATCCCCATTCACCTAGTTCCCACCCCAAGCTAACCACAGGAAATGACTGTTTTGGACTCTTGTTGCATGTTGAGTTCCCCATGAAGAAGACTCTTAGCAAGAGCAGGTTTATTAAAAGTGTTCTCATTGGAAGAGAACAGATAGCAGCAAGAGAAGGCAAGCCACCATACAGAATTAAGGGCTAAGGAGATTTCCAAAGCCGGCTGACCTCTCAGAGTTGCCCTGAGTGGGGCAAGAGGAGCTGGCCCTTCACAGCCCCATGTTGATAACTCACCAATTGCAGGCCACCTGGGAAGGGGGCGTGACCTCAGGTGAGGTGACTCTATTCAAAAGGGGGCAACCATTCCCCCTGGGGGCTGCTACCTGAAGCCATCTGTCAGCAGCCCTTCAGTTTCAGTTTCAGGGGCAAGAAATCTTTCATTCCTAAAGGGGGTCCGGAGGGAGGGTAGGCAGCACGTCACAATGTTCACCAACCCAAGTATCCCTCCAGAGTTTCTATTTTTTCAAAAGAACGCATTTATTTTTTTGCACTGGGTCTTCCTTGTGCTACGTGCAGTCTTCTCACTGCAGGGGCTTTGCTTGCTGCAGAGGACAGGCTCCAGAATTGCGGTGCAGTAATTGTGGCTCCTGCTCCCGGGCTCTAGAGCACAGGCTTAGTAGTTATGGCACTCGGGCTTAGTTGCTCCATGGCATGTGGGATCTTCCCAGATCAGGGATGGAATCCATGTCCCCCGCATTGGCAGATGGACTCTTAACCACTGGATTACCAGGGAAGTCCCCTTCAAGAGTTTCTTTATGAATATAATAAGCAAAAATGAGCAAATAGCCTTAGATATCTTTTTTTCAACAAAACATTCATTTGATTCAAAATGGAAAGAAAATGACAGAAGATATAGTCTCTCTCTACCTAGTTCCATACCCTTCAAAGGTAACCAACGCTTCTTGTTTCTCTTATATCTTTCTAGAATTGAAGCAACTTAGCACACATGCACACAGAATTAACTTAGAAATACATAGTTCAGTTCAGTTCAGTCGCTCAGTCGTGTACGACTCTTTGCGACCCCATGAATCGCAGCACGCCAGGCCTCCCTGTCCATCACCATCTCCCGGATTCCACTCAGACTCACGTCCATCGAGTCCGTGATGCCATCCAGCCATCTCATCCTCGGTCGTCCCCTTCTCCTCCTGCCCCCAATCCCTCCCAGCATCAGAGTCTTTTCCAATGAGTCAACTCTTCGCATGAGGTGGCCAAAGTACTGGAGTNCCCCGCGCCGCCGGAGCCGGACAGCGGCCCCCAGCGCTGCGGCATCCGCACATCAGATATCATCATCTTGCCCCATATCATTCTCAACCGCCGTACATCGGGCATCATTGAGATAGAGATCAAACCGCTGCGCAAGATGGAGAAGAGCAAGTCCTATTACCTGTGCACGTCGCTCTCCACGCCAGCCCTAGGCGCCGGCGGCTCGGGGTCCGCGGGTAGCGCCGTCGGGGGCAAGGGCGGCTCCGGGGTGGCCGGGCTCCCGCCGCCCCCGTGGGCCGAGACCACCTGGATTTATCACGATGGCGAGGATACCAAGATGATCGTGGGGGAGGAAAAGAAGTTCTTGCTGCCCTTCTGGCTGCAGGTGATCTTCATTTCGCTGCTCCTGTGCCTGTCGGGCATGTTCAGCGGCCTCAACCTTGGACTCATGGCCCTAGACCCGATGGAGCTGCGCATTGTGCAGAACTGCGGCACCGAGAAGGAGAAGAATTACGCCAAGCGCATCGAGCCCGTGCGCAGGCAGGGCAACTACCTGCTGTGCTCGCTGCTGCTGGGCAACGTGCTGGTCAACACCACGCTCACCATCCTGCTCGACGACATCGCTGGCTCAGGCCTGGTGGCGGTGGTGGTCTCCACCATCGGCATCGTCATCTTCGGAGAGATCGTGCCCCAGGCCATCTGCTCCCGGCACGGCCTGGCTGTGGGAGCCAACACCATCTTCCTCACCAAGTTTTTCATGATGATGACCTTTCCCGCTTCTTACCCGGTCAGCAAGCTACTGGACTGCGTTCTGGGCCAGGAGATAGGCACCGTCTATAACCGGGAAAAGCTACTGGAGATGCTCCGGGTCACAGACCCCTACAACGACCTCGTAAAGGAGGAGCTGAATATCATCCAAGGGGCGCTGGAGCTCCGCACCAAGACGGTGGAGGACGTGATGACTCCCCTCCGGGACTGTTTCATGATCACCGGCGAAGCCATTCTGGACTTCAACACCATGTCGGAGATCATGGAGAGTGGCTACACTCGCATTCCAGTATTTGAGGGGGAACGCTCCAACATCGTGGACCTCCTCTTCGTCAAAGACTTGGCCTTCGTGGATCCAGATGACTGTACGCCCCTGAAAACCATCACGAAATTTTATAACCACCCCTTGCACTTTGTTTTCAATGACACCAAGTTGGACGCTATGCTGGAAGAATTTAAGAAAGGTGGGAAAATTTTGGTATCCTTTCATTGGCTTGCTCTTTCTCACTCCATCCTCCTCCCTACTTGAGTCCTCTGCCCTCAGACCAACCCCCCAAGGCGAGTTGACCGGAATTTCTCCTCTCTTTTAATTGTAAAGTTGAAAGGGTGGCATGGATTTGGGGGTGGATTGAACTAGTAAGCGCTTCTAGGTTCTTTAAAACCACAAGACTGCCCTGGCTTGCTTCCCTCCCTATCAAAGCAGGCTTCCTATTTTCTGTGCATGGTACTCTTACCCCCTGCACTCTGGGCCTTGAGAGATCTGCTGCATTCATTGCGGGATTCTGAGTGGGTAGATGAAAAAAGGGACCAGCTGATGCCATGCTGTGCCATTTGGTTGCCATGTACTAATCTCAGGCATTTGGAGAACGTTTAAATGACTTTTCTAAACCCAGAGCAATCAGTTGATATTTCCAAGATTGGAAGTGCATTTTCAGTTGCTTCAGTTCCTGGTTGTCTGGTGACCTGTGGGAGAGATTAGGGCCTGCTTTTGAGAATAGGGTATGGGATAAGCCAGGTATCACTAAAGAAAATCACTCGTTTAGTTGACTTGCCTTAGCTGGAAAAGAGGTGTTTTGTTGTTGTTGTTTTTAAACTAAAGCTATTTGTTAATATATAACTTGGAAAGACTAGAGATAAGTTAACCTTTTATGAGGCTCTATATTGCTTAGCTTTCTTTACTGTTTGTTTACATTTACCTAACAACAAATAAAAATTTCCCAAACCAAGCGTGGTTTTGGCAGAAAGCTTGGATCTTTAACAATGGGATTAATTCCTCTGTATGGTTTGTCTATTTCTTGAGATTTTCTGGTTTAAAAGTGTTCTTTTTAACCTTGATCACCTGGTGTGTTAAATGAAAGTATGTCTGCGAGTCATTGTTCACTGTCGCAGGGAGTTTTACCAGGAAAGAGGAGTACAGAGGGTGGTGTGCTCACCTTTCTTGCAGAGTGGTGTTTCTGTTTTACCATGGAATGAATGGGCAACTCATACTGTTATCACTGAAATTCTGGCTTTAAAAATGTTTCCAGTAAGTAGCTAGCTTTGTTAGTTGAAAGCCAAGTTTTTGATACTGAGTTTTTAAATTGTTATGATGTGGGTGCATGTTCATGTATTAGAATGTGTATGTAACCTTTTAATGAACCAGTAGTCCTCAAAACTAACTTTTCCTTCTTCCAGTAGAATTTTGATCACTGAGAGTGGTCTCTCCACTGAAGAAGGCCAGGTGTAAGTGGTGACAGCTCAATGGATGTGATGATATGAACATAGATTATGCAGTTGTCCTAAATCCATTTTCTTCCCTGAACGCTGTCCTCTCTGGAACAGGATCACACTGCAGTAATTTTCAGATAGAGCAGAATGCGCTTCAGAGATGGGGTAATTTGCATTTAAAAGCAGAAGGAGATTCTTCTGGATTCTTAAACAGTAAAAAGAAAATGTCCATTATCTCTAAGTGACAGAGCTTCTTTGGAGATGGCATTATTCTTTCACTACTAAATTGTTAATTAGAGCATCTAACCAGTCTCTTTTTTCATTTTGCAGTAGAATGTGAAATACAGAAAAATGTCTTGAAATGCTTGAAAATGGCTTTGAAATACTTTATTTTCCTTTTGTTGCTAAATTTCCCAATATTGATAGAGATAATATATTCTGTTTTTTTATTATTCAGAATTTTTGCATATCTGCTGATGGATTGGTAGCCCTGGTGTGTACTCCCTGCTGAAATCTTCTCTTCACTTCTGTATCTTTTATTTTCTTTCTTTGAGAATTTAGTTCTGCCCCTTGCCACTCATTAATCCTGCCCCTCTCTCAAAATCTCAAGATTTGCATTATTTTGAAATTTGGTTTTGATTGTCCTTGAACAGTTTTCCTCTGAATGATTTCTTTTTACTAGGAACTTTTTCCTTTCTCCAAATTACCTCTCACAGTACTTTCTTTGAAATATATCCTTTAAATTGATTGAACTGATAATATTTTCCTGTGAATTCTAAAAAAAAAAAAAAAAGATAATGCACAAGATTTTATTTTTGTCTGTAACCCGAATAATGTATTCAGTTAAGAAGACAGTATAAATTTAAGGTGCATTCACGCTAGTAGCTTATTTGGAAGAGTGGGCGATGACAGTTGGTTGCAAATGGGAAATTTAAGACATGATCTTAAAAGGCTAGAGTGGGTGCTTGTTGATTAAACTGTCGAAATAATTGATTTTTCACTTTCCTTTCCTTGATTTTTTTTTTTTGAATGAGTGTGGCCGTTTTAACCTTACTAATAGCTGCATTATTTCTTTTTTTCTGTGTTAGTTAAAAATATTTCACCTGATTTTTCCCTCCTTCTTCATTTTTCGATTCAGTTATGAAGTAATGTGAACAGTCAACCTGCCACTGTTCTTCTCCACTGAATAATGCTTTATGGGATGGTTTGAAGGCTTTTACTTCTTCTCTTTTCTTCTTTCTCCTAACAACACCAACCAGAACTCCCCCACACACGTTAGACCCTTAGTCCATATCTGACTGAAAATTATCCTTCCTAATTGAAAATGTCTGCATGGAGCCTTTCCTGGATATTGGTCTGCATCATTAGTCTCAGTTACTCATTACTAAGGAAGGGCTGCTGCTGCTACTAAGTCACTTCAGTCGTGTCCGACTCTGTGTGACCCCATAGACGGCAGCTCACCAGGCTCCCCCATCCCTGGGATTCTCCAGGCAAGAATACTGGAGTGGGTTGCCATTTCCTTCTCCAATGCATGAAAGAGAAAAGTGAAAGTGAAGTCGCTCAGTCTGTCCGACTGTTAGCGACCCCATGGACTGCAGCCCACCAGGCTACTCCGTCCATTGGATTTTCCAGGCAAGAGTACTGGGGTGGGGTGCCATTGCCTTCCCCGCTAAGGAAGGGCAACGTTTCTATAATGTGGAAAGAAATGAAAAGCTACGTTTGTGTAGTGGCTTCCCAGGGGGCTCAGTGGTAAAGAACCCACCTGCCCATGCAAGAGATGGGGGTTCAATTCCTGGTGTCGAGAAGAGCCCCTGGAGAAGGAAATGGCAACCCATTCCAGTATTCTTCTTTGGGAAATCCCATGGACAGAGAAGCCTGGTGGGCTATAGTCCATGGGGTCGCAAAAGAGTCAGACGTGACTAAGCGACTGAAACAACCACCACCTTTCTGTGTTACGTAGTATATGTGAATCATCTTCTTTCTAATGATTAGAAGTTTTTGCCTGGCTTTGGTGCTAGTGGTAAAAAACACGCCTGCCAATGCAGGAGACATAAGAGGCACGTTTTCCATCCGTGGGTAGAGAAGATTCCCTGGAGGAGGGCACGGCACCCCACTCCAGTATTCTTGCCTGGAGAATCCTATGGACAGAGGAGCCTGGCAGGCTACACTCCATAGGGTTGCAAAGAGTCGGACAGGACTGAAGCACCTTAGCATGCGTGCCGGCCTGGCTACCAGGAAACTCATAGCTTTCCTTGAGGTTAGAGGACAGTGATTATGCTAATTTTGCAGTTCGCTCATTATTATTACTTATTTGCTCTCTGCAAGATGCAGGGCTGAGTGCTTTACATGAATCACCTTGTTTAAATCTTCTGATAACTGATTGAGGTGGCATCTCCATTTCACAGATGAGGAAACTGAGGCACAGGTGAAATGATGTGTTCAAGGTCATTGAGTAATTTGTTGTTTTGGGGTTGGTGTGACAACCAGACCCATACTCTTCAGTTCAGTTCAGTTCAGTCGCTCAGTCGTGTCCGACTTTTTGCGACCCCATGAATCGCAGCACGCCAGGCCTCCCTGTCCATCACCAACTCCCAGAGTTCACTCAGATTCACGTCCATCGAGTCAGTGATGACATCCAGCCATCTCATCCTCGGTCATCCCCTTCTCCTCCTGCCCCCAATCCCTCCCAGCATCAGAGCCTTTTCCAATGAGTCAACTCTTCTCATGAGGTGACCAAAGTACTGGAGTTTCAGCTTTAGCTTCATTCCTTCCAAAGAAATCCCAGGGCTGATCTCCTTCAGAATGGACTGGTTGGATCTCCTTGCAGTCCAAGGGACTCTCAAGAGTCTTCTCCAACACCACAGTTCAAAAGCATCAATTCTTCAGCACTCACCCTTCTTCATAGTCCAACTCTCACATCCATACATGACTACTGGAAAAACCATAGTTTATGATGATCCCTTGATCTCGATTTTACATTTTGATTTTAATTGAGTGTGAGGTTTGATCAAAACATTGCCTCAGGGCTTGTTGAAAGCAACAGACACAGAAATGTATTTAAACATTAAACACGGCCTTAAACCAGAGCTTTTGTGATGTCATACCTAACAGTTGGTGTCCCCACTTTTGCTGTCAGTCAATTTCTAATGTGTATGATCCTAAATCTAAACAATTCTGTTTCCAGTATTGTAGGTCAAGATTCAGTTTGATAATGTTTTGGGCTAACACTGTGTTGTAGTCAGCTGCTGCTGTAGTGGCTTACTCTAACCACTGACTAGTAGCTAACGTATGCGGTCCTGTTTCACTCTTAGTCTCACATCTGTTTGTGTTGCAGGGCTAACGCAAACCCAGTTTTGTGTTTTAATCTTGATTTTATTTACATTTTTTGTAGCCACTTTTGTGATAATTGGTTGCCATTGAGCCTCCTCAGCTCCCTGCCCAACCCCCTGCCCCACCCCGCCCTGTGTGCCACACCATCACCCTTTCTCTTTGTAAGCTTTATAGTTACTTATAAATCTAAAAAAGAGAATAAAAGTAAATCCCACTAGTGGATTACAAGAATTTTAGAAAAATCACCTAAAGCCAAGTAGTGTGCTGCTGCTAAGTCACTTCAGTCGTGTCCGACTCTGTGCGACCCCAGAGATGGCAGCCTACCAGGCTCTCCTGTCCCTGGGATTCTCCAGGCAAGAACACCGGAGTGGGTTGCCATTTCCTTCTCCAATGCATGAGAGTGAAAAGTGAAAGTGAAGTTGCTCAGTTGTGTCCGACTTCGAGATCCCATGGACTGCAGCCCACCAGGCTCCTCCATCCATGGGATTTTCCAGGCAAGAGTACTGGAGTGGGGTGCCATTGCCTTCTCCAAAAGCAAAGTAGTGTAGAGGAAGGAAAAGTTAAAGGCTGCTACCTTCGTGAGCAGAAAGTGCCCTGGAGGCTCCTGCTATACCTGGCAAAACCTAACTAAAGTCTATGGGCTCTGAGCCACCTAGTTTGCTTGGCTTCCTTTTGTTTCTTTGAGCTTTGTAACAGTTGTATTCCAGTATTGCGGAGCACGCTGATTTAGAGCTGCTGCAGACTTTGCCAGACTATTTCTTTAGTTTTTTTAAAACTAGAAACAGGTAAACTCATCAGATAATGTTCTTTAAGGGAAGAATGCAATGTGTAATTTTCACTTAAACATTAGGTGTACAAGTTCTCCCTGTAACACAAGTCTTTCTGTATTAATGTGCTGAGAGCTTAATATTGAAAATTTTTTCCTCACCAAATACAGTGTTCCATTTGCCTAGAATCTAGGAGGATGTTTTTATTGATATTTAAAGGTGTGAATGGTGTTGGGGTGAAGGGGTAGGGGTGGATGTATTTGTTTTTTTGATCTTGTAAGTTTATTAATTCTTTGCAAATTAATGTGCAAATGTGATACGAATATGATTTTGCACATTTTTAGAACATAATTTTGAAATATCCAGATAGTATAGAATCCGAGCTGGGAAATAGGCAACAGCTCATGGATCATGTGGTCCAGTTTGTGAATCTTACTAAATGATGAGACTGACTTGGATCACTTACTAAGAATTACTTCCTAAGCCTCACTAAGAGACCCTCTGAACTAGAGTCTCTAGGGAAGGGGCTTTGGACTCTACACTGTTAACAGTTACTGTGAGGTAGTTCTTGTGATGAGGTGAGTTTAGGAAACTTTGGTCTAGTCAGCCTCTTAACCATTGGTCTAGTCAGCCTCTCTCGAGCAGGAGAGAATGAGAAGAGAAAGCTCAATGACTTGTGTAGGGCTACCCACCTAACTAGTAGCATCAGTAACCTTAGAACCTGACTCTAGCATGGAGGTCTTTCCATTCCAACAAGCAAGCCTTCTGGTTCTAAGTTCAGGGTACCTTTAAACAAATATTCAGCTTTGCCATTGGTTTTTATTTGCCTTGTGATTTTGATATCAATATTTTTGATATCTGGCATTCAAGTCATCTTTGACAGGCATTTTGTTACATAGAAAATGAGTCTGAATGTGTGACCTCATTTTCTTTTAGTTTTTCTCCTCTGCTAAGATTAGACTATGAGCGTGTTTTATGAAATGGGTGTTGATATCTAGATTGAAGCTTTAGGTAGTTAAGTTTAAACTATTTCTTTTTCTTTTGAGTTAACTAACTTGTTTTAGATATCCCTGAGTGATTTTGTTGTTGTTATTGTTTCTTCTGTGAGAGTAGTGAAGATTGGATTTGGGACTATGGGATGAAACTTCTTTGATTCTTTTAATCCTTGTTCAAGGTGCAGGTCTGTGACATTTCCATTGAAATAGCCATTAAAGCATTTGAAGCATGTGTCCCATTCATGTTCGCCTTTTCAGGTTTTTTATCATGTAAACAAAATTCTTACAGAGGATCCAGTCTGAATTTTGAAGGTTATTTGTGTTAGTATTACTGAAGCCTTTTAGGTCAAGACATGCCATAGATGAATACCAGGTCTGACTTAGTATTACCTGGATGAAATAGGAAGGGATCTTGTTCTGCTTTTTCTCTTGGTTTTTATCATTCCAAACCAGTGCCATACTATGAAGTAGTGGTTAATTTTAATTATTAGCAGCGCTAAACACAAGTTAAAATCTCATCAACCAGGAAAATGCACAAAATAGACTGAGCCAACTTAATATTTTATGATTTTATTTGCTCTTGAAGTACTTCAACTTTTAAGAGCAAATCTCTGGACTTGAATTAGATGTTTACAGTACTTTAGTTACATATAAATTAGTATATTTCTTTCTAAGGCGCCCTTTCCTCTAAATACACATTTTATTGGTAGTAAGCGTCAATTCCAGTAAGATTTGCTTGGCACATAAAGGACATTTATTAAGCTAAATACATAGAAATGGATGACTGGGATTGAATACAAGTTCAGTATTGTCTTTTCATCTCCTTTTTCTCAGAACACAAACAAGAAACCCCAAATCCTACCAGCACTGCAAAGGAGAGACAATAGGAAGCATTCTTTCAACATCACATCACTGGCACCTCTAGGATGTCTGCATAGAGGGATGTTCAGGGAGGCAGGCTGCGGAAGGGGGAGAAAGGGGACTAAGAACGAGCACTGATGCTGGAAGCTGAAGATGATGTGTTTATTAGACTGGCTGAGGGCTTGATGGACATAAGGGGGTGTGACTCTTCCCCACGTTGACATCAGTGCGACCATTGATCATAAATATTGATATAATGATGATGAGATCCTCATTTCTTCATACTTAACCCTCTCTTGCTGTCAGACATAGATGGGAATGTTTCTTTCGTTGAATTCACATCCTGTGGGGAGGCTACTACCTGCTAGCGTAAAGCTTAAAAAATATGTGCTCTTCCCGAATCTACTTTGGACAAATAACTTAGCCTCTTTAAGCTTCAGTTTTTTTCATAGTAAAATGGGATATTTTCTAACTCGTACTGTACTTAGTAAGGATTAGTGTGACAATGAATGTGAAGATGCTTCTGTACCAGTACCAGTAGTCACTTTGCTGTTTGTTGTTCCGTTGCTAGGTTGTGTCTGACTCTTTGTGATCCTGTGGACTGCAGCACTCAGGCTCCCCTGTCCTTCACTGTGTCCAGGAGTTTGCTCAGATTCATGTCCTTTGAGTCGGTGATGCTATCTAACCATCCATCCTCTGCCGCCTCCTTCTCCTTCTGCCTTCAGTCTTTTCCAGCATCACTGTCTTTTCCAATGAGTTGGCTCTTTGCATCAGAGTACTGGGGCTTCCCTGGTGGCTCAGAGGTTATGAGCGTCTGCCTGCAATGCGGGAGACCCGGGTTCGATCCCTGGGTTGGGAAGATTCCCCTGGAGAAGGAAATGGCAACCCACTCCAGTATTCTTGCCTGGAGAATCCCATGGATGGAGGAGCCTGGTGGGCTACAGTCCACGGGGTTGCAAAGAGTCGGACACGACTGAGCGACTTCACTTCACTTCACTGGAGCTTCAGCTTCCAGCATCAGTCCTTCCAATGAATATTCAGGGTTGATTTCCTTTAGGATTGACTGGTTTTGATCTCCTTGAGATCCAAGGGACTCTCAAGAGTCTTCTCTAGCACCACAGTTCTAAAGCATCAGTTCTTCAGTGCTCAGCCTTCTTTCTGGTCCAACTCTCACATCTGTACATGACTACTGGAAAAACCATAGCTTTGACTATACCAACCTTTGTAGGCAAAGTGATGTCTGTGCTTTTTAATATGCTGTTTAGGTTTGTCATAGCTTTCCTTCCAAGGAGCAAGTGTCTCTTAATTTCATGGCTGTAGTCACCATCTGCAGTGATTTTGGAGCCCAGGGAAATAAAATCTGTCACTGCTTCTACTGTTTCCCCCTTATATTTGCCATGAAGTGATGGGACTGAATGCCATGATCTTAGTGTTTTGAATGTTGGGTTTTAAGCCATCTTTTCCACTCTACTCTTTTACCTTCATCAAAAGGCTCTTTATTTCCTCTTCACTTTGTGCTGTTCAGTTCAGTTCAGTTCAGTCGCTCAGTCGTGTCCGACTCTTTGCGACCCCATGAATCGCAGCACGCCAGGCCTCCCTGTCCATCACCATCTCCCGGAGTTCATTCAGTCTCACCTCCATCGAGTCCGTGATGCCATCCAGCCATCTCATCCTCGGTCGTCCCCTTCTCCTCCTGCCCCCAATCCCTCCCAGCAACAGAGTCTTTTCCAATGAGTCAACTCTTTTCATGAGGTGGCCAAAGTACTGGAGTTTCAGCTTTAGCATCATTCCTTCCAAAGAAATCCCAGGGTTGATCTCCTTCAGAATGGACTGGTTGGATCTCCTTGCAGCCCAAGGGACTCTCAAGAGTCTTCTCCAACACCACAGTTCAAAAGCATCGATTCTTCGGCGCTCAGCTTTCTTCACAGTCCAACTTTCACATCCATACATGACCACAGGAAAAACCATAGCCTTGACTAGGCGGACCTTAGTCGGCAAAGTAATGTCTCTGCTTTTGAATATACTATCCAGGTTGGTCATAACTTTTCTTCCAAGGAGTAAGCGTCTTTTAATTTCATGGCTGCAGTCACCATCTGCAGTGATTTTGGAGCCCAAAAAAATAAAGTCTGACACTGTTTCCCCNGAAAGCATCGATTCTTCGGCGCTCAGCTTTCTTCACAGTCCAACTTTCACATCCATACATGACCACAGGAAAAACCATAGCCTTGACTAGGCGGACCTTAGTCGGCAAAGTAATGTCTCTGCTTTTGAATATACTATCCAGGTTGGTCATAACTTTTCTTCCAAGGAGTAAGCGTCTTTTAATTTCATGGCTGCAGTCACCATCTGCAGTGATTTTGGAGCCCAAAAAAACAAAGTCTGACTCAAATACAGATTCCCTCTAATTTTTTTTAGACACACAAAAATAGCATGTTATATACATATTGGTATGTGTTTTGCTTTTTCTCACTTGAAAACTACCTTGAAGATCTTTCACATCAATGCATAATAACCATCCTCACTCCTTTCTTTCGGCTACGCTGTGTCCCAGTAATTCTTAATTCTTAAACTGCTGCTCCCAATGAAAAACAATGCTGTAATGAATAACCTCACATTCACATATATCTTTATTCATATCTGAAAAGAATTGCTGAGTCCACGACAAATATAGATTTGCAATTGTAATTAGTATTAGCAAATTGACTTCAAGGGATTAAACCAATTTATCTGAGCCCCAGCAACTTTGGGTGTGCTGTGAAACTTGTGGATTTTTGCCAATTTGTTGGCTTTAACTTGAATTTCTCAGCATTCTCTGAATATGTGTTGTTTCATAGGTGAAAAGTCATTTGTAATTCATATCTAATTCTTGGGTATATATGGGTGTTTCTGGATTTTTCCTTCTGTTCCAATGATCTGTCTAGTCACCCATCATTACCAAATTTGTTTAACTATTAAGTCTTTCTTTTTCTTTTGGCCAATCCATGTGGCTTGCAGGTTCTTAGTTCCCTGATCAGGGCTTGAACCGCACCCACAGCAGTAACAGTGCAAAGAATTAACCACTTGACCACCAGAGAATTATTCCTTAAGCATTTTTAATATATTTCAAGTTCCAGTGCAAATACTTTCTTTGCTCTCTATCACTGCACACCTTTTCAATATTTTCTTGGTTCTTCTTGTTTGGGCTTCCCTGAAAGCTCAGTTGGTAAAGAATCCACCTGCAATGCAGGAGACCCTAGTTTGATTCCTGGGTCAGGAAGATCTCTTGAAGAAGGAATAGGCTACCCATTCCAGTATTCCGGCCTGGAGAATTCCATGGACTGTCTAGTCCATGGGGTTGCAAAGAGCTGGACACGACTGAGTGATTGTCACTTGTTTACTTTTTTATATGAACTTCTGAATCAGTTTGATTCTAAAATCTGATAGTGCTTTCATTATGACTGAGTTAAATTATAAATTGATTTAAGGGGGAAAATGCCTTTTATGATGTTGAGTCTACTTTCCATTTCATATCTTTGCATTTGTTCAATCTATTTTGTGTTCTAGTGTTTAAAGTTTTCTTCAACGTTTCTTTTTATTTTATTTTTATATAGCTTATTCTTTTTGGTAACATTATAATTAGGATTATTTCTTTACCTCTGTTTGTATGTATAAAAGCTATTACTATCTGTATGTTAATTTTGGATTCTACTACCTTATTATAAAATCTCTTATTTGAATTAGATTCTTCGATGGTTTTCTTGGGTATATACAACTGATAATACAATACAGTCATATAGCCATCTACAAACCCCTTACTTTGGATTCTCATATGTCTAATTGTTTTTTGCCTTTGTGTAAGACAAGGCATACAGAATAATGTTAAATAATCAGAGTATGTATCTTTGTCCACTTTCTAACTTTAATGGAAAAGCCTTCAAGTGCCATGGTATTGCTTCTGAGGCTCAGCTAGATATATTCCACAAACTTAAGGACAAAAGTTTCCACTTGCAAGTGTTATTATAAAGAATGTATATTATGTTTTTCTCAAATGCATTTCCAGTGCATATGGAGATGATTGTGATTTTTTTCTTTTAATTTAAATAAAATCTCTATTTTCCACTATTGAATCATCCTTAAATTAGTAGACTAAAACTTCCCCGGTTCAGGGTCTATTTTGATTATGTCAGTCTCTTTGGGGGAGGGTAAAGTCATAAGTGAGATTTGTCTCTTTTGTTTTGAATTCTGACTGGGTTTTGGTATCAAAATTATATTTTAAAAGAATTTGAAAACATTCATTCTTTATAAATTCTGAAGTAGTGCATATGGTAATGAATTTGGAGGCCCAAGGCCTGAACTTCCTGCCCTCGACAGGGCCTCCCAGTCATCCTTAATTTCCGTCTCCCTTCACCATGCCAGCTTCACAGTCAGGTTCAACAGAGTCCTCTTCATCCACAGATTTTGCCAAACCATTCTCTTGGCTGTTGTTTCATCAGAAAATAGGTGAAGAGAGTAGGATTATCATTCTTCCATTCATGCATGTCCCTAATTAGATGCTGAGGAATTTGGCTACCTTAAGAGAGACTTCCCTAGTAGCTCAGACAATAAAGCCTCTGCCTACAATGCAGGAGAACTGGGTTCGATCCCTGAGTCAGGAAGATCCCCTAGAGAAGGAAATGGCAACTCACTCCAGTACTCTTGCCTGGAAAATCTTATGGACAGAAGAGCCTGGTAAGCTATAATACATGCGATCGCAAAGAGTCGGACACGACTGAGTGACTTCACTTTCACTTTTTCAAAACAGCCATAGCTATAGCCATCAATCTACCTGTGACTCGGTGAATTTCTTCACTTTGACATTCAGAGTACTGGGCAAAAATCACGTCACCACCTGCCACAGCTTTTTGTACAAATTAACTTTCAATATTTCATAACTGAAAACCAAGAAATATTATAATTTGTGCACAAAACTGTAAAGTCTAAAATTTAGTCTCTCAGACCACATGACTGTGTTAGCAGACAGAATACTTGCAAATATAAAAACCCTTTGAAGTATTCAGATATACCCTTCCTGAGAAGTTTATCCTCTCCAGTACCTATTGTAAAAGTAAATAATAAATTCGGTTCCTTCTAGAGACAACACAGTGGTACTCTGCAATTCCTACTTAGAGTACCTTTTAAAGAAAAGATAGTCTTAATTCCCTAAACCAGGTAATGTATGACTTCAATAATCAAATACCTAATGAGACCAAAAGGTCATATAAAAAACCAAATGCAGGTTCTTCCCTGGCGGCTCAGTGGTAAATAATCCGTCTGCCAATGCTGGAGGCACAGGTTTGACCCCTTATCCTGGAAGACTTCATGTGCCAAGGAGCAACTAAACCTGTGGGCCAAGAGTATTGAGCCTGTGCTCTTGAGCCTGGGAGCCACAACTACCGAAGCCCACTCACCCTAGAGTCCCTGCTCCAAAACAAGAAAAGCCGCTGCAGTGACAAGCCGGCACACTACAGCTTCAGAGTGGCCCTCGCTTGCTGCAACTAGAGAAAAGCACGTGCAGCCACAAAGACCCCGAACAAGCAAGCAAGCAATCGCTCAGCCGTGTCTGACTCTCTGCGATCCTGTGGACTGTCGTCTACCAGGCTTCTCTGTCCATGGGATTTTCCAGGCAAGAGTCCTGGAGTGGGTTGCTATTTCCTTCTCCAGGGGATCTTCCTGACCCAGGGATCGAACCCAGGTCTCCTGCATTGCAGGCAGNGACTCTCTGCGATCCTGTGGACTGTCGTCTACCAGGCTTCTCTGTCCATGGGATTTTCCAGGCAAGAGTCCTGGAGTGGGTTGCTATTTCCTTCTCCAGGGGATCTTCCTGACCCAGGGATCGAACCCAGGTCTCCTGCATTGCAGGCAGATGCTTTACCCTCTGAGCCACACAGTCATAAATTAATTAATTAATCGAAATTTTTTAATGTATAAGAGATTGTCCTTCATTTAAATCTTCAAGGTACAGCTGTCCAGGAAAAGTACACATTTACAAAGGCAAAGCACCATGATCTTAAAAAAAAGTCAGAGTTTTCTGGAGGGAAAAGAAAGGGGAGTGAAAAGGTAAGGAGTATCTCCCTTGCAAGCTTTCAAGCTGAAGTAGACAGAAATGCCTTTATACACCAGATACCTGCGGCCATGCCTTGCTTTGCTTTGTCTTGCCCTGAGTGACATTTCAACACACAGGACAGGAGCCAGAGAAATTCTTCTCACAGTAAATGTCTGGGAGAGCAAATCTTTGAAACACAAAGCTCCCATATGTATCAACCAGGACTAGGATGGCAAGTTTTTAAAGAGTTGGCTAAGAGCTTCTGACCGTTCATTGTCCCAGAATTTGAGACACAGGTAGTCTGAACAGAACATGGTAAAAATACCATTTAGTGATTTCTTATTTTCTGTCAGGGCAACATCTTTCTTCTGTAATCTGCTATCCTTTAGATGTCTCTCACCTGCTTTTTCTGATTTTCTATATTCCATAAGGTGACTTCACAACTAGACTAGCCTTTCCTCCTTATTGTAATGGTAGCCAATTTTCTTTGGAGCACTTGGGTCTTTCCTCATGGATAGATGGTTGGTGGACCTGTTAATCAAGAGATCTTTGATCTTGACCTATAAAGTAGAACCTGAACCAAGCAAGGCCAGTAGGACCTCTTCCCCAGGATCCCAAACTTGAGTGCAACGTCCTAATAAAAGAAAAACATTTGGGATTTATTGATCCCAGTGGCAGTGCATTAAAGAAACCCTCTGTCAAATCCTACTACCCTGGCTCCCAAAGGATATCCAGGCCTGGTTCCTCCAGCCTTCCATTTCATTCTCAGAGCTAACCTAGTAAATTATTTTAAGTTAGCTGGCATTTGTTTAAGTGCAACAGAATAAACATGTTGTGAGTGTGCAGTAATTTCAAGTTGATTATTTTAACTATCCACACCCAGCTTGATCCGGTTTGGGTCAAAGGTCAAACTTAGGTGTGCAGTCTATGACCACAAAATAAGGAAATATAGATACGAGTGACCATTTTTTTCTGAAAATTTCATCTTACTCATTCTCCTTCTTCATAGCTTATGATTCAATATGATAAAATGTCTTTCCTGGTATTCTTGTGAATAAAGAGCTTAAATTAATTGAAATATTATATATCAATACATACATATGGAACCTAGAAAAATGGTATAGATGAACTTTATTTGCAAAACAGAAATAGAGACATGGATGTACAGAACATATGGACACCGAGAGAGGGAAAGGGGAGGTGGGACGAATTGGGAGATTGAGACTTTCATATATATACTATTTTTACTATGTACAAAATAGATTACTAATCAGAACCCATGGTATAGCTCAGGGAACTCTACTCAGTGCTTTCTGGGAGCAACTAAATGAGAAGAAAATCCAAAAAGGAGGGAATCTATGTATACATATGGTGGATTTACTTTGATGTACAGTAGAAACTATCACAACATTGTAAAGCAACTATATTCCAATAAAAGGTAATCAAAAATTAATTAACTGAAATTTCCACTAAGCCTGATTATCCTAATATTTACCGAAATGCTGTGTTATACAAATGGGATCCTCATTCCAGAAATGTTTGATCACTTTCAATTTAAATGATATTGCAATAGATACCAAGGGACCTCAGCAGAAAAATAAGGCATAGCCCTTGCCACCTAGGAGCTTATAACCCCATTAGGAAGGTAAGATGCATGCACAAGAGTATATGGTCAAGTGCCACAGAGGCTGGGTGGAAAGTAAATGTTTAGGAGTCACAGGGTAATGCAGGCAATCAAGGCCAGAGCAGGAGCAGTGAATTCAAAACTAAGAGATCAGTAACTTAAAACCAGCACATATAAATACAGACTTCTATATTAAAAACTTCATGGTAAACACAAACCAAAAATCTGTTATAGATATACACACAAAAAAGAAAAAGGAATCCAAACATAACTCTAAAGATAGTCATCAACCTACTGAATGGGAGACGATATCTACAAATGATATGACAGATCAGGGATTAGTATTCAACATATATAAACAGCTCATACAATTCAACATCAAAAAAAAAAACCACAAAATAACCCAACTAAAAAATAGACAGAAAGACTAAACAAATATTTTTCCAAAGAGGAAATACAGACGGCCAACAGGCACATGAAGGGGTGCTCAATATTGCTAATCATCAGGGAAATGCAAATCAAAACCATAATTAAACATTACCTCACCTATGTCAGAATAAAAAATGAATGAAGTCGCTCAGTCGTGTCCGACTCTTTGCAACCCCGTGGACTGTAGCCTATCAGGCTCCTCTGTCCATGGGATTTTCCAGGCAATAGTACTGGAGTGGATTGCCATTTCCTTCTCCAGTGGATCTTCCCAACCCAGGGATCGAACCTGGGTCTCCCACATTGTAGACAGATGCTTTACCGTTTGAGCCACCAGGGAAGTCAGAATAGCTGGCATCAAAAACAACACAAATAACAATCTTGACAAGGATGTGGAGAAAAGGAAACCTTGTACATTGTTGGTGATAACATAAAGGTGCAGTCACTGTGGAAAACAGTATTGAGGTTTCTCAAAAAAATAAAAATAAGATTAGCATGTGAGCCAGCATTTCTACTATTGGGTATATATCCAAAAAAGACAAAACCACTAATTTGAAAAGATACATGCATCCCAATGTTCAGAGCAGCATTACTCACAATTGCCAAGGTATGGAAGTAATCTAATTAAGATTTCATCAACAGATAATTGGATAAAGAAGATGTGGAGTACGTATACAATGAGATACTATCCAGCCACAAAAAACTGCCAAATTTTACCATCTGCAGTGACATGAATAGACTTGGAGGGCGTTATGTTTTAGTGAAATAAGTCAGACAGAGAAAGACAAATACTATATGATACCACTTACATGTGGAATCTGAAAAATACACCTAGTGAATACAACAAAAAGAAGCAGATTTATAGAGAGCTATTAATAGTGGTTACCAGTGGGGTGGAAGGCAATATAGGGCTGGGGGAGAGGAGATACGAACAACCGGGTATAAGATAGGCTCAAGGATGTACTGTACACTACAGGGAATATAACCAATATTTTGTAATAACTGTAAAGTATCCTTAAATCCGGAGGGATGATGTGGGGTGGGAGGTGGGAGGGGGGTTCATGTTTAGGCGTTCATGTTTGGGATTTCATGTACACCCGTGACGGATTCATGTCAATGTATTCCAAAACCAATACAGTATTATAAAGTAAAATAAAGTAAAAAAAAAAAAAATTAAAAAAATATATGTTGCAAAAAAAAAAAAAAACCAGGAAATTGACATGTGATACAGTATTACTAACGAAATTACAGATTTTGTTAAAATCTCACAAAATTTTATCCTAGTGTCCATTATTTATTTTTACACCTTATTCAAGATTCCATATTGTATTTCATTTCATTGAGCAGCTTCAGTTGCATGCAATAAATTCTGGTCAATTCTCAAAAAAAAAATTATATGAAAAATTTTTTAAATAAATAAAATACCTGATTAAGTAAAAAATGCTGGTCTTTAAAAATATATCTATCTCACATATTATTATAAACTTCCCCTGGACAAGAAAGAAGAACAGTAAATAAAATGAACCATAATAAAATCACACCATTCAACAAAATTAGATTATCATTAGTATAAAGGATAGCATGTACTCCTAAAGTTAGCATTTGTTCTGTTAAAGGAAAAGGAGAGTTAGGTAAATTTCAAGACATTTCCTTCAGAAAATGAAAAGGACTGTTGATGAAAGTCTCCATTACACTCATGGAAAACTTTTAAGCTCTAACATCTTAGATGGCATTCAGTTCTGTTCGAGTGATGCCGAATCTTTGTTATTTCCTCAACTCTACACTGGCTGAAAATATCTATTCTCCCGGATATAGGAAGGGATGTCAGAATTGCGTATTTGACATTTATGAACATTTAATGTTGACACAGAAGCTTCCTGTCCCTGAAATGTATACAAATGTTCTACACTATCTTTTGTCAAATACAGAGTGATTTACAACTGTTTGGTCTTATTTTCAGTCAGAGCTGCCTCAGTAATTTTTCTCTAGTAACTCCTTTTTGAATGTTACCATTAAATATCTCTCTAAGGATTCCTAGACACATTTTCTACTTAAACAAAAGTAGACAAAAAACAGCAAATTTTTATTTGAATCTCAATCACTACCACATTATGTGGTGCTGAATTATTACTTTATTTTAATTGAGAGCCTACAATCATGGGCTACATCCTAGAGGGAAACAGTTTATTCCAGGTTGATTTTGTCTTGATCTAGGCATCCATCCGTGAGGAATGTCAAAAGTCTGAATTAGCCTGGGTTTCATGACCTTTCCTCAGTCACATTAATGCCACAGTCATATGGGCAGCTCTAAAGTATGGGCAAGGAAGTAGATCACAGGCAGCCTCCTGTGTTGCTGGTGGGGATGCAAAGGCAGTGGCCATTTTGGGAAAGTTTGAGAAGTGGAAACGGAGAATGACTCTTAAAGGGACAAGGTTTCTTTGGAGTGATGAAAATGTTTTACAATTATTTTTATTTATTCATTGGCTGAACCTTTTGGCATGTGGAACTTCCCTGACTGGGGATCAAACCCACGTCCCCTATAGTGGGGGCTCAGAGTCTTAACCACTGAACCACCAGCGTAGTCCTACAATTATATTTAAATGTCTTAAAATTAGATTTTGGTATAGTAGGCACAACTCTTGAATAAGATCCACTCAACAGTACACAGTAGGTGGGTGAATTTTATCACATGTGAATCTTATCTGTCAAAAGAAAACAATTCAAAAGCTCCTAGAGTATAACTGATTCATTTTGCTGCACAGCAGAAATTGACACAACATTGTAAAGCAACCATACTCCAATAAGAAATTTTTAGAAGTTCCTAGAAATTATGTTTTAGTTCTGACTCCAATACAGGTAACAAGTTTCGTAAACTAAAGAGCAGGCCTGCTCTGCCAGAGCTGTTCTAATGTTAGCATTGCTCTTTCCCCATTGTGTCTTTGCCCCTCCAAACATACATCATTCATTGCCTGCTACCACAGTTTGGGAGAAAGGGATTTGGAGAACTGGGAATTCTAATAAAATTGTAGGTAAACAAATCAGCCTTTGGGTGCTGTGATAAAAAAGAAGTTAAGCAAATAATTCTTTGTGAATTACTGTGAATTATGCTTATTATAGATAAAGAAATATATACTAATACATACTAAAGTTCATTGTTGTTGTTCTTTCACTAAATCATGTTCGACTCTTTGTGACTCTGGACCGCAATACATCAGGATACCCTGTCCGTCACTCTCTCTCAGAGTTTGCTCAAATTCCTGTCCTCAGAGTCAGTGAAGCTATCTAAACATCTCATCTTTCTCCTTTTGCCTTCAATCTTTCCCAACAACAGGGTCTTTTCCAATTAGTTGGCTGTTCCCATCAGTTGGGCAAACTATTGGAGCTTCAGCTTCAGCATCAGTTCTTCCAATGAATATTCAGGGTTGATTTCCTTTAGGGTTGACTGGTTTGATCACCTTGCTG
Organism: Oreotragus oreotragus; assembly: GCA_006410675.1. Taxonomy (NCBI): domain Eukaryota; kingdom Metazoa; phylum Chordata; class Mammalia; order Artiodactyla; family Bovidae; genus Oreotragus; species Oreotragus oreotragus. The sequence continues at coordinate 391,713 of SJYX01012678.1, read as the reverse complement.
TCCAAGGGACTCTCAAGAGTCTTCTCCAGCACCACAGTTCTAAAGCATCCATTCCTCCATGCTCAGCCTTCTTTATGGCCCAACTTTCCATCCATGCATGACTACTGGAAAAAAACAGCTTTGACTAGATGGACATTTGTCAGCAGAGTGATGTCTCTGCTTTGTCACACGCTGTCTAGGTTTGTCATAGTTTTCCTTCCAAAGAGCAAGTGTCTTTTAATTTCATGGCTGCAGTCATCATCCAAAGTGTTTTTCTAAGCCAAGAAAATAAAATCTGTCACTGCTTCCACTTCTCCCCCATCAATCGATGGGACTGGATGCCATCACCTTAATTTTTTGAATGTTGACTTTTAAGCCAGCTTTTTCAGTCTCCTTTTTCACTTTCATCAAGAGGATCTTTAGTTCCTTCTCACTTTTAGACATCAGAGAGATGTCATCTGCATACGTGATGTTGATATTTCTCCTGGCAATCTTGATTCCAGCTTGGGATTCATTCTGCCTGGCATTTCACATGATGTCCTCTGCATAAAAGTTAAATAAGCAGGGTGACAATATACAGCCTTGATGTATACCCCTTTCCCAGTTTTGAACCCGTCCGTTGTTCAATGTGGGGTTCTAACCATTGCTTCTTGACCTGAATACAGGTTTCTCAGGAGACAGGTAAGGTGGTCTGGTTTTATTTCAGTCTCTTTAAGAATTTTCCAGTTTGCTATGATTTACACAGTCAAAGGCATTCACACAGTCAATGAAGAAGAGGTAAATGTTTTTCTCGAACTCCCTTGCTTTCTCCATGATCCAATCAATGTTGGCAATTTGATCTCTGGCTTCTCTGCCTTTTCTAAACCCAGCTTGTACATCTGGAAATTTTCAGTTCACATACTGCTGAAGCCTAGCTTGAAGGATTTTGAGCATAATCTTGCTAGCATGTGAAATGAGTACAACTGTACAACAGTTGGAACATTCTCTGGCAGTGCCCTTCTTTGGGACTGGAATGAAAACTGACCTTTTACAGTCCCGTGGCCACTGCTAAGTTTTCCAAATTTGCTGGCATATTGAGGGCAGCACTTAAAGACATCATTTTTAAGGACTTGAAACAGCTCAGCTGGAATTCCATCACTTTCACTAGCTTTGTTTGTAGTAATGTTTCCTAAGACCAACCTGACTTCACGCTCCAGGATATATGGCTGTAGGTGAGTGACCACACCATCATGGTTACTGGGGTCATTAAGACCTTTTTCGTATGTTTTTTGTATAGTTTTTCAGTGTATTCCTGCCACTTCTTAATCTCTTTGGCTTCTGTTAAGTCTTTACCATTTCTGTCCTTTATCATGACCATCCTCGCATGAAATGTTTCCTCGATATTGCCAATTTTCTTGAAGAGATCTCTAGTCTTTCCATTCTATTATTTTCCTCTATTTCTTTGCATTGTTCCTTTAAGAAGGCCTTCTTACCTCTCCTTGCTAGTCTCTGGAACTGTGCATTCAGTTGGTTGTATCTTTCCCCTCCCCCTTTGCCTTCTGCTTCTCTTCTTTCCTCAGCTATTTGTAAAGCCTCACACAACCACTTTGCCTTCTTGCATTTCTTTTTCCTTGGGATGGTTTTTGTCACTGCCTCCTAACTAGTTCTTCCGGCACTCTGTCTACAAGATCTAATCCCCTGAATCTATTTGCCACTTCCACTGTATAATCATAAGGGATCTGATTTAGGTCATACCCGAATGGCCTAGTGGCTTTCTCTCCTTTCTTCAATTTAAGCCTGAACTTTGCTAAGGAGCTCAAGATCAGAGTAACAGTCAGTTCTGGGTCTTGTGTTTTGCTGACTGTTTAGAGCTTCTCCATCTTTGGCTGCAAAAATATAATCAATCTGATTTCGGTACTGACCATCTGGTGATGTCCATGTGCAGAGTCATTTCTTGTGTTGTTGGGAGAGTGTTTGCTATGACCAGTGTGTTCTCTTGACAAAACTCTGTTAGCCTTTGTCATGCTTCACTTTGTACTCCAAGGCCAAACTTGCCTTTTACTCCAGGTATCTCTTGACTTTCTACTTTTGCATTCTAATGCCCTGTGATGAAAAGGACATCTGTTTTTTGGTGTTAGTTCGTGAAAGTGTTATAAGTCTTCATAGAGATGTTCAACTTCAGCTTCTTCAGCATTACTGGTTGGGGCATAGACTTGGATTACTATGATGATGAATGGTGTGCCTTGGAAAGGAACTCAGATCATTCTGTTGTTTCTGAGATTGTACCCAAGCACTGCATTTAAGACTCTTTTGTTGACTATGAATGCTCCATATATATTATATGTGTATATATATACATTTTCTACATATATATAATATATACAGTATAAAACTGAATCACTTTTCTGTACAACTGAAACCAATACAACATTGTAGATCAACTATTTGTTGTAGTTCAGTTGTTCAGTCATGTCCGACTCTTTGCAATCCCATGGACTGCAGCATGCCAGGCTCCCCTGTCCTTCATCATCTCTGCCCTGTCTCCATTTTTAAAAGTCGTCTTATTTAAAAATTTTAAAAAAGATGTATAAGTAATGATGCCTGTACCTAGTTCTTGACTTCTCCTATCATTTCACATCTACTTTCACTTCCCTATTTCTCAAGCACTTTAGTTCTATGATGTGTTTTAGGGATGAGAAGTGTAACATCTGCAGTTACAAGAGTGTCAAAACTATTATGACTGATTTTTGATGATTTGTGAGTAGCATAAAGCTTTAAAATAAGGTAAGTTTCTTCTGGGTCAAAAACATAAACTGCCTATGTATTGATTTATATATTTTCAAATAGAATAACCCTAACACCAATGTTAGTCCTTCAAAAGTAATAGTCATTGTATCAATTCTGATACTTACCAATGACATTTCATAATCAGCACAGTTTATGATTTCTAAAGTAAAATAATTTGTTATATATCAATATTATTTTTTAAAAGAAAAAGAAACTACATGTTGTCTTTGTAAGTTAACTTTAAAACTCCTTGTAAAACCATATGAGTTATCCTAATTTTATACATATACACGCACATATATATTAGAGCTTCCTTGATGGCTCAGCAGTAAAGAATCTGCCTGCAGTGCAAAAGATGAAGGAGACATGGGTTCGATACCTGGGTAGAAAAATCCCCTAGAGGAAGAAATGGAAACTCACTCTAGCATTCTTGCCTGGAGCATCCCATGGACAGAGGAGTCTGAGGGCTACAATCCATAGGGTCACAGAGTCAAACACAACTGAGAGATTGAGCACACACATGCATATATATACACATGTATATGTACATATATTTCTATATCTACAGTTCTATATGCATGTTCCACAATATTAAATAGCGATAAAAGAGAATTAACTCCAAACAAGAATTTTAGTACAACTGTAAATCCAGTTGTTGTGACCTTAATCAGACTGTCTCAGTAGTCAAGGGAGGACTAAGACACTTCATGTGTGCCTGCTCAGTAGCTTCAGTTGTATCTGACTTTTTGTGACCCTATGGCCTGTAGCCCCCCAGGGCTCCCCTATCCATGAATTCTCCAAACAAGAATACGGGAGTGAGTTGCCATGGGGGATTTTCCCAACCCAGGGATCGAACCCAGGTCTCTTGTGTCTCCTGCACTGGCAGGCAGGTTCTTCAACACATGCACCACCCGGGAAGTCCAAGCTACTTTATACTCCTGGCACATTAGTGAAATAAAAAGGAGCCTAAATGAGGATTTAAAAATCAAAGTATCTATTAAAAGTTTACTCTTTAAAAATCAGTGTAGTATACTAACACATATATATGGAATTTAGAAAGATGGTAATGATAACCCTGTAGGCAAGACAGCAAAAGAGACACAGATGTTTAGAATGGACTTTTGGATTCTGTGGGAGAGGGAAAGGGTAGGATGATTTGGGAGAATGGCATTGAAACATGTATACTATCATGTAAGAAACGAATTGCCAGTCTATGTTCGATACAGGATACAGGATGCTTGGGGCTGTTGCTTGGGGATGATCCAGAGAAATGATATGGGGTGGGACATGGGAGGGGGGTTCAGGATTGGAAACTCATGTACACCCGTGGCAGATTCATGTCAATGTATGGTAAAACCAATACACTATTGTAAAGCAAAATAAAGTGGAAAAAAAAAAAAAAATCAGTGCTAGGGGACTTCCCTGATGGTCTAGTGATGCGGACTTCATCTTCTAATGCAGATGACCTGAGTTCAATTCCTGGTCAGGAGCTAAGATTCCACATGCCTTGCGGCCAAAACACCAAAACATAAAGCAGAAGAATACTGTAACAAATTCAATAGACTTTAAAAATGGTCCTTATAGAAGAAAATCTTAAAAGAAATCAATGCTATCAGCCGAAAAAGTAGAAACAACCCGAATATCCAACAACTGATAATAAATAAAATGTGGTATATCTACACAATGGAATTTTTTCTTTACTATAAATTGTATTTAGCTTTCGGTCTCCATGTTAACTGAGGAGGTAGGTTGTTTTATTCTTCCATTTTAAAAAAAAAATCATTTTATTGAAGTATTGTTGGTTTACAATGAAGTGTTTCTGTTGTACAATGAAGTGTTTACAATGAAGCATTTCTGTATATATGTAATTCTTTTTCATACTCTTTGCCATTATTGTTATTACAGGGTATTGAATATAGTTCCCTATGCTATACAATAGGACCTTGTTGCTTACCATCCTGTGTATAACAGTTTGCATCAGATAGTCCCAAACTCCCAATCCATCCCTTCCCCCCGCTTACCCTTGGCAACGCAAGCTCTCCAATTCTGTGAGTCTGTTTCCATACACAATGATATTATTCAGCAATGAATGAAGTATTACATGTGCTACAACATGTATGAACCTAAAAAACACTGTATTAAGTACTAAGGGAAAGCAGCCAATCACCAAAGATTATATATTACATGGTTCCCATTTCTATGAACCTTCCAGAACAGGCAAGTCTACAGAAAGTAGGTGAGTCATTGCCTATAAAAGAGTTGGGAGAAAAAGAGAAATGACTGCTGACAGGTATAAGGTTTCTTTTGGGGGCTGATGAAAATATTTTAGAATTGATTACAGTGATAGTTGTACATGTCTGTGAATACACTGAAAACCATCAAATTGTACACTTTAAATAGGTGAATCATAAGGTTTGTGAATTATGCTTTAATAAGGCTGTCAAAAAATTAATGCAAATCCCAACTGAATATATTTATCAAAATTCATCATATTGTATACTTAGACCTGTTGGATTTTATTGTATATAAAGTATATCTCAGTAAAGTTGACTTTATAAAGAAAAATTATTAATGCTATAAACACACATATGGTTCCAATGACTGCTCTATGACCTGATTTGGAGACAAAATCAACAGTATCTGTTTAAGTTCTTTCATAAATGTGAGGTTCCCTCCCTTCCCACACACCTCCCAACACACACACCCAGATTTCTTTTTTCTATAATGACCCCTCCAGTTCATGATTCTTTCATGTAACTTAACTAATACAGACACAGTCACTTCCTAAGTCAGAGCATCAAGTTCACTCCTGATCACACCCAGATTTCTAACCCAGGAACAGGTTTAAACAAGGGCAATAAAATCAGGAGATTATGCTTTGCTTACTCTGTTTGCATTGTAGCTCCTCAAATAGAGCAGTAACAAAGCTCCAGTTCAAGCGCAGGAATGGCTACACACCACAAACGAAGAATCTAAGCAATGAAAATAAAATGTAAGTTCAGGGCTTCTAAAGTAAACGTCAGTGATACCTGGCTGCTTTGTGTATGTAGAGAAGAATGTACAGAAAATGGTAAGGAGCGAGTTAATACTTTCAGTTGTTTGCTGGCCTCCTTTTTTCCCTCTTGGTTTCATCATAAATACGGGGTAGAGAGGAAGAGAGGTTTTGCCAGTATCTGGTTGCACAGAAGAAGGAACTGAGGAATGGTTAAGGTCATGAGCTTTATTCAGTTCAGCTCAGTCGCTCAGTCGTGTTCAACTCTTCGCGACCCCATGGACTGCAGCACGCCAGGCTTCCCTGTCCATCACCAACTCCTAGAGCCTGCTCAAACTCAAGTTCTTCGAATCGGTGATGTCATCCATGATGCCATACATGAGCTTTGTTATCACGTGTATATCTGGTTCTGATCCAGTCTCCACTACTTACCATATGTTTTTGAGCTAAGTACTTAATGTCTGTGAGCCTCAGTTTTCCCCATCTGTAAAATGCTGAAGCTGAAGCTCCAATACTTTGGCCACCTGATTGGAAGAACTGACTCATTTGAAAAGACCCTGATGGTGGGAAAGACTAAAGCCAGGAGGAGAAGGGGACGACAGAGGATGGGATGGTTGGATGGCATCACTGACTCAATGGACATGAGTCTGGGTAGACTCCGGGAGTTGGTGATGGACAGGGAGGCCTGGCGTGTTGCAGTCCATGGGGTCGCAAAGAGTCGGACACGACTGAGTGACTGAACTGAAGATAGTAAATAGCGAGTTTAAAGTACAAAGTTCATTTATATGCGGAATGTCAAAAAAGAGTACAAATGAACTTATCCACAAAACAGAAATAGAGACACAGATGTAGAAAATAAACTTAAGGTTACCGGGAAAAAGAGGGGAAGGGATGAACTGGGAGACTGGGATTGACATATAGACAATATTATATATAAAACAGATAAAAAATAAGGACTATTGTATAGTACAGGGAACTCTACTCAGTACTCTGTAATAGCCTATATGGGAACAGTATCTAAAAAAAGAGTAGCTGTATGTATAACTGATTCGCCTTGCTGAATACCTGAAACTAACACAATATTGTAAATCAACTATACACCAATAAAAAAATTTTTAAGTTCAAATCTCAGTGCCTGGCACACAATAAAACATTTTACTAAATATTAGCTATGATTTTATACCTATAAAGGATTTCTGGGGACTTGATAGCCACTTTCTCAGAAGCAGTTCCTAGTTACTCACACTAAAGTCCGAGATCAACTAGTTAATGAATCATCTCTCACTCTAGGGCTTCTAAGACTTTTTGTTCTTTAGTTATTTCTTAATAATAAGGACATTTAAACCAAGATCTGGACACTGGCAGGTTGCACTTGGAATGATTCAAAACCGTGTTTACTACTGTTAAAACTTGATTTGGTTTCAAATTTAGGAATTCCAGAATTTGCATTTTTAAAAAGTCACCCTATGGGGAACTCCCAGGCAGTCCAGTGGTTAGGACTCAGAGCTTTCAATGCCGAGGCCCCAGATTCAATTCCTGGACAGGGAACCAAGATCCGGTAAGTCTCACAGTACAGCCAAAAAACAAAAACAAAAAATCACCCAATGATTCTGATACAGGTCATCCACAGATACACTCTGAAAACTGCTGCCCAACCACAGTGACTCTGGACCATGACTGCACTAAAATCATCTGGAAAGCTTTTAAATATCCCCAGTGCCAGGTCCCACCACCAGCCTGCTCTGGGGTAGAGCCTAAGACTTCCAGCCACTCCGATGTGTAGCTAGGCTGAGCATCACTGTCCTAGAGGATACAGCACCTTCTGACCAACCATCCCATCTTCCACCCCAGTGGAAGGACACAGGTGAAGAAGGCAGAGAAGAAGATAAGCAGTTGGCGACAGTGAACTGAGCAAGGGCAAACTTCTGCCTGGAGCCCACCACCCAGTGCAGCAGCCAGCACTTGGCTGTCCTGTGACTCTACTCTCCCATTTACCCTGTCAAAGACAGAGCTTACTCAGCCCCATACCTAATCTCTACTGATCATCACGTCATCGTTGGTTTCAAATAGAAACAAAAGCAAAAATTCTTACAGCAGTGATAACCATGGCAAAAGTTAGTTTCTTGATTTTCTATAAATGCCTGCAGAAAAAATGCAGAAGAGGATCACTGTCTATAATGCAAAATTTAAAAGATGATTAAATCCATTTATCTGTTTTTTTAATGAAAAGAGGAGAAAGTGGTATAAGAAAGTATATCAAACAATGCAAAAAATAAACACCTCTACCATGCTAATGCACCTAAGTGACTTGAAGGTTATAGAAAAGTCCAGCATCTCTCTCCAAAGAATCAAAAGTTTACCAAACAAGAGAGCAGAATAATTGGACCATCTCAGGACAGCATGACTTTCATTTTCTAAAGCCCCCTGGAGTGTAGAAGAAGGGAAAAAAAGGAATGGATGGTTGCCTGCTCCATCTTCATTTGTGATATCTGGCACTGTCCCCACTGGTGGTGGCAGCGCTTTTAACCCCACCCTTTGATGTGGCAAGTGCCCAAAATCTGTTGGCTGGTTTCTGGCCAGAGAAGGAGCAATTTCACCCTGATGGCTCCAGAGAGGGCAAACACAGACACTGCCAGATAGAAGAGGGAAGATTCTTTTCCCTTCTCTCCCACTGTCCCAGATGGCCAAGTCTGGGTGCACCGCCTCTAGAGCATCACTTCACCACCCATAACGCCATCCTGCTGCTGCAGAGCAGTGCAGGTAAAGACCTGGGAGGAGCAGCTTCAAGAATCTCCAGGCAGGGGCTTCCCTGGTGGCTCAGTGGTAAAGAATCCACCTGCCAGTGCAGGAGACACGGGTTCAATCCCTGATTCGGGAAGCTCCCACGCGCCATGCAGCAACTAAGCCCCTGCATCACAACTATTGAGCCTGTGCTCTAGAGCCTGGGAGCTGCTACTACTGAGCCTCTGTGCCCCAGCTGTTGAAGCCCATGGGCCTAGAGCCATGCTCGGCAACAAGAGGAGCCACAACAGTGAGAAGTTCAAGCAACGCAACAAAGATCCAGTGCAGCCAGAAATAAATGTGTGTGTGTGTGTGTGTGTGTGTATGTGCATGCTCAGTCACGTAAAACTCTCTGTGACCCCACGGAGCAATACAAACATAAAAAGTAAAATAGATATATATGTATGATTGAATCACTCTGCTGTACAACAGAAAGGACCAGAACACTCTGTATCACCAATACTTCAGTAAAATAAACTTTTTTTAAAAAAGGGAAGAGAGAAGTCTCAGTGAGGAAAGACCCCAGTGACAATGACGGTCTGCTCTTAGGTCCCAAAGAGCCATCTGGTCACCCACAGCCCAAAGAAGACAAAACAAAGAGGCACGGAAGCCCAAGAGAGGCTTCCTTTCGTTCCTTCCTTTCATTTCCTTCCTTCCTTTTCCTCTCAACTCAGGGAGCTATGGAACTATGCACACCTCTTTGCCGCATGCTACTCCACAGTTACCAGGGGGCTTGTTGGCAGAATGGAGGTGAAGATGAATCCTCAAAGATAACAGGCCAAAATCAATTCCTTCGTCTCCTGAGCGCCTCAGGAAGTCAAGTTNTAAAAAATGAATGAAGTCGCTCAGTCGTGTCCGACTCTTTGCAACCCCGTGGACTGTAGCCTATCAGGCTCCTCTGTCCATGGGATTTTCCAGGCAATAGTACTGGAGTGGATTGCCATTTCCTTCTCCAGTGGATCTTCCCAACCCAGGGATCGAACCTGGGTCTCCCACATTGTAGACAGATGCTTTACCGTTTGAGCCACCAGGGAAGTCAGAATAGCTGGCATCAAAAACAACACAAATAACAATCTTGACAAGGATGTGGAGAAAAGGAAACCTTGTACATTGTTGGTGATAACATAAAGGTGCAGTCACTGTGGAAAACAGTATTGAGGTTTCTCAAAAAAATAAAAATAAGATTAGCATGTGAGCCAGCATTTCTACTATTGGGTATATATCCAAAAAAGACAAAACCACTAATTTGAAAAGATACATGCATCCCAATGTTCAGAGCAGCATTACTCACAATTGCCAAGGTATGGAAGTAATCTAATTAAGATTTCATCAACAGATAATTGGATAAAGAAGATGTGGAGTACGTATACAATGAGATACTATCCAGCCACAAAAAACTGCCAAATTTTACCATCTGCAGTGACATGAATAGACTTGGAGGGCGTTATGTTTTAGTGAAATAAGTCAGACAGAGAAAGACAAATACTATATGATACCACTTACATGTGGAATCTGAAAAATACACCTAGTGAATACAACAAAAAGAAGCAGATTTATAGAGAGCTATTAATAGTGGTTACCAGTGGGGTGGAAGGCAATATAGGGCTGGGGGAGAGGAGATACGAACAACCGGGTATAAGATAGGCTCAAGGATGTACTGTACACTACAGGGAATATAACCAATATTTTGTAATAACTGTAAAGTATCCTTAAATCCGGAGGGATGATGTGGGGTGGGAGGTGGGAGGGGGGTTCATGTTTAGGCGTTCATGTTTGGGATTTCATGTACACCCGTGACGGATTCATGTCAATGTATTCCAAAACCAATACAGTATTATAAAGTAAAATAAAGTAAAAAAAAAAAAAATTAAAAAAATATATGTTGCAAAAAAAAAAAAAACCAGGAAATTGACATGTGATACAGTATTACTAACGAAATTACAGATTTTGTTAAAATCTCACAAAATTTTATCCTAGTGTCCATTATTTATTTTTACACCTTATTCAAGATTCCATATTGTATTTCATTTCATTGAGCAGCTTCAGTTGCATGCAATAAATTCTGGTCAATTCTCAAAAAAAAAATTATATGAAAAATTTTTTAAATAAATAAAATACCTGATTAAGTAAAAAATGCTGGTCTTTAAAAATATATCTATCTCACATATTATTATAAACTTCCCCTGGACAAGAAAGAAGAACAGTAAATAAAATGAACCATAATAAAATCACACCATTCAACAAAATTAGATTATCATTAAAGGATAGCATGTACTCCTAAAGTTAGCATTTGTTCTGTTAAAGGAAAAGGAGAGTTAGGTAAATTTCAAGACATTTCCTTCAGAAAATGAAAAGGACTGTTGATGAAAGTCTCCATTACACTCATGGAAAACTTTTAAGCTCTAACATCTTAGATGGCATTCAGTTCTGTTCGAGTGATGCCAAATCTTTGTTATTTCCTCAACTCTACACTGGCTGAAAATATCTATTCTCCCGGATATAGGAAGGGATGTCAGAATTGCGTATTTGACATTTATGAACATTTAATGTTGACACAGAAGCTTCCTGTCCCTGAAATGTATACAAATGTTCTACACTATCTTTTGTCAAATACAGAGTGATTTACAACTGTTTGGTCTTATTTTCAGTCAGAGCTGCCTCAGTAATTTTTCTCTAGTAACTCCTTTTTGAATGTTACCATTAAATATCTCTCTAAGGATTCCTAGACACATTTTCTACTTAAACAAAAGTAGACAAAAAACAGCAAATTTTTATTTGAATCTCAATCACTACCACATTATGTGGTGCTGAATTATTACTTTATTTTAATTGAGAGCCTACAATCATGGGCTACATCCTAGAGGGAAACAGTTTATTCCAGGTTGATTTTGTCTTGATCTAGGCATCCATCCGTGAGGAATGTCAAAAGTCTGAATTAGCCTGGGTTTCATGACCTTTCCTCAGTCACATTAATGCCACAGTCATATGGGCAGCTCTAAAGTATGGGCAAGGAAGTAGATCACAGGCAGCCTCCTGTGTTGCTGGTGGGGATGCAAAGGCAGTGGCCATTTTGGGAAAGTTTGAGAAGTGGAAACGGAGAATGACTCTTAAAGGGACAAGGTTTCTTTGGAGTGATGAAAATGTTTTACAATTATTTTTATTTATTCATTGGCTGAACCTTTTGGCATGTGGAACTTCCCTGACTGGGGATCAAACCCACGTCCCCTATAGTGGGGGCTCAGAGTCTTAACCACTGAACCACCAGCGTAGTCCTACAATTATATTTAAATGTCTTAAAATTAGATTTTGGTATAGTAGGCACAACTCTTGAATAAGATCCACTCAACAGTACACAGTAGGTGGGTGAATTTTATCACATGTGAATCTTATCTGTCAAAAGAAAACAATTCAAAAGCTCCTAGAGTATAACTGATTCATTTTGCTGCACAGCAGAAATTAACACAACATTGTAAAGCAACCATACTCCAATAAGAAATTTTTAGAAGTTCCTAGAAATTATGTTTTAGTTCTGACTCCAATACAGGTAACAAGTTTCGTAAACTAAAGAGCAGGCCTGCTCTGCCAGAGCTGTTCTAATGTTAGCATTGCTCTTTCCCCATTGTGTCTTTGCCCCTCCAAACATACATCATTCATTGCCTGCTACCACAGTTTGGGAGAAAGGGATTTGGAGAACTGGGAATTCTAATAAAATTGTAGGTAAACAAATCAGCCTTTGGGTGCTGTGATAAAAAAGAAGGTAAGCAAATAATTCTTTGTGAATTACTGTGAATTATGCTTATTATAAAGAAATATATACTAATACATACTAAAGTTCATTGTTGTTGTTCTTTCACTAAATCATGTTCGACTCTTTGTGACTCTGGACCGCAATACATCAGGATACCCTGTCCGTCACTCTCTCTCAGAGTTTGCTCAAATTCCTGTCCTCAGAGTCAGTGAAGCTATCTAAACATCTCATCTTTCTCCTTTTGCCTTCAATCTTTCCCAACAACAGGGTCTTTTCCAATTAGTTGGCTGTTCCCATCAGTTGGGCAAACTATTGGAGCTTCAGCTTCAGCATCAGTTCTTCCAATGAATATTCAGGGTTGATTTCCTTTAGGGTTGACTGGTTTGATCACCTTGCTGTCCAAGGGACTCTCAAGAGTCTTCTCCAGCACCACAGTTCTAAAGCATCCATTCCTCCATGCTCAGCCTTCTTTATGGCCCAACTTTCCATCCATGCATGACTACTGGAAAAAAACAGCTTTGACTAGATGGACATTTGTCAGCAGAGTGATGTCTCTGCTTTGTCACACGCTGTCTAGGTTTGTCATAGTTTTCCTTCCAAAGAGCAAGTGTCTTTTAATTTCATGGCTGCAGTCATCATCCAAAGTGTTTTTCTAAGCCAAGAAAATAAAATCTGTCACTGCTTCCACTTCTCCCCCATCAATCGATGGGACTGGATGCCATCACCTTAATTTTTTGAATGTTGACTTTTAAGCCAGCTTTTTCAGTCTCCTTTTTCACTTTCATCAAGAGGATCTTTAGTTCCTTCTCACTTTTAGACATCAGAGAGATGTCATCTGCATACGTGATGTTGATATTTCTCCTGGCAATCTTGATTCCAGCTTGGGATTCATTCTGCCTGGCATTTCACATGATGTCCTCTGCATAAAAGTTAAATAAGCAGGGTGACAATATACAGCCTTGATGTATACCCCTTTCCCAGTTTTGAACCCGTCCGTTGTTCAATGTGGGGTTCTAACCATTGCTTCTTGACCTGAATACAGGTTTCTCAGGAGACAGGTAAGGTGGTCTGGTTTTATTTCAGTCTCTTTAAGAATTTTCCAGTTTGCTATGATTTACACAGTCAAAGGCATTCACACAGTCAATGAAGAAGAGGTAAATGTTTTTCTCGAACTCCCTTGCTTTCTCCATGATCCAATCAATGTTGGCAATTTGATCTCTGGCTTCTCTGCCTTTTCTAAACCCAGCTTGTACATCTGGAAATTTTCAGTTCACATACTGCTGAAGCCTAGCTTGAAGGATTTTGAGCATAATCTTGCTAGCATGTGAAATGAGTACAACTGTACAACAGTTGGAACATTCTCTGGCAGTGCCCTTCTTTGGGACTGGAATGAAAACTGACCTTTTACAGTCCCGTGGCCACTGCTAAGTTTTCCAAATTTGCTGGCATATTGAGGGCAGCACTTAAAGACATCATTTTTAAGGACTTGAAACAGCTCAGCTGGAATTCCATCACTTTCACTAGCTTTGTTTGTAGTAATGTTTCCTAAGACCAACCTGACTTCACGCTCCAGGATATATGGCTGTAGGTGAGTGACCACACCATCATGGTTACTGGGGTCATTAAGACCTTTTTCGTATGTTTTTTGTATAGTTTTTCAGTGTATTCCTGCCACTTCTTAATCTCTTTGGCTTCTGTTAAGTCTTTACCATTTCTGTCCTTTATCATGACCATCCTCGCATGAAATGTTTCCTCGATATTGCCAATTTTCTTGAAGAGATCTCTAGTCTTTCCATTCTATTATTTTCCTCTATTTCTTTGCATTGTTCCTTTAAGAAGGCCTTCTTACCTCTCCTTGCTAGTCTCTGGAACTGTGCATTCAGTTGGTTGTATCTTTCCCCTCCCCCTTTGCCTTCTGCTTCTCTTCTTTCCTCAGCTATTTGTAAAGCCTCACACAACCACTTTGCCTTCTTGCATTTCTTTTTCCTTGGGATGGTTTTTGTCACTGCCTCCTAACTAGTTCTTCCGGCACTCTGTCTACAAGATCTAATCCCCTGAATCTATTTGCCACTTCCACTGTATAATCATAAGGGATCTGATTTAGGTCATACCCGAATGGCCTAGTGGCTTTCTCTCCTTTCTTCAATTTAAGCCTGAACTTTGCTAAGGAGCTCAAGATCAGAGTAACAGTCAGTTCTGGGTCTTGTGTTTTGCTGACTGTTTAGAGCTTCTCCATCTTTGGCTGCAAAAATATAATCAATCTGATTTCGGTACTGACCATCTGGTGATGTCCATGTGCAGAGTCATTTCTTGTGTTGTTGGGAGAGTGTTTGCTATGACCAGTGTGTTCTCTTGACAAAACTCTGTTAGCCTTTGTCATGCTTCACTTTGTACTCCAAGGCCAAACTTGCCTTTTACTCCAGGTATCTCTTGACTTTCTACTTTTGCATTCTAATGCCCTGTGATGAAAAGGACATCTGTTTTTTGGTGTTAGTTCGTGAAAGTGTTATAAGTCTTCATAGAGATGTTCAACTTCAGCTTCTTCAGCATTACTGGTTGGGGCATAGACTTGGATTACTATGATGATGAATGGTGTGCCTTGGAAAGGAACTCAGATCATTCTGTTGTTTCTGAGATTGTACCCAAGCACTGCATTTAAGACTCTTTTGTTGACTATGAATGCTCCATATATATTATATGTGTATATATATACATTTTCTACATATATATAATATATACAGTATAAAACTGAATCACTTTTCTGTACAACTGAAACCAATACAACATTGTAGATCAACTATTTGTTGTAGTTCAGTTGTTCAGTCATGTCCGACTCTTTGCAATCCCATGGACTGCAGCATGCCAGGCTCCCCTGTCCTTCATCATCTCTGCCCTGTCTCCATTTTTAAAAGTCGTCTTATTTAAAAATTTTAAAAAAGATGTATAAGTAATGATGCCTGTACCTAGTTCTTGACTTCTCCTATCATTTCACATCTACTTTCACTTCCCTATTTCTCAAGCACTTTAGTTCTATGATGTGTTTTAGGGATGAGAAGTGTAACATCTGCAGTTACAAGAGTGTCAAAACTATTATGACTGATTTTTGATGATTTGTGAGTAGCATAAAGCTTTAAAATAAGGTAAGTTTCTTCTGGGTCAAAAACATAAACTGCCTATGTATTGATTTATATATTTTCAAATAGAATAACCCTAACACCAATGTTAGTCCTTCAAAAGTAATAGTCATTGTATCAATTCTGATACTTACCAATGACATTTCATAATCAGCACAGTTTATGATTTCTAAAGTAAAATAATTTGTTATATATCAATATTATTTTTTAAAAGAAAAAGAAACTACATGTTGTCTTTGTAAGTTAACTTTAAAACTCCTTGTAAAACCATATGAGTTATCCTAATTTTATACATATACACGCACATATATATTAGAGCTTCCTTGATGGCTCAGCAGTAAAGAATCTGCCTGCAGTGCAAAAGATGAAGGAGACATGGGTTCGATACCTGGGTAGAAAAATCCCCTAGAGGAAGAAATGGAAACTCACTCTAGCATTCTTGCCTGGAGCATCCCATGGACAGAGGAGTCTGAGGGCTACAATCCATAGGGTCACAGAGTCAAACACAACTGAGAGATTGAGCACACACATGCATATATATACACATGTATATGTACATATATTTCTATATCTACAGTTCTATATGCATGTTCCACAATATTAAATAGCGATAAAAGAGAATTAACTCCAAACAAGAATTTTAGTACAGCTGTAAATCCAGTTGTTGTGACCTTAATCAGACTGTCTCAGTAGTCAAGGGAGGACTAAGACACTTCATGTGTGCCTGCTCAGTAGCTTCAGTTGTATCTGACTTTTTGTGACCCTATGGCCTGTAGCCCCCCAGGGCTCCCCTATCCATGAATTCTCCAAACAAGAATACGGGAGTGAGTTGCCATGGGGGATTTTCCCAACCCAGGGATCGAACCCAGGTCTCTTGTGTCTCCTGCACTGGCAGGCAGGTTCTTCAACACATGCACCACCCGGGAAGTCCAAGCTACTTTATACTCCTGGCACATTAGTGAAATAAAAAGGAGCCTAAATGAGGATTTAAAAATCAAAGTATCTATTAAAAGTTTACTCTTTAAAAATCAGTGTAGTATACTAACACATATATATGGAATTTAGAAAGATGGTAATGATAACCCTGTAGGCAAGACAGCAAAAGAGACACAGATGTTTAGAATGGACTTTTGGATTCTGTGGGAGAGGGAAAGGGTAGGATGATTTGGGAGAATGGCATTGAAACATGTATACTATCATGTAAGAAACGAATTGCCAGTCTATGTTCGATACAGGATACAGGATGCTTGGGGCTGTTGCTTGGGGATGATCCAG
Source organism: Oreotragus oreotragus (assembly GCA_006410675.1). NCBI lineage: Eukaryota > Metazoa > Chordata > Mammalia > Artiodactyla > Bovidae > Oreotragus > Oreotragus oreotragus. The sequence continues at coordinate 375,038 of SJYX01012678.1, read as the reverse complement.
AGAAATGATATGGGGTGGGACATGGGAGGGGGGTTCAGGATTGGAAACTCATGTACACCCGTGGCAGATTCATGTCAATGTATGGTAAAACCAATACACTATTGTAAAGCAAAATAAAGTGGAAAAAAAAAAAAAAATCAGTGCTAGGGGACTTCCCTGATGGTCTAGTGATGCGGACTTCATCTTCTAATGCAGATGACCTGAGTTCAATTCCTGGTCAGGAGCTAAGATTCCACATGCCTTGCGGCCAAAACACCAAAACATAAAGCAGAAGAATACTGTAACAAATTCAATAGACTTTAAAAATGGTCCTTATAGAAGAAAATCTTAAAAGAAATCAATGCTATCAGCCGAAAAAGTAGAAACAACCCGAATATCCAACAACTGATAATAAATAAAATGTGGTATATCTACACAATGGAATTTTTTCTTTACTATAAATTGTATTTAGCTTTCGGTCTCCATGTTAACTGAGGAGGTAGGTTGTTTTATTCTTCCATTTTAAAAAAAAAATCATTTTATTGAAGTATTGTTGGTTTACAATGAAGTGTTTCTGTTGTACAATGAAGTGTTTACAATGAAGCATTTCTGTATATATGTAATTCTTTTTCATACTCTTTGCCATTATTGTTATTACAGGGTATTGAATATAGTTCCCTATGCTATACAATAGGACCTTGTTGCTTACCATCCTGTGTATAACAGTTTGCATCAGATAGTCCCAAACTCCCAATCCATCCCTTCCCCCCCCTTACCCTTGGCAACGCAAGCTCTCCAATTCTGTGAGTCTGTTTCCATACACAATGATATTATTCAGCAATGAATGAAGTATTACATGTGCTACAACATGTATGAACCTAAAAAACACTGTATTAAGTACTAAGGGAAAGCAGCCAATCACCAAAGATTATATATTACATGGTTCCCATTTCTATGAACCTTCCAGAACAGGCAAGTCTACAGAAAGTAGGTGAGTCATTGCCTATAAAAGAGTTGGGAGAAAAAGAGAAATGACTGCTGACAGGTATAAGGTTTCTTTTGGGGGCTGATGAAAATATTTTAGAATTGATTACAGTGATAGTTGTACATGTCTGTGAATACACTGAAAACCATCAAATTGTACACTTTAAATAGGTGAATCATAAGGTTTGTGAATTATGCTTTAATAAGGCTGTCAAAAAATTAATGCAAATCCCAACTGAATATATTTATCAAAATTCATCATATTGTATACTTAGACCTGTTGGATTTTATTGTATATAAAGTATATCTCAGTAAAGTTGACTTTATAAAGAAAAATTATTAATGCTATAAACACACATATGGTTCCAATGACTGCTCTATGACCTGATTTGGAGACAAAATCAACAGTATCTGTTTAAGTTCTTTCATAAATGTGAGGTTCCCTCCCTTCCCACACACCTCCCAACACACACACCCAGATTTCTTTTTTCTATAATGACCCCTCCAGTTCATGATTCTTTCATGTAACTTAACTAATACAGACACAGTCACTTCCTAAGTCAGAGCATCAAGTTCACTCCTGATCACACCCAGATTTCTAACCCAGGAACAGGTTTAAACAAGGGCAATAAAATCAGGAGATTATGCTTTGCTTACTCTGTTTGCATTGTAGCTCCTCAAATAGAGCAGTAACAAAGCTCCAGTTCAAGCGCAGGAATGGCTACACACCACAAACGAAGAATCTAAGCAATGAAAATAAAATGTAAGTTCAGGGCTTCTAAAGTAAACGTCAGTGATACCTGGCTGCTTTGTGTATGTAGAGAAGAATGTACAGAAAATGGTAAGGAGCGAGTTAATACTTTCAGTTGTTTGCTGGCCTCCTTTTTTCCCTCTTGGTTTCATCATAAATACGGGGTAGAGAGGAAGAGAGGTTTTGCCAGTATCTGGTTGCACAGAAGAAGGAACTGAGGAATGGTTAAGGTCATGAGCTTTATTCAGTTCAGCTCAGTTGCTCAGTCGTGTTCAACTCTTCGCGACCCCATGGACTGCAGCACGCCAGGCTTCCCTGTCCATCACCAACTCCTAGAGCCTGCTCAAACTCAAGTTCTTCGAATCGGTGATGTCATCCATGATGCCATACATGAGCTTTGTTATCACGTGTATATCTGGTTCTGATCCAGTCTCCACTACTTACCATATGTTTTTGAGCTAAGTACTTAATGTCTGTGAGCCTCAGTTTTCCCCATCTGTAAAATGCTGAAGCTGAAGCTCCAATACTTTGGCCACCTGATTGGAAGAACTGACTCATTTGAAAAGACCCTGATGGTGGGAAAGACTAAAGCCAGGAGGAGAAGGGGACGACAGAGGATGGGATGGTTGGATGGCATCACTGACTCAATGGACATGAGTCTGGGTAGACTCCGGGAGTTGGTGATGGACAGGGAGGCCTGGCGTGTTGCAGTCCATGGGGTCGCAAAGAGTCGGACACGACTGAGTGACTGAACTGAAGATAGTAAATAGCGAGTTTAAAGTACAAAGTTCATTTATATGCGGAATGTCAAAAAAGAGTACAAATGAACTTATCCACAAAACAGAAATAGAGACACAGATGTAGAAAATAAACTTAAGGTTACCGGGAAAAAGAGGGGAANACACGACTGAGTGACTGAACTGAAGATAGTAAATAGCGAGTTTAAAGTACAAAGTTCATTTATATGCGGAATGTCAAAAAAGAGTACAAATGAACTTATCCACAAAACAGAAATAGAGACACAGATGTAGAAAATAAACTTAAGGTTACCGGGAAAAAGAGGGGAAGGGATGAACTGGGAGACTGGGATTGACATATAGACAATATTATATATAAAACAGATAAAAAATAAGGACTATTGTATAGTACAGGGAACTCTACTCAGTACTCTGTAATAGCCTATATGGGAACAGTATCTAAAAAAAGAGTAGCTGTATGTATAACTGATTCGCCTTGCTGAATACCTGAAACTAACACAATATTGTAAATCAACTATACACCAATAAAAAAATTTTTAAGTTCAAATCTCAGTGCCTGGCACACAATAAAACATTTTACTAAATATTAGCTATGATTTTATACCTATAAAGGATTTCTGGGGACTTGATAGCCACTTTCTCAGAAGCAGTTCCTAGTTACTCACACTAAAGTCCGAGATCAACTAGTTAATGAATCATCTCTCACTCTAGGGCTTCTAAGACTTTTTGTTCTTTAGTTATTTCTTAATAATAAGGACATTTAAACCAAGATCTGGACACTGGCAGGTTGCACTTGGAATGATTCAAAACCGTGTTTACTACTGTTAAAACTTGATTTGGTTTCAAATTTAGGAATTCCAGAATTTGCATTTTTAAAAAGTCACCCTATGGGGAACTCCCAGGCAGTCCAGTGGTTAGGACTCAGAGCTTTCAATGCCGAGGCCCCAGATTCAATTCCTGGACAGGGAACCAAGATCCGGTAAGTCTCACAGTACAGCCAAAAAACAAAAACAAAAAATCACCCAATGATTCTGATACAGGTCATCCACAGATACACTCTGAAAACTGCTGCCCAACCACAGTGACTCTGGACCATGACTGCACTAAACTCATCTGGAAAGCTTTTAAATATCCCCAGTGCCAGGTCCCACCACCAGCCTGCTCTGGGGTAGAGCCTAAGACTTCCAGCCACTCCGATGTGTAGCTAGGCTGAGCATCACTGTCCTAGAGGATACAGCACCTTCTGACCAACCATCCCATCTTCCACCCCAGTGGAAGGACACAGGTGAAGAAGGCAGAGAAGAAGATAAGCAGTTGGCGACAGTGAACTGAGCAAGGGCAAACTTCTGCCTGGAGCCCACCACCCAGTGCAGCAGCCAGCACTTGGCTGTCCTGTGACTCTACTCTCCCATTTACCCTGTCAAAGACAGAGCTTACTCAGCCCCATACCTAATCTCTACTGATCATCACGTCATCGTTGGTTTCAAATAGAAACAAAAGCAAAAATTCTTACAGCAGTGATAACCATGGCAAAAGTTAGTTTCTTGATTTTCTATAAATGCCTGCAGAAAAAATGCAGAAGAGGATCACTGTCTATAATGCAAAATTTAAAAGATGATTAAATCCATTTATCTGTTTTTTTAATGAAAAGAGGAGAAAGTGGTATAAGAAAGTATATCAAACAATGCAAAAAATAAACACCTCTACCATGCTAATGCACCTAAGTGACTTGAAGGTTATAGAAAAGTCCAGCATCTCTCTCCAAAGAATCAAAAGTTTACCAAACAAGAGAGCAGAATAATTGGACCATCTCAGGACAGCATGACTTTCATTTTCTAAAGCCCCCTGGAGTGTAGAAGAAGGGAAAAAAAGGAATGGATGGTTGCCTGCTCCATCTTCATTTGTGATATCTGGCACTGTCCCCACTGGTGGTGGCAGCGCTTTTAACCCCACCCTTTGATGTGGCAAGTGCCCAAAATCTGTTGGCTGGTTTCTGGCCAGAGAAGGAGCAATTTCACCCTGATGGCTCCAGAGAGGGCAAACACAGACACTGCCAGATAGAAGAGGGAAGATTCTTTTCCCTTCTCTCCCACTGTCCCAGATGGCCAAGTCTGGGTGCACCGCCTCTAGAGCATCACTTCACCACCCATAACGCCATCCTGCTGCTGCAGAGCAGTGCAGGTAAAGACCTGGGAGGAGCAGCTTCAAGAATCTCCAGGCAGGGGCTTCCCTGGTGGCTCAGTGGTAAAGAATCCACCTGCCAGTGCAGGAGACACGGGTTCAATCCCTGATTCGGGAAGCTCCCACGCGCCATGCAGCAACTAAGCCCCTGCATCACAACTATTGAGCCTGTGCTCTAGAGCCTGGGAGCTGCTACTACTGAGCCTCTGTGCCCCAGCTGTTGAAGCCCATGGGCCTAGAGCCATGCTCGGCAACAAGAGGAGCCACAACAGTGAGAAGTTCAAGCAACGCAACAAAGATCCAGTGCAGCCAGAAATAAATGTGTGTGTGTGTGTGTGTGTGTGTATGTGCATGCTCAGTCACGTAAAACTCTCTGTGACCCCACGGAGCAATACAAACATAAAAAGTAAAATAGATATATATGTATGATTGAATCACTCTGCTGTACAACAGAAAGGACCAGAACACTCTGTATCACCAATACTTCAGTAAAATAAACTTTTTTTAAAAAAGGGAAGAGAGAAGTCTCAGTGAGGAAAGACCCCAGTGACAATGACGGTCTGCTCTTAGGTCCCAAAGAGCCATCTGGTCACCCACAGCCCAAAGAAGACAAAACAAAGAGGCACGGAAGCCCAAGAGAGGCTTCCTTTCGTTCCTTCCTTTCATTTCCTTCCTTCCTTTTCCTCTCAACTCAGGGAGCTATGGAACTATGCACACCTCTTTGCCGCATGCTACTCCACAGTTACCAGGGGGCTTGTTGGCAGAATGGAGGTGAAGATGAATCCTCAAAGATAACAGGCCAAAATCAATTCCTTCGTCTCCTGAGCGCCTCAGGAAGTCAAGTTCGCCTTGACAGTCTTCTTACCCCAGTTTTCTACTCTTTCCCAGTTCAAAGATACCCCTTCCTGACTTCAAATATACCAAAGATCTTGAGGATACCCTGGTTGTTCAGTGGTGAGGATTCCATACTCTCATTGCCAAGGGTGAGGATTCAGTTCCTAGTCAGGGAGCTAACATCCCAAAAGCTGTGAGGTGTGACCATAAAGGTACCTAAGATTTTGTTTTCTAAACCAGTTCTTAAGAAAAGGTGATGACTCTGTGGGCATCAAAAAAGCAAGCAAAGGACCCAGTTTTAAGGTTGTATCTCCACAGAAGCATGTTTCTAATCATTAAAGCATATACTTTTCAGGGGATTTCAAACCTGGCTGTGGCTCAGACAGTAAAGAATCTGCTTGCAATGCAGGAGACCAGGGTTTGATCCCTGGGTCGGGAGGATCCCCTGGAGAAGGGAATGGCTACCCACTCCAGAATTCTTGCCTGGAGAATCTCAAGAACAGAGAAGCCTGGTGGGCTACAGTCTGTGGGGTCGCAAAGAGTCGGACACAACTGAATGATTAACACTTTTCATCTCAAAGCTGGCTGTACATTAGGGGCTTAAAAACGGCCAATGTCTGAGACTTCTCTAGGCACAGGAAAACAGGATCTCTGCGCTGGAGGCCAGATTGCTAAAGGGCTCCAGGTGATCTCACTGTGAAGCTTCTAACAGAGAGGAGTGGACCACTGCACTAGCTTACATAATTGCTCCTCTTGCCGGACAAGCCTAAATGGAAAGACTTGACTGATTTTAGTTATTTAAACCAATCTAACATCTACTTCTGCTTGATTGACTATGCCAAAGCCTTTGACTGTGTGGATCACAATCAACTGTGGAAAATTCTGAAAGAGATGGGAATACCAGACCACCTGACCTGCCTCTTGAGAAACCTGTATGCAGGTCAGGAAGCAACAGTTAGAACTGCACATGGAACAACAGACTG